>CM024178.1:9921334-10251334 GCA_013433145.1 Ascaris suum | reverse complement strand
TTTATTTTAGTTTTATTTTATTTTAGTTTTTATTTTATTTTAGTTTTATTTTATTTTAGTTTTATTTTATTTTAGTTTTATTTTATTTTAGTTTTATTTTATTTTAGTTTTATTTTATTTTAGTTTTATTTTTATTTTTGGTTTTATTTTTATTTTATTTTAGTTTTATTTTTATTTTAGTTTTATTTTATTTTAGTTTTATTTTATTTTAGTTTTATTTTATTTTAGTTTTATTTTATTTTGGTTTTTATTTTTTTTTTTAGTTTTTTTTTTTTTTTTTATTTGTTTTTTTTTTTTTTTAGTTTTTTTTATTTTAGTTTTATTTTATTTTAGTTTTATTTTATTTTAGTTTTATTTTATTTTAGTTTTATTTATTTTAGTTTTATTTTATTTTAGTTTTATTTTTTATTTTGTTTTATTTTATTTTAGTTTATTTTATTTTAGTTTTTTTTTATTTTTAGTTTTATTTTATTTTAGTTTTATTTTATTTTAGTTTTATTTTATTTTAGTTTTATTTTATTTTAGTTTTTTTTTTTTTTTATTTTATTTTAGTTTTATTTTATTTTAGTTTTATTTTATTTTAGTTTTATTTTTTTTTTGTTTTATTTTATTTTAGTTTTATTTTATTTTGTTTTATTTTATTTTAGTTTTATTTTATTTTAGTTTTATTTTATTTTAGTTTTATTTTATTTTAGTTTTATTTTATTTTAGTTTTATTTTATTTTAGTTTTATTTTATTTTATTTTAGTTTTATTTTATTTTTGTTTATTTTATTTAGTTTTATTTTATTTTATTTTATTTTATTTTAGTTTTATTTTATTTTGGTTTTATTTTATTTTAGTTTTTTTTATTTTAGTTTTATTTTATTTTATTTTATTTTATTTTATTTTTATTTTTTTTTTAGTTTTATTTTATTTTAGTTTTTTTTTTATTTTTGTTTATTTTATTTTAGTTTTATTTTATTTTAGTTTTATTTTATTTTAGTTTTATTTTATTTTAGTTTTATTTTATTTTAGTTTTATTTTATTTAGTTTTATTTTATTTTAGTTTTATTTTTAATTTGTTTTTATTTTATTTATTTTTATTTTATTTTAGTTTTATTTTATTTTATTTTATTTTATTTTTTTTATTTTGTTTTATTTTATTTTAGTTTATTTTATTTTAGTTTTATTTTATTTTAGTTTTATTTTATTTTAGTTTTATTTTATTTTAGTTTTATTTTATTTTAGTTTTATTTTATTTTAGTTTTTTTTATTTTGTTTTGTTTTATTTTATTTTAGTTTATTTTATTTTGTTTTATTTTATTTTAGTTTTATTTTATTTTAGTTTTATTTTATTTTAGTTTTATTTTATTTTAGTTTTATTTTATTTTAGTTTTATTTTATTTTAGTTTTATTTTTATTTTAGTTTTATTTTATTTTAGTTTTATTTTATTTTAGTTTTTTTTTATTTTGTTTTGTTTTATTTTATTTTAGTTTTATTTTATTTTAGTTTTATTTTATTTTAGTTTTATTTTATTTTAGTTTTATTTTATTTTAGTTTTATTTTATTTTTAGTTTTATTTTATTTTTATTTTAGTTTTATTTTATTTTAGTTTTATTTTATTTTAGTTTATTTTATTTTAGTTTTATTTTATTTTAGTTTTATTTTATTTTGGTTTTATTTTATTTTGGTTTATTTTTAATTTTAGTTTTATTTTTATTTTTTAGTTTTATTTTATTTTAGTTTTATTTTATTTAGTTTTATTTTATTTTGTTTTATTTTATTTTAGTTTTATTTTATTTTATTTTAGTTTTATTTTATTTTAGTTTTATTTTATTTTAGTTTTATTTTATTTTAGTTTATTTTATTTTAGTTTTATTTTATTTGGTTTTATTTTATTTTAGTTTTATTTTATTTTATTTTATTTTATTTTAGTTTTATTTTTTTTGGTTTATTTTTTTTATTTTAGTTTTATTTTATTTTAGTTTTATTTTATTTTATTTTTATTTTAGTTTTATTTTATTTTAGTTTTTTATTTTATTTTAGTTTTTTTTTTATTTTGGTTTTATTTTATTTTAGTTTTATTTTTATTTTAGTTTTATTTTATTTTGGTTTTATTTTATTTAGTTTTATTTTATTTTAGTTTTATTTTATTTTAGTTTTATTTTATTTTAGTTTTTTTTTATTTTGTTTTATTTTATTTTAGTTTTATTTTATTTTAGTTTTATTTTATTTTAGTTTTATTTTATTTTTGTTTTATTTTATTTTAGTTTTATTTTATTTTAGTTTTATTTTATTTTAGTTTTATTTTATTTTAGTTTTATTTTATTTTAGTTTTATTTTATTTAGTTTTATTTTATTTTGGTTTTATTTTATTTTAGTTTTATTTTGTTTTAGTTTTATTTTATATTAGTTTTATTTTATTTAGCTTTATTTTTTTTAGTTTTATTTTTTTTAAGCTTTTATTTTATTCTATTTAAGTTTCATATTGGTTAGTTTTATTTTTGGTTGAGTTGAATTGGCAGCTTTTCTTTACTTTTATTATTTGCTTTTGTAGTAGTTAGTGATTTGTTTCATATTGGTTTTATTATTGTTTCGCTTTATTATTAGTCTTACTTTTATTATTTATTTGGTTTTATTGCGAGCATAGTTTCATTTTACTTTATATTATTATATGTTGTTTTATTATTAGTTTGTTGTGTGATTAGATAGGTTTTAGTGTGTGGTGTATTTGCTATGGATATATGCGGATATATATATATATTTATATATATATATATATATATATATATATATATATATATATTATATTTATATATATATTATTATATTCTTTGCTCGGTCGTTAAGGGAAGAAGCCTCTAAATAAAAATGTGTTGTTTACGAGTGATCTTCCTTTGCAGGTGGTCTCCTGTGTTGAAGTCATTTCGTGGCGGTAGCGACCGTCTTGATCCTCATTGGGGTAACAACTTGTATGCCCACACTTTTTTGATCTTGATTCTTTCTCATCCGTATTGGTTGTGACCTATCTTGCCTTCGGCACTGTAGCCGTCGATGTGAATAGCTTGCGGCCTCGCTTGCTGATCAATATATTTGGGTGATTCAGTACTGATCGTCGTTAGTCCTGCAACTCGTAGTAGACGAGTTTGTTTCGTCGTCGCCAGGCTTCAACAAACGTGGTCGTTTTCATACACTTATTTTATATTTTTTTTCTATTGTTTGTATTATTCGTGCTATTATTCACCTATTTCTGTTATTCGTATTGTTTTCTTATTAGTTTTATTGTTTGCTTGTCAGCAGGTTCAGTTTTAGTTTAATATCAATTTTTATTCTTTATTATTAGTTTTATTGCCAGTTTATTCCAAATTTTATGTTAGTTTATTAATAGTTTGTTATTAGTTTATTCTTGGTTTTGTTATTAACCTTCATTAGTTTTCTTGTGAGTTTATAATTTGTTTTTATTATTTTGTTATTAATTTTCTTTTTGTTCATTATGGTCTTATAGTTTTTATTATTAGTTTTATTTGTAGTTAATTATTAGTTAAGCTTCTTATTACCTTAATTTTTGTTGGTTTTATTATTTGCCTATTATTATTTTTATTATTTTTGTTATTAGTTTTATTGTTACTTTAGTGCTGGTCTTATTGTTGGTTCTTTTAGCAATGCTTTTATAATGAGTTAATTATTAGTTTTGTGAAGCTTCATTATATACATTGATTGTTAGTTTATTATTAATTTTCTTATTGCTTTATTATTAGATTTGTTCTAGTTTATTATTTGTGTTATCATTTGTTTATTATTAGTTTCGTTCCTTATTCTCTTTTTTATTAGTTTACTTTTGTTATCAATTATTTGAATTGTTGCTTTTGTTTTGTTCTAGGTCAACTTTTACAATTGCCTCAAGTTTATTATTAATTTAGTTATGATACCAGTTTTGTTTCACCATTTCTTTACTTTTATAATTAGCTCTATTTTATCATTCGTTTAGTTTTATTATTAGTTCACTTTTATTTTTAGGTTTGTTACTCGTTTCGTTATTAGTTCTATTATTAATTTTGCTTTCTTTTTAGTGTAGTTTTATTATTCGTTCGGTTTTATTATTGCATTAGTTTTATTATTATTACTTCAGTGAAATATTAGTTTTACTCGTCATTTTAATATTAACTTAATTTAGATTTGTTATTAGTTTTGTTGTTTGTTTTATATTATTTATATTATTAGTTTTATTGTAAGCATTTTTATTAGATTTTTTATTAATTTAGTTGTATTGTTTGCTTTTGTTCTTTTTCTAGTTTAGTTTTATTATTTGTTTAGTTTTATGATTGGTTTTTAGTTTTATTATCGATTTAATTGAACTGTTAGTTTTGTTTTGTTATCGGTTTAGTTTTATCACAATTTTGAGTTTATTATTGCTTTAATTTTGTTATTAGTTTTGTTTTATTGTTAGTTTGGTTTTCTTGTTACTTATCTATATTATTAGTTTATATGAATTATTTGTTTGGATCTACTGTTAGTTTTGTTTGATTATGATTTAGTTTTATTATTAGTTTTTTGTTACTATCAGTTTAGCTTTCTGACTAGTTTTGTTTTTTTATTATGAGTTTACTAAGACTATCAGTTTCAGTTTGTTATTAGTTTTGTCTTTTTATTCGATTAGTCTTATTATTCGTTTAGTTGAATCATTAGTTTTACTATTAGTTTTTTTACTAGACTTAGTATTCGTTTTATTAACTGTTTTGTTATCAGTTTTTTTATTAGTTTTCTCTTTACCTTCTGTATCGGTTTTATTGTTAGTTTCATTATTAATTTTTTATTTCTTTTATTATTAGTTTTAACAGTGGTTTTACTATTAGTTTTTCTATCAGTTTTATTATTGGATTTATTATCAGTTTTGCTATTAGTTTTTCAGTAGTTTTATTGTTTTTTTGTTGCTAGTTTTATAGTAGGCGCTATTATTACCTTTCTTATTAGTTATTTGTATTATTAGTTTGCTTTTGTTATTAGCTTTATTGCTAATTCGGTTGAATTGTCAGTTATCTTTTATTATCACTTTATTTTAACATTAGTTTCAGTTCATAATTAGTTTATTTTTGTAAAGAGTTTTGTTTTATTGTTACTTCAGTTTTATCATTAGCTTAGTTTTATTATTAGTTTACGGTTGCTACTAGCTATTTTTGTATTAGTTTAATTTTATTATCAATTTAGTTTCATGATTGTTTTAGTTTTATTATTATTTAATATTTTATTATAAAGATCACTATTAATTCTAGTATTAGTTTTATCATTAGTTCGTTATTGGTTTTATTATTACCTTTGTAATTATTTGCACTATTAACTTTCTTATTAGTATGATTTTTACATTTTTTTCTTAGTTTTATTTTGTTATTTTTAGTTTGGTGTTGCTGTTAGTTCATAGTTTTATTATTAGTTTTTTTTCGTAAGCTCGAAGAAATCTTTTCATGAAAGTTATGTATATTAGGCGGGCGATTTTTTGCAAGATTTGTGAGAAAAAAACACCTCTCCTATACGAAAAAAACCTCTGCAATACTTCTTTTTAAGGTTGTCCTACAAATGTAGAGAATTTTAGTGGTAGTTTTATGGTCGGATCTTTTCAATTGAGTAATCAGTAGTGGCAACCAAGCGAAGATTTTTGTTTCAATCTTAGACAGGATCGCGCTCGATTGTTTTCGCAGACGACCCCGATCTCCAAGCGAGCTTTCCGATTTCTAGTTTAGCATATGTGTAAATGCAGCGTTCGTAATGTATGAGCTAGAGCTGTGCTTGCTTAACATCATTTTTTCCTAACGGTTTTCTTCTATAATTTCACATATCATGGGATCATTGGGCCAGTTCATATTTGAATTACTATTTTTGTCATTGCTCTTATTACTGTAACCATCAACGCTGTCATTATTATGGTTAGGACAACTAATACCGTTACCATCATTACTCTTACGTGCATGCGTATGCGGTGCAAACAGTAGTTAATTAATTTCTATTAGAAACTGATGACGCGCAATGTTGCAGTAGTTGGAGGTGAGCTGCTCGTGCTTCCTCACCAGTTGAAGCTCGAGTGCTGCAGTTGAGAATCGAGCAGTTTTCATCGCATCCTTCTGTGAAACTCGAAGTGCTTGTTTGCCACAAGACCAGTTGTCTCGGTATGTGCACTTTGCCTTGTTTTGTTGAGATAGAACTTCCAGAGCTTCTTTGCTTCACGGGTGGAGAGGATTGGCGGGATGCATGTGTCTGAGATGTTCTTTGAAAGTTCACTCATGTTTTTCAACGCGTCATTTTCCTCATTTACTTGCTCTTTTGATTGACATTACCTGCTAATAATGTAAATAATAGTGTGGTTGACTAAGATTAATGAATGTAACATGCTGCTATATAAGATTTTCATTTTTTTTTGCTATATAAGATTTTCACGCTCTTCACAGCGTTGTAGCTAGTCATCTGCGGTGTACAGCAACAGATGACTCGAAGTCACTCGCCGTCAGCGTCGAGCTTCAGTGACGTGAACCAATCGGTCGGTCATACAATTTTGAAAGGGAATCACGAAGGCTCTCGCTTATGACAATAGCAAGGCCACTTCCTTCCTTGTCCTCGTTCTAGTAGTTTTGATTCATTTTCTTCACTTCTTAGCATTTCCACTCACTCGTAAAATAATATCGGATATTGGTTCATAAGCAAGATAATTTCTCACTCTTTATTCGCTCACATATAGAGAGCAATATCAATACACTGCCTGAAAAAATAACGATATACCTGTATTTAACAGCAATACGCATATCTAATATCATATAATTTGAAGGATATTCTTGTTGCATCTCATCGCATTTTCTGAGCAATATTCTAATTTTATTTCATTATGCTCAGTTGCTTTGTAATGCTTGACCACACGAGGTGGACGGTAAACCAATCAAAAAATAAATATTTCGTCAGCTCGGGCGCAATTTTCGAGTTCAATTTCCTGTTCAGAATCGGCAAATCTATTCGGTAATAGGTGTCAAAAAAGCGGTCCCGATGATTTACTTTGGTCCACTCTTTGGTTGAAAAAATAAAAGCAGAAATCTTGCTGGCAAGAAAAAAAGTAATGCGATTGGTTTATGCTATCTTAAGTCACCATTGATATTCAATTGATAGTTATGTGAAGTTAGTCAAAAGTGGAATGGTTGCGAAATGTGAAATCCATCTGAGCTAACACCCACCTATGAAAAGCACATAGTCAAGTTGTTTATTAGGATTATTTTCCATTTCTAATGCTGCTAATCATAGGAGCTATTATCAGGAGGCATCATTTTTGATCAGTTCATGAATTCATTTACTTATACTTTGAATGATTTATTGCTATCATCAGCGGTTATTGAATTCAGATTTTTTGCACTCATCAAACATCGTTATGCAAATTGATCAGCTGGCAAGAGGGCATTCGCATCTCAGTGAGTTTGGCATTCCACTCAACGCAACAACAGATGACAACTTCTCCGGTGAAATGATCAAATTGACATTCAACGGTTGAAAAAAGCGAAACGAAAAACTGGCACTTTTGCGGCAAATTCAAGATCGAACGAAACGAGGTATGGACAGAAACCGAGAAATTGGTAAGGATTTTCTTCGAAAAGATTTTGCCATTTGCTTATTAAGAAGGTAGTATTATGAAAAATGACTTAATTCATAGGTAGTTGTCTAACCTTGGAGTCAGCGAGTTGCAATGGGTAGGTCTTAGGTATACACTTGACGACAGTTGAAAACGTTAGTTTCCCTTCTGTTGCAGTGAAAAGTCTTTTGCGATATATACCTTTTCGATTTCACTCACTATTCCTTCTTCTGCATCACTTCTGTCTTAAGAAAATCCCTTTAACAATTCGTTTTTCCTTTTCCAGTCCTACCGTTGACCATAATATTCGAGCAAAGACTTGTCACAGTTGCTGCAGTTAAAAAAAAGCTTGCACTCAGCATTCTCTGTCGTTATCGCCATTCATTTCCTCTGTTATAGAGAGAGGCCAGGTTTACTGAGGTCTCTAATCTCACATTCAAAATCTATTTTCTTAAATTATCGAGTCACATCACCTACAGTATCATTTTGGAAAGCGTTTAGAGCGTTATGGAAGAAATCATTTGTGACCACTTTGAATAGATGCTACATTCGTGCATCGATGTGCAGAATTTGCATATATGTCTGTCAGCACAAAATCTAGAACATCTAAAGCAGTCAACTTCAATGAATTAATTATTGTTCAATTATGTTCAGATATAATGACCTGCCAGTTTTGGGACTTCGTTTTGTACGTCTTTGCACAGTTGATTCCGTTAGACGCTTCACATTTTAACTCGCTATAGTTGTGCAATCGGATAGTTAAGCGGTGCGTTTAGGGCAAGGGGTGAAGGAGGGGGGAGGAGGGGTGGGGAGATGGACAGAGAAGATGAAAATGAATCTCTCCCTCAGCGAAGAAGAAAGCAGAAGAATTCGGAGAACCTCCATCCTGTGTGGATGGGGAATTCGAGGATTTAACTAGTTTTTGCGCTTTGTTACAAATAGAGCGCCTCAAAGATGGATGACATTGACCACAAAATTTTGGCGATCTCAAGTTTATACAGTTGTGCGTTGTTAAATTGTTTCAGGTGTCGTCTGCTGACTTTGTAGTGTGATGTTTTCACAAATGCATTCGGCTTATAGAGTTTTTTTTTGCGATGAGAGGTGCCAGGTTATTGAGTAATTGTTGAATAAAGTGAATCCTTCTTGAGGGATTTTTTTTAAATTGGGTTGCTTATTATTGCCTTAGATGGGACAGCTTGTCATTACCGGTTCATAAATCCCACCTTTCTCATTGGTCTTTTCCAAGTTTTTCCTTATTTCTGTTCGTTGAATTTCGAATCTGCTGTCTGTGTCTCCATCCATGCCTTCTATTGAAAAACCTTAATTTTTGTTTAAGTGAATCTAATCAAACCGTAAAATTACGACTTTTCTGTTTTTTCAGACGCGAACAAGTTTACGTTAGTTTAAAATCGTTCAAGCAGATTTAAATTGGAACGCTATCATTTGATTGTATTTTTTTCTATGTGACATTTCTTTCACCAGACATAGCAGTTTTATAGAAGCATCCTCAGACACTGGGAAGTCCAACTCAGGGCCATGAGCTTGACTGTCATTCATCGGATGAGCGTGTTTATTTGCGTATCTAGATTGCATGTGTTACCTGTGCTCAAAATTGACTGCAATAGCTGCATTAAACATCGCTTTCAACGTACTGGCTGCAACCTAGTAATGATTCTGCTAGAACGGCTATATCTGCGTTCCACTCAGAGTTCTTTGAGAGAAATGCCGATGCGACCACTATTATCCCTAATAAGCTGAGTGAATATTTTCTTGAAAGATAAAAGTTTCGCAGTAAAATAAAAGCTGCCTATAGCAAGTAAGTTGCCTTCTTGTAGCGCAGTAGCGCTACAAGAGAACTTTTATTAGAGGTTCCCTCGATACCTCTTCTAGGCGTTCTGCTGCAAGGTCTTCGTTTGGCGATACTGGCTTATGTAATGCAGAGTTTATTTAAGCAAAGCGAAATATTTGTCTGTATCGTTCGAGACCAGCAAAGGACGTGTCGTATTCCCGGAAGCTCGTATTGCATCTATCGATGGTCCTTCACGCATTTCCTTCAAGTTTCTTAGGCTTGCACCCCCTTCATGCATTTTGCTTGTTGTGACATTCAACTCGACCTATAGAGGGGTTTTCGTTTCTATCGAATTATTCGCCGGTAGAATAAGGTAAGTAATTTTTTTTCCTTTTTCCATGGTATAAACCGGATAAGCGCCGATTGTATGCTCATCGGGGTTGATAACAAAAACTAAACCTAGGCAATATACTTCATTTTAATCCAACTCCTACTTATCGCTTCATTTTGTTTTGCAACCGAATACCATTATCACCCATGAGATGAACTGCGAATTGAGGACTGTTAGGTGCATTGACATATCCGCCTTTGACAACTAGTGGCCACAAATTTGAGACTCAGATTTGGGTCTAGATCAGACTTAGGTCGTGATTTATTGTCATTACTCAGATTTAGGTATGAAGTAAGATTTTAGCACATTTATATATTTCCACAAGTTTGCACTTCCGAACCACATTATGGCGAAGCCACGTAGGTGTACACTCGTGTACTTGTCCGCCCGTCTGTCTGCTTATCCGTTTATCGTAGATTTTAAACTTTGAAACTGCTGATGCTAGAATTGCGTTTAGTGGATGTAATCGTCGTAGAAGGATCTCTTGCGCTCTCCTTCAAGTTCACGCACGGTCATTCAAAAACTTAAGTGGACCAAAATTTTTATGGAAGATTATCCACGGCGGATGTAATAAATCGATAAGAATTATTAAAATCATTTTGAATCTTTAGCGAATTGCAATTGCAGATATAGTTTCGGGTTCGGCTCTCGATTCGAATCGGTCATGTCGCCTGTATTACCTGCGAAGCAAACTCTCAGTGAATGCGATGGCATTCACTACTTATTTACCACGTTTATTCGATCATTTTAAATTCGCGCTGTAATTTTTTTTTCGTTTTGGGGGTAGGAATAATGACATGTTGGTGAGTAGAAACGTATATAATCAAATTATAATTTAGAGTCGTTTCCTCGTCATTAATTAATTCATTAGTTGCACTACTAGCCTTCAGTAAAGAAAACGCAAAGAGTGAGATATCTGTGATAGTTCTCTCTTTACTTTGATACTTTATAATTAAAAGGAATTTCTCACTTTTTTTGAAATAACGGTCAGCCAAGAGGCTTCTTCATACGGCAAAGTTACTTGTTGTTGATTGTTTATACTGGCTCAAAACAAGTTTCTTCATTGCATTTTCAAGCAAAAAATTTCATACATTTAATAAAACTGAAGCAATTATTCTTCACAAAATGCATGCTCCAGTAAAAGTGACGGAGCTGTTCCTAGAAAATTGGATTAGTATTGAACCAGTGATAAGATATCATAAAATCTTTAATATAGCGATCGTGAAATTGATATTTTGATAACATCCTTGCGGAAAATTTTAAAACCCTACGCTTAATTATCAGATTTTTTTTTTTTTTG
Organism: Ascaris suum; assembly: GCA_013433145.1. Classification (NCBI taxonomy): domain Eukaryota; kingdom Metazoa; phylum Nematoda; class Chromadorea; order Rhabditida; family Ascarididae; genus Ascaris; species Ascaris suum. The sequence continues at coordinate 10,240,275 of CM024178.1, read as the reverse complement.
AGGTCGCAGCTTTTGTCGTCCATTATTGACCTTGTTTGGTCATTTTATCTAGTCCGTTGCCTTTTAAACGATTGCTAAATGAATTGATGAGCATGCTCCTTCTTAATTAATCGATTTTGCAGAACACAGTAAATGGCGAACATCATATATTGATCGATAATACGAGCTCTGTGATGGACAATGTTGGGGGATCACTGGCTAGACTAGAACGACAATTGTTCCTCGGCGGTCTCCCTCCCGGCATGCCGTTATCACCGATGGTAATCAGGCTATCCATAAAAATTATATCATGCGGTCCAACATTTTGTGTGGTGTTATTGGCAATGCTTGTGTAGTAAGTGGAATGTATGCGTAAAGTCTTTCGCATTGGGCTTTCTCGCTATCTGAAAAAGAGGCTCTACGGTGAAGGAAAAATGTGGCGTATGTGAAATTTTCAAAAATTGCTCCCATAACATCAGGTAAAAAAATAAATTCAAAGATGCGCTCACAAATTTCGACAGGTGGAAATCTTTAATTTCAAGCCTTGTTTCTTGTTTGTCCTAGTACGTAGTGGACGTGCTTTCGTGACATTAATGCAGCAAAGCGAACAGCGTAATGTCTGCCAACGTCGTCACTACGTCGTTTTTTGGTTTTCTTAGACGTTGTAAGCGCAACAATTGGTGTCTTCTGATTACCTTTTGACGACAAGTGAAGACCGAAACCGCGAGTTTTTTTCCCTCCGGCAAATGCTAATCATATGTTATCCTCGATGCTTCCACTTATCGTTATTTGTTGCTTAGTTCAGGAAGGTTGAAGACCGGGGACGGAATTTGTCCACGGAGGGGGCTTTTGATGTTGTATAAATCTTTGTTTCAAAAACAAAGCAAGGAACGCTTTAAAACATAATACCAAACAAAAGAAGTAAAGCTATGCGCTCACGATGCTTGAGATTGTAATCATAGATTTTTCCGAGCTCGTAATGATTAGGTGAGTTGTGAGCGCAAGTACACTAAGAGCTGAGACCACATCACAAGGAAATTTCATTCCGCACTCTGTTTGATCGAAGATGCGAAGAGTATTAGCTGGATTTAAGGCAATGATCGCGGAAACAGTTGAAAGTTATGAGCTGACAGTAAATTACACCGATTAGAATCAAAAATATTTGAATCGAATTTATTTCAATATCAGAGAAAGAGTCAAGCAATATTTATTTAATTTAAGGCGGCCACATTGAAGCGATTGTAAGCCGAAAATATATTTACGTTTTCACTTATATTTATTTACGTTTTTACTTATATTTATCTTTAAACTTTACAGTTCTTTTTATGTTTGTATTTATATTCATATTTATAATTTATATTTATTTACATCTTCTTATTCATATTAATACTAATTTATATTTATCTTTTATCAGTAGTTTATTTATATTTATCTTTATCTTGTAATTTACATTTATCATAGTCTTTTTGTTTATATCAATATTTGTCCGCACATTTATATTTATATTAATAGTTTATATGATATTATTACTTTTATCCTAATCATTTCTTCGAAGATTTTATTATTATTTTTATTTATAGTTTTCTATTTATCCTTGTGTTTATATTACTATTGATATCTATATTTGTAAATTGTATTCACCTTTATCTTTACATTTCTGTTGATATTGATGTTGATATTTGTATTTATAGTTTGTATTTATTTACATGTCATTATCTTTATACTTATAATAATATTTGTATTTTTATTGGAATTATGTTCGCGTAATGTTTCTAGGAACGTCAGAAATGTGTTGGTGGTCCCCGTATCTGTCGACGCTTCTAAGCAATCGGAAGTGTTCGTGCATAGACTGACTGATGAAAATATAGAATAACTTATTTCAGGACGCACCTTCGGCTGATTACTCTAGGGTGGTGTCGAAGACGATTTGAAACGTGAATGATGTGGAAATGGGGCCTCCGTTTTCAACCAGTCACAATCGGAAATGTTGCGGCTTTAAGAGAAACCCGTCAAGGTAAGCAATTTTCCTTGATATTTTCGTCGAGTGCTTTTATCGATGTGAAATCATTTGATTTTGCATCAGGTGTTGATTAAAAGTACTTCGAAAATTTATATATGTATTCGTAATTTATATTTATATTCATTTATATTTAAATTCATGTCTGTATTTTAGCTTAAACTTACATTTATGTTTACATCAATATTGATATTTGTATTCATATTTATGATTTTCAATTTATTTGCATACTTATTAATATTTACACTGATATGCAAATTCAAATTTATATTCCTTTTTTTATTTCAATTTAAATTTATAATTTATGTTTTTCAATATATCTTTGTTTATATATTTGTTTATGATGATGTGCAAATGCTTATACTCCATAGCCATTTCTCTCTTCTATTAACATCATGATACGCTTGCAATTTGATGTAATCGTAAATTATGACTTTGCATATTCTGTTCAATTGAAATCAGTTGTATGCAAATTTATTTTGCAATAATTTCGCAAACCGAAATGCTAGCACAATAAATAAGTTTTTCAGCGTTATTCTAAATTATCATCATCTGCGATTGCTCGCAATACCGCAGCGACAACATCCTCCGACAGACGTTCCAGCCAAATATAAAATCAAACCTACATATTTCCTCATCACTAAGTGCTTTTTAGGAGTGTTGGTCATTACATGAATTCGTTAAGTCATGCGAAAATCTCCCTTATCTACACTGCAACATTCGTTCCTATAAAAGAGTTTGAATGAGTCTTGAAATGTTTGTAGTGGAGTAAATAAGATTTGGAACATACGATATAAAGTGTATGTTGAAATGATAGAGTGTTTAAACGCAATCAAGGAATAAACTTAATATTCAGTTGGCTCTGAGACGAGATTTTGTTTTTTTCATTGTTTTCGATAGTCTGAGGTATGGAAGATGATTTCGCAAAATTGCGCTCTTTTTTATCGTTTATTGATGATGACCGATTGCAGTTGTATTGAATAAGGGAAAACGATGGTCGACTGTTCTTCCAACAGATTAAAGTCATTGATGCAGCAAAATAGAAGGCTGAGGTAATGCTCAACTAACCTTAAAATGATGCTGATATCTGGGATGCAGCCTGAACTTTAAAAGTGGTATGTTTCTGCGGTGCTTGTGATTTCATAAATAGGGCATTAGCTGACATAGCTCAGAGCTTTGTCGTTAAGCTGCACTCATGAGTTATTTGAAATCACAGGCATAGTCGCCTGAGTGACAATTTTATATTTGAAGCTGATAATAAGGTAAATAATTGCCATAGTTCAACTTAACGAATATGATATGTTGAATATGATTTAGGTAATTAAATGAGAAACGAACGACGTTCGTATCATCAGCCGGCGAGGAGAATGCCGGCAATTATCGTTGTACAGTACGCAATAAAGCTCGTCAGGCTGAGAAAAGGTCCGACGTTCGGGTGTTTTTGGAAGCAGGCGAGTTCTTTTTATTTCTTTTTGCTAAGCTGAATCCTTTGAATCTCAGTGTTAGGTTTCACAGTTTAGAATGCTGAAAAGAATTAAGTGCGGAAATAATTCACATAAGAACATGTGTAAATTTTTTGAACATGATTAAGCCCCTTATAAATTTTCTATGGCTCCATATCATGTACAAGTTTAATCTCATTGATTGAATTTTTGTCGAAATAAATGAGTAGAATTTGCACTTAAATACACAAATTTGAAGCAAGTAAATATGAGAAAGTGAACTCCAACATACCAACTCTAGAGTTATTCACCCGACTTCGACAAAAAGGGTATTTGTCCTTTATAATAACACAGATGAGATCTATTTAGTATTCCTTCTCACTTCCACCGGTCTAGAAAACCGTGCTTGCAATTTAAAATATTTGCATCTTGAAACATCACAAAATGGAATTCTCTGAGGCACTCATTCTCTTTATGCGTTTCACAAATTTTGCCCGAATGTAAGCAGTTTTTTGTCGTTTAGTATTTGCTTGATAAAGAAAGCGCGTGTTTTGCTCAGAGAGTGATATAAAATGAAGATTTTTTAAAGAGAAATAAAGTTCCAAAATTTGAGGTGAAGTTTGCAAATTTTCGACAAAAATCGGTCAATAGCAGTGCAGCTATGAGTGTGGCGATCATTATTAGTTTAAAGGCAGTGAAAAGCTCGGTGGCCTTCTTTTCTATGCGTTAGTTTCATATTTCGATTTCAAGGCCATAATTTCTCTTTGATAATTTCTTATTCGGTGGCTGTTCTTTCAGTTATGCAGACTGACGGAATATAAGATGAAATCTTTTATTTGCGATACGAATACAAAAACTTTGAGGAAGGGTGGAACGAGGACGAGGAAATTCGCTGGTAAGGGTTAATCGAAATTTCGAGACACTTGTAAAACGATGTTTTTCGATAGTTTTTACTTGTGATCGATGTGTTCTATGAACATTTTTAGAAATAGCAACATATATAATCTATGTTTTTGTAATTTCAGTGTAGTTTCGTGGCACGTTTTCTATTCCTAGTGATGTGAAATACTTTGCAAATTCAACGTAGTTTCCAGAGTAAAAGAGGTAATGGACTGTTCGATTCTCTACGCTGATGACGTCTTCCGCCAAAGCACAGAATATCACTTCGTCATAAGTAGGCAGTTTGCTAATATAGCAGAATAAATTTTCCATTTCTTCGAGAAAGTTATCAAAATCATACGCTTGTAATTATTAAATGTGATTGGAGAATTTTCCATTACTTGTAGTTAAATATCGCCGATAATGAATTGATCGTGTATGGATGTCAAGCGAAATAACACGACAAGATCGTGTGGAATATCGATGTGCTATTGTCAGTGAGAATGGCAACCGTAGTGTGAGCACGTTTTTGGAAACTAGAGGTGGGTGACTACCTGTTACATTTACTTTTTAATGATAAAATATTTCTGTGATATTTTAGTAAGACCGACGTTCATAGTAGAAATTCTAAAATCTTTCATTGTCAACAATGGAAATTTGTCAATGAATGGAAACAGTGATTGCATCTAGTTCCGTTTTTTTTTAGGTTCGAACTTGAAAGCACGTCGTGTTGAAAGAACTTTGTATTTTGTCTGTAGGGAATCGCAGTGCAGTTCCATTTAATGTTATTTTCGTCTTCGATATGTTTGTAAATTTCTTGACGTTTGTATCTGACATCACTGGCTCATAATTTTCGGTTTTTGTTAAATTTTAGCTCTATAGCATCTATTTCTTTATTATACTATTTTTCATGTTTCTGCTCGTTTTTCTTATGTGATAGATTTGTTTAATATAAGCCATATTTCTGCTTCATTGGTATGCAATAGATCAGAAAACGCTTCAACAGAAAAATATTTGCGATTGCGAACTTCAAATGACAATCTTTTGATGCACAGTAGAGAGATGCTGAGTGTGGCTCCTATTCTATACGAAATTCTTTCCTGCTCAAAGTGGCAGCATTTAAAAGAGGAGTTATTGCAACTATATCGTTATGCCAAGAAGCATTTTCTTAGGGCGCTGTTTCCGTTCGTTTGAAAATTGAATGATCTTGCAGAGCCGACGCCGCAAATAACATCAATCAGGAATGAATCGGTGGCAGTGGGGATGGCAACATTTCTTCATTGCACAACACAACTGAAGATTCCTACCATTCAACGGACACGTGATGGCAACGTTATCATCAACTCCCATTGAGCGGTTCGTGCATAAATTTGCAATGCTTTAGTATTCGTTTGTGATGAAAAAACGCTACAGAAGGGAAGGTATAAATTTTAGCAAGTGCAAATAGCGGTATAGAGAAGTCTTATTGCAAGTGAAGTTTCGAATCATTGCAGAAAAATTACTTAGCTCTTATCAACACATAATCAGTTGTCGTTTTGAGCGCAAAAGTAAATGCTAGTGTGGGGATTTGCTCGTGAGGCGGCAACTGATTGCGAATTGCTTTAGAAAATTCACCTCCATGTTTAACAAGAGTTGATCTCGTTGGCCGCTCACTTCGTCGCAACAACCAAGTGCACATATTTCTGATCGTGTGCCCTTTCAAAGCGTCCTTCCTGCAACCTTTCCACTCAGTAGCTAGTGGAAAGTTTGCTGGAAATGATAGAATTTATTGCAGGAAATGGATTTGCATTGTTGAAATTTAATGCATTGCCATAACGCCCTCAGTTCCATTCCTATATATAGCTTTTCTGATGTCACTTGCTATTTAATAAATCTGTTCAGGAAAAATGCATTTCAAACATTTTCGAAAATTAAAAGTGAGACTTGATTAGATCGTTTATATCGAAATGCGATAGACACTTATGATTATATCGACAAGTCGACAAGATGCGGGTGAATACCGATGTCGACCACCTGGAGAAGTACCCGGAAACCACTAGAGAAACTCGATCATTTTTAGTTTTTACTGAAAAGGTATTCGTTGAAATGATGAGAGGTTGGACTGGTTTGTCATGGTGGATCAAAGGCCGGAAAGAGCGATTGTACTATGTGTATTGGCGAAAGTCGGGACAAGAAATTCCAAGGACCCTTAACTGGTTACCTCCGAGGTTCCGCAACCCTTGCATACATTTATGTCACTTTCAGTATTCTCATTTAGTTCACGCATAAACTAGACGTAATACAAGAGAACGTGGAAAATCATTGCTATTTTTGAATCACTTAGTGCGTTAGCTGTTGAGAAGTTTATGAGAAAGTTTGCTTAAAATAGCTGCACTCGTTTCCTATATGTCTCAGTCGCCGTTTTCCAGGAAGTTTATCGAAAAGCAGCGAATGAGGTAGGGATGCGATGGATTGCTCACTCACCCTTTATTATGGTGCACAGCTTTTTGAAGTTTCCTTATAAAGCAATGCACTGAAAATTTCAACTTGCATTCATAAAGCACCTTAATGTGCGCACTGAGGTGGAAAAACGTTAATTGAAATTGCCTGGTAGGCGACCGTTTTGCACAGCTTCTTCGGTATGACCGCCGACGAACAGCACGATCCCTTGGAGAAGAGCAGTGAATTTTTAGTTTTTTTTTTTTTTTTTTAATGAAAGTTTTCGAGTGGTATGCTTCTAATGATGACTATGATTATGCTGCCTTACTTTGAACAGTGATATTCGAAGAAAATTTTTCTGTATTCTCGGTACATTTACATGTACATAAGTGACGTCACCCGGGAACAAGAACAAAAACAGTGAAAACACATACCAACTTATTTTCAGGGTCGAAGAGGCGCAAAACGGTTATGTTATTTTCATCGATAAACGAATATGCAAGCGGTCTGCCGTGCAAACGTCGTCCTTCCATCTGGCGGTATTTTATCACATTTCTGCCATTATAACGTAGTGTCCTTTCAGATCACTTATTTACGGACGTAGCACATGGAAGTAGTTATGAGTGAAGCAAAAGCAAGCTAAGGTGAACTATTGAGTCGAAGTTGTGTTAAAAACTGATGCCGAAGTGTTTCATGTAAATTGTTCTCAGTTGGAGAATACTAGAAATTAACAGTGGCATTGATATGTGTTTTTGCGCAGTATAGAAAATATGCGAAAATTGTTTTTTTTCAATGAATATGGCTGTAATTTTCAATGGAGGCTGTAATTTGAATAAAGCATCATGCAAAAGAAGTTAATAGTTTTTTCAATGAATAAGAAAAAAGAACAATCAAACTGTTTCGAATTTTACAAGCCAGTGTCCCCATTCGAGAACATTTTTTAAAGCTTTTCTTAAAAGAAAACCTTCATGCTAATATAAAAAAGACCATAAATGCTGATATAAGTAATTTTTTCGCGAAGAAGTTTTCATATTTTTCGATCACTTGAATCATTTGACGGTATAGAAAAGCGATTGCTTTATCATCGAATGATTGCAACTTGAATTATTTGAATCAAAAAAGCGCCCTGTTTGCAATCGGATCGTAGTCCCACCTAAAAGAAATGGAACAGAAAAGTTTCAGAGGAATATCAATCTCTATTTGAAAAACTTCTGATCAGTGTTCACTGTTTCACAAATTTTATTGCACGCTTCGTTATTAACCTCAATCCAATTGAGCATGAAGGAGTTATTTTTGAAACTTAACGTGCCCTGATATGCATTTAATTCTTATCGTTTGCCACAATTTCAATTGAAGAATTCATTTTTCGATTTTTTTAAAGCATTGAAATTGTTTCTTTTAATGGGCTTCTTAAATGCGAAACCTAAACTGCTTCACAAGTTAGGCTTTCATTTGATGTTTACGAATAAGCCGGAAGGATGTCCAGTCTTGATTTATTCTGCAGAAGAAAACATAGCCAGGTGCTGCCTGTGCTATTTACAAGACTTTGCAATCGTTGACTGCTGTAGTAGTGCATTTAATCCATTTTCTCTTCCTTTTTTCGTCACCACTCCATTCGCTAGATATTGTAGCGAACAATGAATATAGAGCCGGCATGGTGACATCGCATTCACAGAATGGCTTTTGAGTGGGTGCAAAACAGTACAGAGTTTCATCCTATCTCGGTCCATTCTGTGCACGTCAAATGCGCATAGCATTAAGATTGTGGACGCATAGAATGCCTCAACAAGTGAAAAAGTGGTTTGTTGAACGCGATTTAACATCTCTTCGTCCCATGTTTTTGTGCGTAATCTTCATGGCTTTGCATGTTCAAATATGCTGTAATTATTTAATGCGATATGATTGTAATGCTTCGGTTTTTTAAAGTACTGGTAGGTTTTTCAATTTCATATCTTTTTCAGAAGACTGGGGAATTTCTCAGAACCTTTTCGTTGTTTGAATTCCGCAACCTCACAAGTGAAATGTTTTGATGTAGGCAATTTCGATGACAGAAAACACTTCGTGAGTTCTGATAAATTTCTTCGTTTTGTCCATTTGGTATTTCATTTTCCATGTGTTAAACGCTTGCAGTTGTCGTTTGAATTCTCCTCTCAGTGCTTAGCAGGTGTGTGCGCGCTTATTTTTCTATGTTCACAGCTTTGATAATCTAATACGCAGGCCAAGAAAGCTACCGCCCCTAAATTTCTCTTTAAAAATGCAGCCAAGTGTAATTTCCTCCTATTTCCGAATATCTTATAGTGATGGCCAGATCGAGCTCCTTAGTTGTGGGCAGCACCCAGTGTACATATGCTCAAATCTAGTGAGCTACGTCCAGGCTCATTTTTGGCGTTTTCTTAATTACTCAGTTTGAAGTTTTTATTGTTCTCAAAAACAACTTTCGCTTCTTTATTTTATAACGTATTCAGCAAGAGGTGAAAGCGGATGAACTAATCGCCACGCTCGACAATTTGCAGACCGAGCGGACGTACTACATGCATGTGCAAGCCAGAAATTCGTGGGGGCTCAGTCCGATGTCTCAACTCGTCACCATAATCACGAAACATGGAAGTGTGTTTGTATTTCTCTGTTAAATCATTTTCACATATGTTATTGACTAAATCAGCTTACATCCACACTGCCATATACTGGCGCTTTCTTCACCAGTGCCTATCATTCTGAAACGAACTGTTCAGAGAGCGCTATCTGTGATGAAAATCAAGCGGCATTTTCTTAGACATTTGGGACAGTCTAAAATAGCGCAAAATGCTCGTATTTGAACACTACCGTTCTTTCTATTACACACTCGTATTGCGTTACGATCTGTAGTTTTTTTGAGCCATCTATTGGAATAGTTTGTATTCTTTTCACTTTGCGAAATTAACTTCCTTGTGGCATCCTCTCATTTCCCCGCAGTTCAGACTCCATAGCCTTCTTCAAATGGATGAAGGTCCCAAAAGCTCCGTTTAAAATCTCACTGTAGTTTTCAAAAATGAGCCAGTGGAACCAGGCACAGTCACTATTTATCTTGAAAACTACGAAGGGAATGCAGCCCAACAGTTCGAGATTAAAAGTGCAACGAGAAGAGAATAAAGGAGGCCGATTGATGGCAGAGTGTGCCCGTTTTCATGCGTTTATGCATCAGTCTTCACAAAATTATTGAGGGTAAGATATTTTGCATATGATACGAGTGAAATTTTTGGTTGCTCGACTGTAGAATAATGCAGAATTGAATAAGTAAAGGAACTCTAGGGAAAGCCTCATTTATTGTAATAATTTCAGTCCCCATTCAGCCATCATGTTTGATCGCAAGAGCGTTAGCTTCTAAGCGAATGCAGCTGAGTTGGGAGAAGCCTTTGCATTCGTTCAACATCGTTCGATATTTTTTCAAGTGAGCTTTACGCGTAGTTTATAGCTATCTTTATTATATTTATATTTTCATTGAAACTTATAACGCATATTTCTCTTTATATTTGTATCTATATTTATATTTATGTTTAAAACGTATGTTTGTATATGTTTTTATAATTGTCTTAATATTTATACTTATAATTATATTTTTATATACACTTATCTTTATCTTCATATTTATGAAAATATTTACATTTATATTCATATTTATATTAAAAATTTATATTCGTATTTATACTTATATTTATGTTTAAGCTTATAGTTTATGTTTATATGTGTATCAATATATTAAAATTTCAACCTATATTTATATTTATATTTATATTTATGTTTATATTTATATTTATATTTTTATTTTTATTTATCTTTTTCTATACATTTGCATATATATTAAGATTTATAATTATATTTATAATTTATATTTTTCTTTATCTTCACATTTATATTTATCTCCATGTTTATTTTTATATTTATATTTATCTTTACATTTGTATTTATATCTACAATAATATTTATGATTGTATTAATATTGATGTTTATATTCCTGTTTACATCTTTGTATTTATATTTTTACCTATATTTATGCTTACAATTTTATTTATCTTTATTTCTACACTTATACTTATGTTTATATTGATATCTGTATTTAGATTCAGATTTGGATTTATACTCATGTCTGCAATTCACATTTATTTTTATTATTATATTTATGTTCACAGCTGTATTTATATTTATATCTTTATTTTTATTTATATTCATATCTTTATTTATAATTTATATTTGTCTTAATCTTTATATTTGTATAAACCTTTACATTTATGTTTATGTTAATAGGAACAATTAATTTTTTCTTTATATTTATATTTATATTTATTATTTGCAATCTTCCTTGTCCCTATATTTATATAAATATTTATATTTTTGTTTACATTTATATTTATGTTTATGTTCATGTCTATAATTTACATTTATCGGTTTGTTTATGCTAGCATTTTAGCCTATATTTACATTCATGTTTAAATTTATGCTTATATTTGTATTTATAGTTATAGTTGTATTTATTTTCATCTTATCTTTACATTTATACATTTGTTTTTATTTATATTTATATTTGTATTTACATTTATACTTATATTTATAGTTTATATTTGTCTTTTTCGTTTTATCTATGTTGATATTTACTTCTTTATCATTTAAAGCTGACGTCAAATCAACTAGTGAATTTGTCGTTATGTTTGATCTGATTTGAAACGTTTACATAACAACGTCACAATAGAGTGGGGATGAAAGAGTACAAAGCGATATATGCAATTGTTGTATGCAACAGTACCGAGAAACATGTAAGCGAAAAAGATCACAGGTATGCAACGAGAGAGAGGGAGAGAGGAATTGCATCGGAAGTTAGGATGCAAGAGCCCAGGGATCTGTGCTCACTTTGGCAATAGTTACGCAACGCGATAGTGTTGCGTTGTCGTTACTCGTCACCAAGCGATCTGTTTCGTCTCGAATTCCGGAAATGGCTTGAAAATTTTATGGTTTGTTCTTTAAGTACTGTAAAAAAATTTTCTAAGCTAGAATTAAATTATCAGGAGCAGTAATTGTACTAAAAAAGAAAGTCTATGACGTAGTGATTCCTGGATTGGGACCCATCTTCATATGCGTATATTTCCTCGAAAGCGTGAAATGTGCCGATGAAACTTTATGGAATGGAAGTGGTACGATATTACCCTCATGGCCCACTTTCTTTCTGCCTATTTGCTACTAATGCCTTTAAGCAGTATGCGCTAATGCATCCTTCAGTGCAAAATGGCATTCTCATTCTTGGGAAAGAAGTCCATAGCTACAAGGTACTTCTGTTGTATGCATACTCTAAAACCTATAAGGCTTCAACGGAAACTGGACATTGGCAGTTCAGAGGGAGTCTGACCCTTAATCTCGCATAAAACCTTAGTCTGACCCTTTATACATATATATATATATATATATATATATATATATATATATATATATATATATATATATATATATATATATATATATATATATATCCACGTTGTATTTGGATCGGAACGCAATCACTTCATGCTCTGTAATTCTGTAATTATATTAGTTACCTGAGAAGTGTAAGTGACTGAATGTCAATTTGAGAGGTTAAATTTGCAGGTCAATGGATCTATTAGAGGAAGCTGGAAGCGATAATAGCAAAATGCAAGCATCCGAAGAGCGAGAGCCGTCTAGGACTGGTTTGCCTCGACGATGCGAGGTTTGTTGTGACTCATCAGCCAAGATTCAATGTTGCGTTTTTGCATGTTTCGGTTGCAAATGTTTCTTCAGACGAGCCGTCAATGATGGTTCCTACAGATACGTTTGCCGATACGATAGAAAATGCAATGTGGACAAATGTAAGGATTCCGTTTAGTTACATTCGAAGTAATGTTCATAATGCTATAGAATGTCGTCCATGGTGTTTTTGCTCTTGTTCTTTAGCCAGCCCATGGTGTGTTTCGCCTCGATCACCATTTAAATGGTATTTCGTGGAACACATCAGTGGACTCTCATTTCCTGAAGTTGCAGGGCATGCCAATTTTCCCTCGAAATATTCTCTTCTACTTTCTAGAGGTTCACGATGCCGGCTTCCTACTGGCAAAGGTCCTTTCTTCAAGTGGATGCCGTATAAAGAACCTCTTCTATTTTCCAATCAATCTCTAAAAATTGCAGCAACGCCTTCAAAGAGCCATTCATGGTACTCAATATAGCCCAATGTTCATAGCGATCGATAGTGCAGTATGTTTGCGAAGGGTGAGCAATCATTTCAACAATGCAGCACTTTTTTTTCACTGTATTTACTTCTGTGCAACGCAATAGCATTGACACGTGCTGCTTTCAGATGAGCGCAACAGCTGCCGTTGTCTTCAAGTGGGAATGAATCCTGAATGTAAGCGAATCATCAGCACTTGAGGTGTCATCGAGTATAACAACCAATGTCGAATTATTTCATAGCGTCTCTGATAAGTGATAAAAATTACTATGCGTACATCGACTTTTCTTTTTTTACATCGAGAACCCAACGAAGGAATGCATTTTTTGTCACATTGGGACTTTTGTTATTTGAAGCAGAATGCAATGTCACTTGCTGAAATATGAAATATGGACCAGAGCATCATTTATTAGTTTCCAACCGGTGAAATGAGCGTATTTTCCCAAGAACACTTTTGTTTAACGGCACTCCACTCTTACAGCATTTCTCTGTTATGGCAAGCTTCTATAGAATATGCACACAATGTTCACACTTTTATGGACTATATGGTAACCCACTGATAGAACGTGCTCTGAACAACGCCAGATTAAAAAATTTCGACGATTTTAATAAGACCCATGTAAGCGTCTGAATATGAACAGTGAATTGTTCAGTAAGCTAGTCTTTAGCTTTTCGACCGGATCATGATCAAAAAGGAAAGGAGCGTATCGCTTGACATACTAAAACACAACGCAAAATTATATCACCGATCCTGATAGCTGACGGAGATTCAAGCAGTCAGTTGCCAATATTGAACGACTGGACGAAACATTTCAGCATTGATTTGAGGTGTGACGAATTGATATTCTCCTATGGGAATCTGTTTTGAACGATAAGCGAAATGGCAGCTTCCCTGCTGAAGTATAAATTTGGCTCTCTGCCTTTCAATTGACCTGGACTATTCGCACCTGCCTTCGCTACAAAAAAAAACTTTACTGAAGCAAAACCATGATTTCCTTAAATGGGCACAAATATTTCGTATTATACTTCTCCTCTAAGGGGTTTCCATAGATTCATAATACACTTGCTTCCGGTGATTCATTCAGTCTCAATAGCAATTTCTTTGTATCCTTTTGAATCATATGTTTGCACAGATGCGTCGTGGGAACGTTCTGTTCGCATTTCTTACTAGTAGGGTATGCTTTTGACTATATTCTCACACACGAAGGATCATCACTGCAGAGATGAAATCTTTTAACACTACGTTACCAAATTCTTCGATTTTACTCCTATGTATTACCTTTCGCTATGTACAACTTTCATGCAAATCTTTATAAATCAACGTTAACTAGGCAAACCTTTAAATGATATTTCTTTATTTAGACTCATTTCTTCGTTCATATTGATATTTATAATTTCTCTTTATATTTATATTTTTATGTCTTTTCTTGTTTATATTTTCTTTATCTTTATATTTATTTTATTATTTTTATTTACATTTATATTAATAATTTGTGTTTATCTTTATTTTCATATTTATATTGGCATTTATGTTTATATTTATATTTATACCAGAAATTTATATTTATATTTATTTTAATAGTTTGTGTTTGTATTTTTCTCTTTGTTTCTATTTTTATTTGTATTTATATTCATATTTATGTTTATATTTATATTTATATTTATATTTATGCGTATAGTTTACATTTATCTTGTGCTTATAACTTATTAATACCTTTATATTTACCGTTTACATTTATCTACATGCTTATTTACATTTATATTTATAATCTACATTTATCTTTATCTTTATTTATATGTAATCATTTATTTTTGTCTCTATTTGTATTCATATTTATATTTATAATCTATATTTATATTTGCACTAATATCATCTTCTGTATTAGTATTAATATCTATAATATATATTTTCATTTATATTTGTATTTATGTTCAAATCTATAATTATATTTCATTTATATTCATATTAAAAATTACATAAATGTTTACATTTATATTTATGTTGCATGTTTATTTTTATACCTACTTGCATTCCTTTTCATATTTGTATTGATATTTATACTTAGGATCATAATTTAAGTTTATCTTCATATTTATATTCAAGCTTATATTTATTTTTGCATTAATATGTAAATTTATGTTTGTATTTATATTAATAGTTGCATTTATATTTATATTTAATTTATATGTATGTGTTTTTTAGATTTATGCTTTTGTTTACCTTTATACTTATGTTTATATTTATAATGCATATTCATTTTTGGTTTATATTTAGATTCACATTTTTTAATATTTATTTTTTATCAACATTTATGGTTAAATTTATATTTATAATCTATAAATATTTATTAACTATTAGATTTATTATCGGTTTATTATTAGTTTTATTATTAGTTTTTTATCAGTTTGGTCGTTAGTTTATTATAACTTTTATTATTAGTCCGTTATTGGTTTTATTACTTTTATTACTAGGTTTGTTCTTGGTTTATTCTTACTTTTAATATTTTTATTATTACTTTTGTTATTAGTTTATTATTCGTTTATTATATCGTTAATTTTATTCCTAGTTTATCATTAGTTTTATTCGTTTTATTAGTAGTTCATTAGTAGTGTTATTAGTTTTATCATCTGTTAAACTATTAGTTTATTATTGATATTTCATTACTAGTTTATTCATAGTTTTATTATTGGTCTATTACTTTTTTCATTATTAGTCTTTTATTAGTTTTATTACTTTTATTATTAGATTTATTATTAGTTTTTTTTTTCGTTGCTAGTTTATTATTAATAGTTTATTAGTCCATTAATATTTTTTCCATTAGCTTATTATCATATTTATTTATTATTAGATTTACTTGTCTATTATTTTTTCATTATTAGTTTATTATTAGTTTTATTATTTTTATTATTAGATTTATTATTTGTTTATTATTGGTTTTCATATTTTTGTTATTAGTTGTATATTACTTCACTATTAGTTTATTTTTTATTAGTTTTAATATCGGCATGTTGTCAGTTTTATCTCAAGTTTTTTATTATTTTTCTTATAAGTTTGTCGTTAGTCTTATAATTTTTATTACGTTTTGCTAATAGTTTATTATAACTTTTGTTATAAGTTTTCCATTAGTTTTATTAGGGGTTTATTGGTAACTTTGTTATCACTTTTTTATTGGTTATATTATTAGTTTATTATTACTTATATTACTAATTTTTTATAGATTTGTTATTAGTTTAATATGAGTTTTATTGTTCGTTGATTATCACTTTTGCTACTGTTTTACAATTAATTTTGTTATTTTTTGTTATTAGTTTTTTTGTTATTAGTTTTATTATTCTTATTATTAGTTTTATTATTATTTTATTATTATTTTGGTTTATTGCTAGTTTTTTTATTCGTTTATTACTAGCTCTATTATAAGTTTATTTTAAGCTTTATAATTAGTGTATTGCTAGTTTCATTATTAGTTTTTTACTCGTTTCGTTTATTATTAGTTTCGTTATTTCTTTGCTGTTAGTTTTATCATTAGGTTTTTATTAGTTTAGTTCAGAATTATTTTTATGATTAGTGTATTATCAGGTTTATTATTAATTTGATAATAGTCGTATTTTTTGTTTATAATAAGTTTTAGTTTTTT
The DNA here is from genome assembly GCA_013433145.1 of Ascaris suum. NCBI lineage: Eukaryota > Metazoa > Nematoda > Chromadorea > Rhabditida > Ascarididae > Ascaris > Ascaris suum. The sequence goes on along the minus strand of CM024178.1, from coordinate 10,223,700 downwards.
ATTTGTTTTGTTATCAGCTTTTGGTCGGTTTGTCGGTTTGGTTTATTATTAGTTTTATTATTAGTTTATTATTAGTTTTGTTATTTGTTTACTATTAGTTCTATTTTTTTTTTTTTTTTTAAAATTATTCGTTTACCATTAGTTTTTTTCATTGTCAGTTTAGTTATTTGTTTGTTGTTTGTTTTTTATCAGCTTATCACTAGTTCCAATACTAGTTCATTGTTGGTTTGCTCATACAGCTTGCTGTTGTAAAAGTAGGTATTTTTGTGCAGGTTCTGCTGGCTTTTTCAACGGAAAGAAGAAAGAAGAGGGATCGTTATAACTGTTCCAAGGTTTAGTGATGTTTCGAAATTGGTTAGCAGCCGTTGACAATCTGGACACTTCTGATAGTTCTTACATAATAAACATTTGCAATTCTATGCTCTCAGCCTAAATCAGTTGCAGATTTCTGCAGTTGCGCAACTGTCTTAACGGAAACGAACACTTGTAGTTCATTCTTTTGTTTGTTTCTCTGAGCTTATTGAAGCACAAGGAATTGCAGAGTACAAGCTTTTGTGCGTTTATGTCTCCGTATACATATGTGAGCCTCTCAAAAAGTGCCTTGCGATTGCTAATGGTCATTTTGTGTTCGTCTTTGAAATCATTCTTATATTCCTATCTACCTTTTTATTTCTATCCACACTTTTTTGAATCTACGCTCATATTTGCATTTATATTAATATTAGCGTTAACATTTATACCTACATTCATAACTTCTGTTTATCTTTAGTTATATTTGTATTATTTATATTTATGTTTTGCTTACGTTTACATATATTTATATTTGTATTGATATTTTACATTTTCCTTCATTTTTATCCATATTTAAATTCGTTTTCAATTCATTTTTATTCGTAAATTTTAATATTTACGTTATGTATAGGAGGGCATGCTAGGGGATGGGAGAGGGCCGCCACATTATCTGATTTCTCGTATCGCGCTAGGGGCTATTGATCTTTTCACGCTCGCAGACCTTTGCGAAGCACCCCATGGGAACGTCAGCATTCGGTCGCTCAAGGGTACTCGCATGAGAGCGATGCAGGGTATAAAAAGGCCCAAATGCTTTAGAAAATCGTTTTCATTATTGTATCCACTCTGGTGCGCCAGGTAGCGCACATTCATTTATACTTCTATTTGCTTGTAGTAGTATTTATAATATTTGTATTTAGGATTATAGTATGTATTTATTTTATATTAATGTTGATGTTAACATTTATATTCATAATGTATACTTATATTTAAATTTATATTTACGTTTATATTTGTACTTATATATATTTTTGTTTTTGTACTTGTATTTATGTCTTCTTCATATGCATATTTTTATCTCTATTTATATTTATAATTTGTATTTATCTTTATTATTTACTTTCATTTAAAATTCTAATTTATATTAATCATCATGTTTTTGTTTCTACTTAGGCTTAAAAATTTTAATTTATCAGTGTCCTTGTGTTTCTTTTCATATATGTTTATAATTGTGTCTCTATTTATATTAATATGCGTAATTGTATTTTCTATGTTTTTCTCTGTTCATATTTATGTTTGCATTTTATTTATATTTCTGTTCATGTTTATATTTATGTTCATATTTATGTTTGAACGCATAATTATATTTATCTTTGCATGCATAATTAAAGTTTATCATTGTACTTATTTATATTTATATCTATATTTATATATATATTTATGGTTTGTATCCATTTTTATCATCGTGCTCATTTATATTTTTCATTATTTGCATTTATATTTATATTTTCATTATTTTCATTCACAGTGCATGTTTATTTATGTATTTTTATTGGTATCAATCTTATATTTATATTTATATTTATAATTTATATTTACCTTAATCTTATTTATTTCCTCGTATTTTTATCCATTTTTATATTTGTGTTTATAAATTATATTTGTCTGTATATTTAATTACATTCGTATTTACATTAATGTTTCTATTTATGATCTCTATCTTTCTTTGTCTTTGTTAATATTTATATTAACTCCTATATTTATATTTATGTTTATATTTTGATTTTTATTTATATCTGCAGTTTATATTTATATCTATGTTTCAGTTTTTACTTATATTTGTATTTATACTTGTTTTTGTATTTGTATTCGTCAGCATCTATTAATATTGATATTGGTATATTAACACTAATATTTGTATTTGTGATTTATGTCTATCTTTACATTTGTATTTATAATTGTATTTATGTTTATGTTTATAATTCATGTAGGCTTTGTCTTTATATTTATGTTTATTTATATGCTTACAGTTATATATATTTTCAGCTCATATCTATTTTGATGTTTTTATTCACGTTTATATGTATAATTTATGTTTAAAAGTGTTTATATTTAAATTCATATTTTTATTTATGATTTATATTTGCATCTATATTTATTTCATTTTCTGCTTAAAACTGTCGTTATGTTTATGTATATAATTTGAAGGTATTTTTTCAATTATTTAAGTTTATATTTAAATTTATGTTTTCACTTATACTTATTTACGTTTTTACTTATATTTATCTTTAAAATTTACAGTTCTTTTTATGTTTGTATTTATATTCATATTTATAATTTATATTTATTTACATCTTTTTATTCATATTAATACTAATTTATATTTATCTTTTATCAGTAGTTTATTTATATTTATCTTTATCTTGTAATTTACATTTATCATAGTCTTTTTGTTTATATCAATATTTGTCCGCACATTTATATTTATATTAATAGTTTATATGATATTATTACTTTTATCCTAATCATTTCTTCGAAGATTTTATTATTATTTTTATTTATAGTTTTCTATTTATCCTTGTGTTTATATTACTATTGATATCTATATTTGTAAATTGTATTCACCTTTATCTTTACATTTCTGTTGATATTGATGTTGATATTTGTATTTATAGTTTGTATTTATTTACATGTCATTATCTTTATACTTATAATAATATTTGTATTTTTATTGGAATTATGTTCGCGTAATGTTTCTAGGAACGTCAGAAATGTGTTGGTGGTCCCCGTATCTGTCGACGCTTCTAAGCAATCGGAAGTGTTCGTGCATAGACTGACTGATGAAAATATAGAATAACTTATTTCAGGACGCACCTTCGGCTGATTACTCTAGGGTGGTGTCGAAGACGATTTGAAACGTGAATGATGTGGAAATGGGGCCTCCGTTTTCAACCAGTCACAATCGGAAATGTTGCGGCTTTAAGAGAAACCCGTCAAGGTAAGCAATTTTCCTTGATATTTTCGTCGAGTGCTTTTATCGATGTGAAATCATTTGATTTTGCATCAGGTGTTGATTAAAAGTACTTCGAAAATTTATATATGTATTCGTAATTTATATTTATATTCATTTATATTTAAATTCATGTCTGTATTTTAGCTTAAACTTACATTTATGTTTACATCAATATTGATATTTGTATTCATATTTATGATTTCAATTTATTTGCATACTTATTAATATTTACACTGATATGCAAATTCAAATTTATATTCCTTTTTTATTTCAATTTAAATTTATAATTTATGTTTTTCAATATATCTTTGTTTATATATTTGTTTATGATGATGTGCAAATGCTTATACTCCATAGCCATTTCTCTCTTCTATTAACATCATGATACGCTTGCAATTTGATGTAATCGTAAATTATGACTTTGCATATTCTGTTCAATTGAAATCAGTTGTATGCAAATTTATTTTGCAATAATTTCGCAAACCGAAATGCTAGCACAATAAATAAGTTTTTCAGCGTTATTCTAAATTATCATCATCTGCGATTGCTCGCAATACCGCAGCGACAACATCCTCCGACAGACGTTCCAGCCAAATATAAAATCAAACCTACATATTTCCTCATCACTAAGTGCTTTTTAGGAGTGTTGGTCATTACATGAATTCGTTAAGTCATGCGAAAATCTCCCTTATCTACACTGCAACATTCGTTCCTATAAAAGAGTTTGAATGAGTCTTGAAATGTTTGTAGTGGAGTAAATAAGATTTGGAACATACGATATAAAGTGTATGTTGAAATGATAGAGTGTTTAAACGCAATCAAGGAATAAACTTAATATTCAGTTGGCTCTGAGACGAGATTTTGTTTTTTTCATTGTTTTCGATAGTCTGAGGTATGGAAGATGATTTCGCAAAATTGCGCTCTTTTTTATCGTTTATTGATGATGAGCGATTGCAGTTGTATTGAATAAGGGAAAACGATGGTCGACTGTTCTTCCAACAGATTAAAGTCATTGATGCAGCAAAATAGAAGGCTGAGGTAATGCTCAACTAACCTTAAAATGATGCTGATATCTGGGATGCAGCCTGAACTTTAAAAGTGGTATGTTTCTGCGGTGCTTGTGATTTCATAAATAGGGCATTAGCTGACATAGCTCAGAGCTTTGTCGTTAAGCTGCACTCATGAGTTATTTGAAATCACAGGCATAGTCGCCTGAGTGACAATTTTATATTTGAAGCTGATAATAAGGTAAATAATTGCCATAGTTCAACTTAACGAATATGATATGTTGAATATGATTTAGGTAATAAATGAGAAACGAACGACGTTCGTATCATCAGCCGGCGAGGAGAATGCCGGCAATTATCGTTGTACAGTACGCAATAAAGCTCGTCAGGCTGAGAAAAGGTCCGACGTTCGGGTGTTTTTGGAAGCAGGCGAGTTCTTTTTATTTCTTTTTGCTAAGCTGAATCCTTTGAATCTCAGTGTTAGGTTTCACAGTTTAGAATGCTGAAAAGAATTAAGTGCGGAAATAATTCACATAAGAACATGTGTAAATTTTTTGAACATGATTAAGCCCCTTATAAATTTTCTATGGCTCCATATCATGTACAAGTTTAATCTCATTGATTGAATTTTTGTCGAAATAAATGAGTAGAATTTGCACTTAAATACACAAATTTGAAGCAAGTAAATATGAGAAAGTGAACTCCAACATACCAACTCTAGAGTTATTCACCCGACTTCGACAAAAAGGGTATTTGTCCTTTATAATAACACAGATGAGATCTATTTAGTATTCCTTCTCACTTCCACCGGTCTAGAAAACCGTGCTTGCAATTTAAAATATTTGCATCTTGAAACATCACAAAATGGAATTCTCTGAGGCACTCATTCTCTTTATGCGTTTCACAAATTTTGCCCGAATGTAAGCAGTTTTTTGTCGTTTAGTATTTGCTTGATAAAGAAAGCGCGTGTTTTGCTCAGAGAGTGATATAAAATGAAGATTTTTTAAAGAGAAATAAAGTTCCAAAATTTGAGGTGAAGTTTGCAAATTTTCGACAAAAATCGGTCAATAGCAGTGCAGCTATGAGTGTGGCGATCATTATTAGTTTAAAGGCAGTGAAAAGCTCGGTGGCCTTCTTTTCTATGCGTTAGTTTCATATTTCGATTTCAAGGCCATAATTTCTCTTTGATAATTTCTTATTCGGTGGCTGTTCTTTCAGTTATGCAGACTGACGGAATATAAGATGAAATCTTTTATTTGCGATACGAATACAAAAACTTTGAGGAAGGGTGGAACGAGGACGAGGAAATTCGCTGGTAAGGGTTAATCGAAATTTCGAGACACTTGTAAAACGATGTTTTTCGATAGTTTTTACTTGTGATCGATGTGTTCTATGAACATTTTTAGAAATAGCAACATATATAATCTATGTTTTTGTAATTTCAGTGTAGTTTCGTGGCACGTTTTCTATTCCTAGTGATGTGAAATACTTTGCAAATTCAACGTAGTTTCCAGAGTAAAAGAGGTAATGGACTGTTCGATTCTCTACGCTGATGACGTCTTCCGCCAAAGCACAGAATATCACTTCGTCATAAGTAGGCAGTTTGCTAATATAGCAGAATAAATTTTCCATTTCTTCGAGAAAGTTATCAAAATCATACGCATGTAATTAGTAAATGTGATTGGAGAATTTTCCATTACTTGTAGTTAAATATCGCCGATAATGAATTGATCGTGTATGGATGTCAAGCGAAATAACACGACAAGATCGTGTGGAATATCGATGTGCTATTGTCAGTGAGAATGGCAACCGTAGTGTGAGCACGTTTTTGGAAACTAGAGGTGGGTGACTACCTGTTACATTTACTTTTTAATGATAAAATATTTCTGTGATATTTTAGTAAGACCGACGTTCATAGTAGAAATTCTAAAATCTTTCATTGTCAACAATGGAAATTTGTCAATGAATGGAAACAGTGATTGCATCTAGTTCCGTTTTTTTTTAGGTTCGGACTTGAAAGCACGTCGTGTTGAAAGAACTTTGTATTTTGTCTGTAGGGAATCGCAGTGCAGTTCCATTTAATGTTATTTTCGTCTTCGATATGTTTGTAAATTTCTTGACGTTTGTATCTGACATCACTGGCTCATAATTTTCGGTTTTTGTTAAATTTTAGCTCTATAGCATCTATTTCTTTATTATACTATTTTTCATGTTTCTGCTCGTTTTTCTTATGTGATAGATTTGTTTAATATAAGCCATATTTCTGCTTCATTGGTATGCAATAGATCAGAAAACGCTTCAACAGAAAAATATTTGCGATTGCGAACTTCAAATGACAATCTTTTGATGCACAGTAGAGAGATGCTGAGTGTGGCTCCTATTCTATACGAAATTCTTTCCTGCTCAAAGTGGCAGCATTTAAAAGAGGAGTTATTGCAACTATATCGTTATGCCAAGAAGCATTTTCTTAGGGCGCTGTTTCCGTTCGTTTGAAAATTGAAATGATCTTGCAGAGCCGACGCCGCAAATAACATCAATCAGGAATGAATCGGTGGCAGTGGGGATGGCAACATTTCTTCATTGCACAACACAACTGAAGATTCCTACCATTCAACGGACACGTGATGGCAACGTTATCATCAACTCCCATTGAGCGGTTCGTGCATAAATTTGCAATGCTTTAGTATTCGTTTGTGATGAAAAAACGCTACAGAAGGGAAGGTATAAATTTTAGCAAGTGCAAATAGCGGTATAGAGAAGTCTTATTGCAAGTGAAGTTTCGAATCATTGCAGAAAAATTACTTAGCTCTTATCAACACATAATCAGTTGTCGTTTTGAGCGCAAAAGTAAATGCTAGTGTGGGGATTTGCTCGTGAGGCGGCAACTGATTGCGAATTGCTTTAGAAAATTCACCTCCATGTTTAACAAGAGTTGATTCGTTGGCCGCTCACTTCGTCGCAACAACCAAGTGCACATATTTCTGATCGTGTGCCCTTTCAAAGCGTCCTTCCTGCAACCTTTCCACTCAGTAGCTAGTGGAAAGTTTGCTGGAAATGATAGAATTTATTGCAGGAAATGGATTTGCATTGTTGAAATTTAATGCATTGCCATAACGCCCTCAGTTCCATTCCTATATATAGCTTTTCTGATGTCACTTGCTATTTAATAAATCTGTTCAGGAAAAATGCATTTCAAACATTTTCGAAAATTAAAAGTGAGACTTGATTAGATCGTTTATATCGAAATGCGATAGACACTTATGATTATATCGACAAGTCGACAAGATGCGGGTGAATACCGATGTCGACCACCTGGAGAAGTACCCGGAAACCACTAGAGAAACTCGATCATTTTTAGTTTTTACTGAAAAGGTATTCGTTGAAATGATGAGAGGTTGGACTGGTTTGTCATGGTGGATCAAAGGCCGGAAAGAGCGATTGTACTATGTGTATTGGCGAAAGTCGGGACAAGAAATTCCAAGGACCCTTAACTGGTTACCTCCGAGGTTCCGCAACCCTTGCATACATTTATGTCACTTTCAGTATTCTCATTTAGTTCACGCATAAACTAGACGTAATACAAGAGAACGTGGAAAATCATTGCTATTTTTGAATCACTTAGTGCGTTAGCTGTTGAGAAGTTTATGAGAAAGTTTGCTTAAAATAGCTGCACTCGTTTCCTATATGTCTCAGTCGCCGTTTTCCAGGAAGTTTATCGAAAAGCAGCGAATGAGGTAGGGATGCGATGGATTGCTCACTCACCCTTTATTATGGTGCACAGCTTTTTGAAGTTTCCTTATAAAGCAATGCACTGAAAATTTCAACTTGCATTCATAAAGCACCTTAATGTGCGCACTGAGGTGGAAAAACGTTAATTGAAATTGCCTGGTAGGCGACCGTTTTGCACAGCTTCTTCGGTATGACCGCCGACGAACAGCACGATCCCTTGGAGAAGAGCAGTGAATTTTTAGTTTTTTTTTTTTTTTTTTTAATGAAAGTTTTCGAGTGGTATGCTTCTAATGATGACTATGATTATGCTGCCTTACTTTGAACAGTGATATTCGAAGAAAATTTTTCTGTATTCTCGGTACATTTACATGTACATAAGTGACGTCACCCGGGAACAAGAACAAAAACAGTGAAAACACATACCAACTTATTTTCAGGGTCGAAGAGGCGCAAAACGGTTATGTTATTTTCATCGATAAACGAATATGCAAGCGGTCTGCCGTGCAAACGTCGTCCTTCCATCTGGCGGTATTTTATCACATTTCTGCCATTATAACGTAGTGTCCTTTCAGATCACTTATTTACGGACGTAGCACATGGAAGTAGTTATGAGTGAAGCAAAAGCAAGCTAAGGTGAACTATTGAGTCGAAGTTGTGTTAAAAACTGATGCCGAAGTGTTTCATGTAAATTGTTCTCAGTTGGAGAATACTAGAAATTAACAGTGGCATTGATATGTGTTTTTGCGCAGTATAGAAAATATGCGAAAATTGTTTTTTTTCAATGAATATGGCTGTAATTTTCAATGGAGGCTGTAATTTGAATAAAGCATCATGCAAAAGAAGTTAATAGTTTTTTCAATGAATAAGAAAAAAGAACAATCAAACTGTTTCGAATTTTACAAGCCAGTGTCCCCATTCGAGAACATTTTTTAAAGCTTTTCTTAAAAGAAAACCTTCATGCTAATATAAAAAAGACCATAAATGCTGATATAAGTAATTTTTTCGCGAAGAAGTTTTCATATTTTTCGATCACTTGAATCATTTGACGGTATAGAAAAGCGATTGCTTTATCATCGAATGATTGCAACTTGAATTATTTGAATCAAAAAAGCGCCCTGTTTGCAATCGGATCGTAGTCCCACCTAAAAGAAATGGAACAGAAAAGTTTCAGAGGAATATCAATCTCTATTTGAAAAACTTCTGATCAGTGTTCACTGTTTCACAAATTTTATTGCACGCTTCGTTATTAACCTCAATCCAATTGAGCATGAAGGAGTTATTTTTGAAACTTAACGTGCCCTGATATGCATTTAATTCTTATCGTTTGCCACAATTTCAATTGAAGAATTCATTTTTCGATTTTTTTAAAGCATTGAAATTGTTTCTTTTAATGGGCTTCTTAATTGCGAAACCTAAACTGCTTCACAAGTTAGGCTTTCATTTGATGTTTACGAATAAGCCGGAAGGATGTCCAGTCTTGATTTATTCTGCAGAAGAAAACATAGCCAGGTGCTGCCTGTGCTATTTACAAGACTTTGCAATCGTTGACTGCTGTAGTAGTGCATTTAATCCATTTTCTCTTCCTTTTTTCGTCACCACTCCATTCGCTAGATATTGTAGCGAACAATGAATATAGAGCCGGCATGGTGACATCGCATTCACAGAATGGCTTTTGAGTGGGTGCAAAACAGTACAGAGTTTCATCCTATCTCGGTCCATTCTGTGCACGTCAAATGCGCATAGCATTAAGATTGTGGACGCATAGAATGCCTCAACAAGTGAAAAAGTGGTTTGTTGAACGCGATTTAACATCTCTTCGTCCCATGTTTTTGTGCGTAATCTTCATGGCTTTGCATGTTCAAATATGCTGTAATTATTTAATGCGATATGATTGTAATGCTTCGGTTTTTTAAAGTACTGGTAGGTTTTTCAATTTCATATCTTTTTCAGAAGACTGGGGAATTTCTCAGAACCTTTTCGTTGTTTGAATTCCGCAACCTCACAAGTGAAATGTTTTGATGTAGGCAATTTCGATGACAGAAAACACTTCGTGAGTTCTGATAAATTTCTTCGTTTTGTCCATTTGGTATTTCATTTTCCATGTGTTAAACGCTTGCAGTTGTCGTTTGAATTCTCCTCTCAGTGCTTAGCAGGTGTGTGCGCGCTTATTTTTCTATGTTCACAGCTTTGATAATCTAATACGCAGGCCAAGAAAGCTACCGCCCCTAAATTTCTCTTTAAAAATGCAGCCAAGTGTAATTTCCTCCTATTTCCGAATATCTTATAGTGATGGCCAGATCGAGCTCCTTAGTTGTGGGCAGCACCCAGTGTACATATGCTCAAATCTAGTGAGCTACGTCCAGGCTCATTTTTGGCGTTTTCTTAATTACTCAGTTTGAAGTTTTTATTGTTCTCAAAAACAACTTTCGCTTCTTTATTTTATAACGTATTCAGCAAGAGGTGAAAGCGGATGAACTAATCGCCACGCTCGACAATTTGCAGACCGAGCGGACGTACTACATGCATGTGCAAGCCAGAAATTCGTGGGGGCTCAGTCCGATGTCTCAACTCGTCACCATAATCACGAAACATGGAAGTGTGTTTGTATTTCTCTGTTAAATCATTTTCACATATGTTATTGACTAAATCAGCTTACATCCACACTGCCATATACTGGCGCTTTCTTCACCAGTGCCTATCATTCTGAAACGAACTGTTCAGAGAGCGCTATCTGTGATGAAAATCAAGCGGCATTTTCTTAGACATTTGGGACAGTCTAAAATAGCGCAAAATGCTCGTATTTGAACACTACCGTTCTTTCTATTACACACTCGTATTGCGTTACGATCTGTAGTTTTTTTGAGCCATCTATTGGAATAGTTTGTATTCTTTTCACTTTGCGAAATTAACTTCCTTGTGGCATCCTCTCATTTCCCCGCAGTTCAGACTCCATAGCCTTCTTCAAATGGATGAAGGTCCCAAAAGCTCCGTTTAAAATCTCACTGTAGTTTTCAAAAATGAGCCAGTGGAACCAGGCACAGTCACTATTTATCTTGAAAACTACGAAGGGAATGCAGCCCAACAGTTCGAGATTAAAAGTGCAACGAGAAGAGAATAAAGGAGGCCGATTGATGGCAGAGTGTGCCCGTTTTCATGCGTTTATGCATCAGTCTTCACAAAATTATTGAGGGTAAGATATTTTGCATATGATACGAGTGAAATTTTTGGTTGCTCGACTGTAGAATAATGCAGAATTGAATAAGTAAAGGAACTCTAGGGAAAGCCTCATTTATTGTAATAATTTCAGTCCCCATTCAGCCATCATGTTTGATCGCAAGAGCGTTAGCTTCTAAGCGAATGCAGCTGAGTTGGGAGAAGCCTTTGCATTCGTTCAACATCGTTCGATATTTTTTCAAGTGAGCTTTACGCGTAGTTTATAGCTATCTTTATTATATTTATATTTTCATTGAAACTTATAACGCATATTTCTCTTTATATTTGTATCTATATTTATATTTATGTTTAAAACGTATGTTTGTATATGTTTTTATAATTGTCTTAATATTTATACTTATAATTATATTTTTATATACACTTATCTTTATCTTCATATTTATGAAAATATTTACATTTATATTCATATTTATATTAAAAATTTATATTCGTATTTATACTTATATTTATGTTTAAGCTTATAGTTTATGTTTATATGTGTATCAATATATTAAAATTTCAACCTATATTTATATTTATATTTATATTTATGTTTATATTTATATTTATATTTTTATTTTTATTTATCTTTTTCTATACATTTGCATATATATTAAGATTTATAATTATATTTATAATTTATATTTTTCTTTATCTTCACATTTATATTTATCTCCATGTTTATTTTTATATTTATATTTATCTTTACATTTGTATTTATATCTACAATAATATTTATGATTGTATTAATATTGATGTTTATATTCCTGTTTACATCTTTGTATTTATATTTTTACCTATATTTATGCTTACAATTTTATTTATCTTTATTTCTACACTTATACTTATGTTTATATTGATATCTGTATTTAGATTCAGATTTGGATTTATACTCATGTCTGCAATTCACATTTATTTTTATTATTATATTTATGTTCACAGCTGTATTTATATTTATATCTTTATTTTTATTTATATTCATATCTTTATTTATAATTTATATTTGTCTTAATCTTTATATTTGTATAAACCTTTACATTTATGTTTATGTTAATAGGAACAATTAATTTTTTCTTTATATTTATATTTATATTTATTATTTGCAATCTTCCTTGTCCCTATATTTATATAAATATTTATATTTTTGTTTACATTTATATTTATGTTTATGTTCATGTCTATAATTTACATTTATCGGTTTGTTTATGCTAGCATTTTAGCCTATATTTACATTCATGTTTAAATTTATGCTTATATTTGTATTTATAGTTATAGTTGTATTTATTTTCATCTTATCTTTACATTTATACATTTGTTTTTATTTATATTTATATTTGTATTTACATTTATACTTATATTTATAGTTTATATTTGTCTTTTTCGTTTTATCTATGTTGATATTTACTTCTTTATCATTTAAAGCTGACGTCAAATCAACTAGTGAATTTGTCGTTATGTTTGATCTGATTTGAAACGTTTACATAACAACGTCACAATAGAGTGGGGATGAAAGAGTACAAAGCGATATATGCAATTGTTGTATGCAACAGTACCGAGAAACATGTAAGCGAAAAAGATCACAGGTATGCAACGAGAGAGAGGGAGAGAGGAATTGCATCGGAAGTTAGGATGCAAGAGCCCAGGGATCTGTGCTCACTTTGGCAATAGTTACGCAACGCGATAGTGTTGCGTTGTCGTTACTCGTCACCAAGCGATCTGTTTCGTCTCGAATTCCGGAAATGGCTTGAAAATTTTATGGTTTGTTCTTTAAGTACTGTAAAAAAATTTTCTAAGCTAGAATTAAATTATCAGGAGCAGTAATTGTACTAAAAAAGAAAGTCTATGACGTAGTGATTCCTGGATTGGGACCCATCTTCATATGCGTATATTTCCTCGAAAGCGTGAAATGTGCCGATGAAACTTTATGGAATGGAAGTGGTACGATATTACCCTCATGGCCCACTTTCTTTCTGCCTATTTGCTACTAATGCCTTTAAGCAGTATGCGCTAATGCATCCTTCAGTGCAAAATGGCATTCTCATTCTTGGGAAAGAAGTCCATAGCTACAAGGTACTTCTGTTGTATGCATACTCTAAAACCTATAAGGCTTCAACGGAAACTGGACATTGGCAGTTCAGAGGGAGTCTGACCCTTAATCTCGCATAAAACCTTAGTCTGACCCTTTATATATATATATATATATATATATATATATATATATATATATATATATATATATATATATATATATATATATATATATATATATATATATATATATATATATATATATATATATATATATATCCACGTTGTATTTGGATCGGAACGCAATCACTTCATGCTCTGTAATTCTGTAATTATATTAGTTACCTGAGAAGTGTAAGTGACTGAATGTCAATTTGAGAGGTTAAATTTGCAGGTCAATGGATCTATTAGAGGAAGCTGGAAGCGATAATAGCAAAATGCAAGCATCCGAAGAGCGAGAGCCGTCTAGGACTGGTTTGCCTCGACGATGCGAGGTTTGTTGTGACTCATCAGCCAAGATTCAATGTTGCGTTTTTGCATGTTTCGGTTGCAAATGTTTCTTCAGACGAGCCGTCAATGATGGTTCCTACAGATACGTTTGCCGATACGATAGAAAATGCAATGTGGACAAATGTAAGGATTCCGTTTAGTTACATTCGAAGTAATGTTCATAATGCTATAGAATGTCGTCCATGGTGTTTTTGCTCTTGTTCTTTAGCCAGCCCATGGTGTGTTTCGCCTCGATCACCATTTAAATGGTATTTCGTGGAACACATCAGTGGACTCTCATTTCCTGAAGTTGCAGGGCATGCCAATTTTCCCTCGAAATATTCTCTTCTACTTTCTAGAGGTTCACGATGCCGGCTTCCTACTGGCAAAGGTCCTTTCTTCAAGTGGATGCCGTATAAAGAACCTCTTCTATTTTCCAATCAATCTCTAAAAATTGCAGCAACGCCTTCAAAGAGCCATTCATGGTACTCAATATAGCCCAATGTTCATAGCGATCGATAGTGCAGTATGTTTGCGAAGGGTGAGCAATCATTTCAACAATGCAGCACTTTTTTTTCACTGTATTTACTTCTGTGCAACGCAATAGCATTGACACGTGCTGCTTTCAGATGAGCGCAACAGCTGCCGTTGTCTTCAAGTGGGAATGAATCCTGAATGTAAGCGAATCATCAGCACTTGAGGTGTCATCGAGTATAACAACCAATGTCGAATTATTTCATAGCGTCTCTGATAAGTGATAAAAATTACTATGCGTACATCGACTTTTCTTTTTTTACATCGAGAACCCAACGAAGGAATGCATTTTTTGTCACATTGGGACTTTTGTTATTTGAAGCAGAATGCAATGTCACTTGCTGAAATATGAAATATGGACCAGAGCATCATTTATTAGTTTCCAACCGGTGAAATGAGCGTATTTTCCCAAGAACACTTTTGTTTAACGGCACTCCACTCTTACAGCATTTCTCTGTTATGGCAAGCTTCTATAGAATATGCACACAATGTTCACACTTTTATGGACTATATGGTAACCCACTGATAGAACGTGCTCTGAACAACGCCAGATTAAAAAATTTCGACGATTTTAATAAGACCCATGTAAGCGTCTGAATATGAACAGTGAATTGTTCAGTAAGCTAGTCTTTAGCTTTTCGACCGGATCATGATCAAAAAGGAAAGGAGCGTATCGCTTGACATACTAAAACACAACGCAAAATTATATCACCGATCCTGATAGCTGACGGAGATTCAAGCAGTCAGTTGCCAATATTGAACGACTGGACGAAACATTTCAGCATTGATTTGAGGTGTGACGAATTGATATTCTCCTATGGGAATCTGTTTTGAACGATAAGCGAAATGGCAGCTTCCCTGCTGAAGTATAAATTTGGCTCTCTGCCTTTCAATTGACCTGGACTATTCGCACCTGCCTTCGCTACAAAAAAAAACTTTACTGAAGCAAAACCATGATTTCCTTAAATGGGCACAAATATTTCGTATTATATTTCTCCTCTAAGGGGTTTCCATAGATTCATAATACACTTGCTTCCGGTGATTCATTCAGTCTCAATAGCAATTTCTTTGTATCCTTTTGAATCATATGTTTGCACAGATGCGTCGTGGGAACGTTCTGTTCGCATTTCTTACTAGTAGGGTATGCTTTTGACTATATTCTCACACACGAAGGATCATCACTGCAGAGATGAAATCTTTTAACACTACGTTACCAAATTCTTCGATTTTACTCCTATGTATTACCTTTCGCTATGTACAACTTTCATGCAAATCTTTATAAATCAACGTTAACTAGGCAAACCTTTAAATGATATTTCTTTATTTAGACTCATTTCTTCGTTCATATTGATATTTATAATTTCTCTTTATATTTATATTTTTATGTCTTTTCTTGTTTATATTTTCTTTATCTTTATATTTATTTTATTATTTTTATTTACATTTATATTAATAATTTGTGTTTATCTTTATTTTCATATTTATATTGGCATTTATGTTTATATTTATATTTATACCAGAAATTTATATTTATATTTATTTTAATAGTTTGTGTTTGTATTTTTCTCTTTGTTTCTATTTTTATTTGTATTTATATTCATATTTATGTTTATATTTATATTTATATTTATATTTATGCGTATAGTTTACATTTATCTTGTGCTTATAACTTATTAATACCTTTATATTTACCGTTTACATTTATCTACATGCTTATTTACATTTATATTTATAATCTACATTTATCTTTATCTTTATTTATATGTAATCATTTATTTTTGTCTCTATTTGTATTCATATTTATATTTATAATCTATATTTATATTTGCACTAATATCATCTTCTGTATTAGTATTAATATCTATAATATATATTTTCATTTATATTTGTATTTATGTTCAAATCTATAATTATATTTCATTTATATTCATATTAAAAATTACATAAATGTTTACATTTATATTTATGTTGCATGTTTATTTTTATACCTACTTGCATTCCTTTTCATATTTGTATTGATATTTATACTTAGGATCATAATTTAAGTTTATCTTCATATTTATATTCAAGCTTATATTTATTTTTGCATTAATATGTAAATTTATGTTTGTATTTATATTAATAGTTGCATTTATATTTATATTTAATTTATATGTATGTGTTTTTTAGATTTATGCTTTTGTTTACCTTTATACTTATGTTTATATTTATAATGCATATTCATTTTTGGTTTATATTTAGATTCACATTTTTTAATATTTATTTTTTATCAACATTTATGGTTAAATTTATATTTATAATCTATAAATATTTATTAACTATTAGATTTATTATCGGTTTATTATTAGTTTTATTATTAGTTTTTTATCAGTTTGGTCGTTAGTTTATTATAACTTTTATTATTAGTCCGTTATTGGTTTTATTACTTTTATTACTAGGTTTGTTCTTGGTTTATTCTTACTTTTAATATTTTTATTATTACTTTTGTTATTAGTTTATTATTCGTTTATTATATCGTTAATTTTATTCCTAGTTTATCATTAGTTTTATTCGTTTTATTAGTAGTTCATTAGTAGTGTTATTAGTTTTATCATCTGTTAAACTATTAGTTTATTATTGATATTTCATTACTAGTTTATTCATAGTTTTATTATTGGTCTATTACTTTTTTCATTATTAGTCTTTTATTAGTTTTATTACTTTTATTATTAGATTTATTATTAGTTTTTTTTTCGTTGCTAGTTTATTATTAATAGTTTATTAGTCCATTAATATTTTTTCCATTAGCTTATTATCATATTTATTTATTATTAGATTTACTTGTCTATTATTTTTTCATTATTAGTTTATTATTAGTTTTATTATTTTTATTATTAGATTTATTATTTGTTTATTATTGGTTTTCATATTTTTGTTATTAGTTGTATATTACTTCACTATTAGTTTATTTTTTATTAGTTTTAATATCGGCATGTTGTCAGTTTTATCTCAAGTTTTTTATTATTTTTCTTATAAGTTTGTCGTTAGTCTTATAATTTTTATTACGTTTTGCTAATAGTTTATTATAACTTTTGTTATAAGTTTTCCATTAGTTTTATTAGGGGTTTATTGGTAACTTTGTTATCACTTTTTTATTGGTTATATTATTAGTTTATTATTACTTATATTACTAATTTTTTATAGATTTGTTATTAGTTTAATATGAGTTTTATTGTTCGTTGATTATCACTTTTGCTACTGTTTTACAATTAATTTTGTTATTTTTTGTTATTAGTTTTTTTGTTATTAGTTTTATTATTCTTATTATTAGTTTTATTATTATTTTATTATTATTTTGGTTTATTGCTAGTTTTTTTATTCGTTTATTACTAGCTCTATTATAAGTTTATTTTAAGCTTTATAATTAGTGTATTGCTAGTTTCATTATTAGTTTTTTACTCGTTTCGTTTATTATTAGTTTCGTTATTTCTTTGCTGTTAGTTTTATCATTAGGTTTTTATTAGTTTAGTTCAGAATTATTTTTATGATTAGTGTATTATCAGGTTTATTATTAATTTGATAATAGTCGTATTTTTTGTTTATAATAAGTTTTAGTTTTTTATTTGTTTTGTTATCAGCTTTTGGTCGGTTTGTCGGTTTGGTTTATTATTAGTTTTATTATTAGTTTATTATTAGTTTTGTTATTTGTTTACTATTAGTTCTATTTTTTTTTTGTTTTTTAAAATTATTCGTTTACCATTAGTTTTTTTCATTGTCAGTTTAGTTATTTGTTTGTTGTTTGTTTTTTATCAGCTTATCACTAGTTCCAATACTAGTTCATTGTTGGTTTGCTCATACAGCTTGCTGTTGTAAAAGTAGGTATTTTTGTGCAGGTTCTGCTGGCTTTTTCAACGGAAAGAAGAAAGAAGAGGGATCGTTATAACTGTTCCAAGGTTTAGTGATGTTTCGAAATTGGTTAGCAGCCGTTGACAATCTGGACACTTCTGATAGTTCTTACATAATAAACATTTGCAATTCTATGCTCTCAGCCTAAATCAGTTGCAGATTTCTGCAGTTGCGCAACTGTCTTAACGGAAACGAACACTTGTAGTTCATTCTTTTGTTTGTTTCTCTGAGCTTATTGAAGCACAAGGAATTGCAGAGTACAAGCTTTTGTGCGTTTATGTCTCCGTATACATATGTGAGCCTCTCAAAAAGTGCCTTGCGATTGCTAATGGTCATTTTGTGTTCGTCTTTGAAATCATTCTTATATTCCTATCTACCTTTTTATTTCTATCCACACTTTTTTGAATCTACGCTCATATTTGCATTTATATTAATATTAGCGTTAACATTTATACCTACATTCATAACTTCTGTTTATCTTTAGTTATATTTGTATTATTTATATTTATGTTTTGCTTACGTTTACATATATTTATATTTGTATTGATATTTTACATTTTCCTTCATTTTTATCCATATTTAAATTCGTTTTCAATTCATTTTTATTCGTAAATTTTAATATTTACGTTATGTATAGGAGGGCATGCTAGGGGATGGGAGAGGGCCGCCACATTATCTGATTTCTCGTATCGCGCTAGGGGCTATTGATCTTTTCACGCTCGCAGACCTTTGCGAAGCACCCCATGGGAACGTCAGCATTCGGTCGCTCAAGGGCACTCGCATGAGAGCGATGCAGGGTATAAAAAGGCCCAAATGCTTTAGAAAATCGTTTTCATTATTGTATCCACTCTGGTGCGCCAGGTAGCGCACATTCATTTATACTTCTATTTGCTTGTAGTAGTATTTATAATATTTGTATTTAGGATTATAGTATGTATTTATTTTATATTAATGTTGATGTTAACATTTATATTCATAATGTATACTTATATTTAAATTTATATTTACGTTTATATTTGTACTTATATATATTTTTGTTTTTGTACTTGTATTTATGTCTTCTTCATATGCATATTTTTATCTCTATTTATATTTATAATTTGTATTTATCTTTATTATTTACTTTCATTTAAAATTCTAATTTATATTAATCATCATGTTTTTGTTTCTACTTAGGCTTAAAAATTTTAATTTATCAGTGTCCTTGTGTTTCTTTTCATATATGTTTATAATTGTGTCTCTATTTATATTAATATGCGTAATTGTATTTTCTATGTTTTTCTCTGTTCATATTTATGTTTGCATTTTTATTTATATTTCTGTTCATGTTTATATTTATGTTCATATTTATGTTTGAACGCATAATTATATTTATCTTTGCATGCATAATTAAAGTTTATCATTGTACTTATTTATATTTATATCTATATTTATATATATATTTATGGTTTGTATTCATTTTTATCATCGTGCTCATTTATATTTTTCATTATTTGCATTTATATTTATATTTTCATTATTTTCATTCACAGTGCATGTTTATTTATGTATTTTTATTGGTATCAATCTTATATTTATATTTATATTTATAATTTATATTTACCTTAATCTTATTTATTTCCTCGTATTTTTATCCATTTTTATATTTGTGTTTATAAATTATATTTGTCTGTATATTTAATTACATTCGTATTTACATTAATGTTTCTATTTATGATCTCTATCTTTCTTTGTCTTTGTTAATATTTATATTAACTCCTATATTTATATTTATGTTTATATTTTGATTTTTATTTATATCTGCAGTTTATATTTATATCTATGTTTCAGTTTTTACTTATATTTGTATTTATACTTGTTTTTGTATTTGTATTCGTCAGCATCTATTAATATTGATATTGGTATATTAACACTAATATTTGTATTTGTGATTTATGTCTATCTTTACATTTGTATTTATAATTGTATTTATGTTTATGTTTATAATTCATGTAGGCTTTGTCTTTATATTTATGTTTATTTATATGCTTACAGTTATATATATTTTCAGCTCATATCTATTTTGATGTTTTTATTCACGTTTATATGTATAATTTATGTTTAAAAGTGTTTATATTTAAATTCATATTTTTATTTATGATTTATATTTGCATCTATATTTATTTCATTTTCTGCTTAAAACTGTCGTTATGTTTATGTATATAATTTGAAGGTATTTTTTCAATTATTTAAGTTTATATTTAAATTTATGTTTTCACTTATACTTATTTACGTTTTTACTTATATTTATCTTTAAAATTTACAGTTCTTTTTATGTTTGTATTTATATTCATATTTATAATTTATATTTATTTACATCTTTTTATTCATATTAATACTAATTTATATTTATCTTTTATCAGTAGTTTATTTATATTTATCTTTATCTTGTAATTTACATTTATCATAGTCTTTTTGTTTATATCAATATTTGTCCGCACATTTATATTTATATTAATAGTTTATATGATATTATTACTTTTATCCTAATCATTTCTTCGAAGATTTTATTATTATTTTTATTTATAGTTTTCTATTTATCCTTGTGTTTATATTACTATTGATATCTATATTTGTAAATTGTATTCACCTTTATCTTTACATTTCTGTTGATATTGATGTTGATATTTGTATTTATAGTTTGTATTTATTTACATGTCATTATCTTTATACTTATAATAATATTTGTATTTTTATTGGAATTATGTTCGCGTAATGTTTCTAGGAACGTCAGAAATGTGTTGGTGGTCCCCGTATCTGTCGACGCTTCTAAGCAATCGGAAGTGTTCGTGCATAGACTGACTGATGAAAATATAGAATAACTTATTTCAGGACGCACCTTCGGCTGATTACTCTAGGGTGGTGTCGAAGACGATTTGAAACGTGAATGATGTGGAAATGGGGCCTCCGTTTTCAACCAGTCACAATCGGAAATGTTGCGGCTTTAAGAGAAACCCGTCAAGGTAAGCAATTTTCCTTGATATTTTCGTCGAGTGCTTTTATCGATGTGAAATCATTTGATTTTGCATCAGGTGTTGATTAAAAGTACTTCGAAAATTTATATATGTATTCGTAATTTATATTTATATTCATTTATATTTAAATTCATGTCTGTATTTTAGCTTAAACTTACATTTATGTTTACATCAATATTGATATTTGTATTCATATTTATGATTTCAATTTATTTGCATACTTATTAATATTTACACTGATATGCAAATTCAAATTTATATTCCTTTTTTATTTCAATTTAAATTTATAATTTATGTTTTTCAATATATCTTTGTTTATATATTTGTTTATGATGATGTGCAAATGCTTATACTCCATAGCCATTTCTCTCTTCTATTAACATCATGATACGCTTGCAATTTGATGTAATCGTAAATTATGACTTTGCATATTCTGTTCAATTGAAATCAGTTGTATGCAAATTTATTTTGCAATAATTTCGCAAACCGAAATGCTAGCACAATAAATAAGTTTTTCAGCGTTATTCTAAATTATCATCATCTGCGATTGCTCGCAATACCGCAGCGACAACATCCTCCGACAGACGTTCCAGCCAAATATAAAATCAAACCTACATATTTCCTCATCACTAAGTGCTTTTTAGGAGTGTTGGTCATTACATGAATTCGTTAAGTCATGCGAAAATCTCCCTTATCTACACTGCAACATTCGTTCCTATAAAAGAGTTTGAATGAGTCTTGAAATGTTTGTAGTGGAGTAAATAAGATTTGGAACATACGATATAAAGTGTATGTTGAAATGATAGAGTGTTTAAACGCAATCAAGGAATAAACTTAATATTCAGTTGGCTCTGAGACGAGATTTTGTTTTTTTCATTGTTTTCGATAGTCTGAGGTATGGAAGATGATTTCGCAAAATTGCGCTCTTTTTTATCGTTTATTGATGATGAGCGATTGCAGTTGTATTGAATAAGGGAAAACGATGGTCGACTGTTCTTCCAACAGATTAAAGTCATTGATGCAGCAAAATAGAAGGCTGAGGTAATGCTCAACTAACCTTAAAATGATGCTGATATCTGGGATGCAGCCTGAACTTTAAAAGTGGTATGTTTCTGCGGTGCTTGTGATTTCATAAATAGGGCATTAGCTGACATAGCTCAGAGCTTTGTCGTTAAGCTGCACTCATGAGTTATTTGAAATCACAGGCATAGTCGCCTGAGTGACAATTTTATATTTGAAGCTGATAATAAGGTAAATAATTGCCATAGTTCAACTTAACGAATATGATATGTTGAATATGATTTAGGTAATAAATGAGAAACGAACGACGTTCGTATCATCAGCCGGCGAGGAGAATGCCGGCAATTATCGTTGTACAGTACGCAATAAAGCTCGTCAGGCTGAGAAAAGGTCCGACGTTCGGGTGTTTTTGGAAGCAGGCGAGTTCTTTTTATTTCTTTTTGCTAAGCTGAATCCTTTGAATCTCAGTGTTAGGTTTCACAGTTTAGAATGCTGAAAAGAATTAAGTGCGGAAATAATTCACATAAGAACATGTGTAAATTTTTTGAACATGATTAAGCCCCTTATAAATTTTCTATGGCTCCATATCATGTACAAGTTTAATCTCATTGATTGAATTTTTGTCGAAATAAATGAGTAGAATTTGCACTTAAATACACAAATTTGAAGCAAGTAAATATGAGAAAGTGAACTCCAACATACCAACTCTAGAGTTATTCACCCGACTTCGACAAAAAGGGTATTTGTCCTTTATAATAACACAGATGAGATCTATTTAGTATTCCTTCTCACTTCCACCGGTCTAGAAAACCGTGCTTGCAATTTAAAATATTTGCATCTTGAAACATCACAAAATGGAATTCTCTGAGGCACTCATTCTCTTTATGCGTTTCACAAATTTTGCCCGAATGTAAGCAGTTTTTTGTCGTTTAGTATTTGCTTGATAAAGAAAGCGCGTGTTTTGCTCAGAGAGTGATATAAAATGAAGATTTTTTAAAGAGAAATAAAGTTCCAAAATTTGAGGTGAAGTTTGCAAATTTTCGACAAAAATCGGTCAATAGCAGTGCAGCTATGAGTGTGGCGATCATTATTAGTTTAAAGGCAGTGAAAAGCTCGGTGGCCTTCTTTTCTATGCGTTAGTTTCATATTTCGATTTCAAGGCCATAATTTCTCTTTGATAATTTCTTATTCGGTGGCTGTTCTTTCAGTTATGCAGACTGACGGAATATAAGATGAAATCTTTTATTTGCGATACGAATACAAAAACTTTGAGGAAGGGTGGAACGAGGACGAGGAAATTCGCTGGTAAGGGTTAATCGAAATTTCGAGACACTTGTAAAACGATGTTTTTCGATAGTTTTTACTTGTGATCGATGTGTTCTATGAACATTTTTAGAAATAGCAACATATATAATCTATGTTTTTGTAATTTCAGTGTAGTTTCG
The DNA here is from genome assembly GCA_013433145.1 of Ascaris suum. NCBI lineage: Eukaryota > Metazoa > Nematoda > Chromadorea > Rhabditida > Ascarididae > Ascaris > Ascaris suum. The sequence continues at coordinate 10,200,035 of CM024178.1, read as the reverse complement.
TGGCACGTTTTCTATTCCTAGTGATGTGAAATACTTTGCAAATTCAACGTAGTTTCCAGAGTAAAAGAGGTAATGGACTGTTCGATTCTCTACGCTGATGACGTCTTCCGCCAAAGCACAGAATATCACTTCGTCATAAGTAGGCAGTTTGCTAATATAGCAGAATAAATTTTCCATTTCTTCGAGAAAGTTATCAAAATCATACGCATGTAATTAGTAAATGTGATTGGAGAATTTTCCATTACTTGTAGTTAAATATCGCCGATAATGAATTGATCGTGTATGGATGTCAAGCGAAATAACACGACAAGATCGTGTGGAATATCGATGTGCTATTGTCAGTGAGAATGGCAACCGTAGTGTGAGCACGTTTTTGGAAACTAGAGGTGGGTGACTACCTGTTACATTTACTTTTTAATGATAAAATATTTCTGTGATATTTTAGTAAGACCGACGTTCATAGTAGAAATTCTAAAATCTTTCATTGTCAACAATGGAAATTTGTCAATGAATGGAAACAGTGATTGCATCTAGTTCCGTTTTTTTTTAGATTCGGACTTGAAAGCACGTCGTGTTGAAAGAACTTTGTATTTTGTCTGTAGGGAATCGCAGTGCAGTTCCATTTAATGTTATTTTCGTCTTCGATATGTTTGTAAATTTCTTGACGTTTGTATCTGACATCACTGGCTCATAATTTTCGGTTTTTGTTAAATTTTAGCTCTATAGCATCTATTTCTTTATTATACTATTTTTCATGTTTCTGCTCGTTTTTCTTATGTGATAGATTTGTTTAATATAAGCCATATTTCTGCTTCATTGGTATGCAATAGATCAGAAAACGCTTCAACAGAAAAATATTTGCGATTGCGAACTTCAAATGACAATCTTTTGATGCACAGTAGAGAGATGCTGAGTGTGGCTCCTATTCTATACGAAATTCTTTCCTGCTCAAAGTGGCAGCATTTAAAAGAGGAGTTATTGCAACTATATCGTTATGCCAAGAAGCATTTTCTTAGGGCGCTGTTTCCGTTCGTTTGAAAATTGAAATGATCTTGCAGAGCCGACGCCGCAAATAACATCAATCAGGAATGAATCGGTGGCAGTGGGGATGGCAACATTTCTTCATTGCACAACACAACTGAAGATTCCTACCATTCAACGGACACGTGATGGCAACGTTATCATCAACTCCCATTGAGCGGTTCGTGCATAAATTTGCAATGCTTTAGTATTCGTTTGTGATGAAAAAACGCTACAGAAGGGAAGGTATAAATTTTAGCAAGTGCAAATAGCGGTATAGAGAAGTCTTATTGCAAGTGAAGTTTCGAATCATTGCAGAAAAATTACTTAGCTCTTATCAACACATAATCAGTTGTCGTTTTGAGCGCAAAAGTAAATGCTAGTGTGGGGATTTGCTCGTGAGGCGGCAACTGATTGCGAATTGCTTTAGAAAATTCACCTCCATGTTTAACAAGAGTTGATTCGTTGGCCGCTCACTTCGTCGCAACAACCAAGTGCACATATTTCTGATCGTGTGCCCTTTCAAAGCGTCCTTCCTGCAACCTTTCCACTCAGTAGCTAGTGGAAAGTTTGCTGGAAATGATAGAATTTATTGCAGGAAATGGATTTGCATTGTTGAAATTTAATGCATTGCCATAACGCCCTCAGTTCCATTCCTATATATAGCTTTTCTGATGTCACTTGCTATTTAATAAATCTGTTCAGGAAAAATGCATTTCAAACATTTTCGAAAATTAAAAGTGAGACTTGATTAGATCGTTTATATCGAAATGCGATAGACACTTATGATTATATCGACAAGTCGACAAGATGCGGGTGAATACCGATGTCGACCACCTGGAGAAGTACCCGGAAACCACTAGAGAAACTCGATCATTTTTAGTTTTTACTGAAAAGGTATTCGTTGAAATGATGAGAGGTTGGACTGGTTTGTCATGGTGGATCAAAGGCCGGAAAGAGCGATTGTACTATGTGTATTGGCGAAAGTCGGGACAAGAAATTCCAAGGACCCTTAACTGGTTACCTCCGAGGTTCCGCAACCCTTGCATACATTTATGTCACTTTCAGTATTCTCATTTAGTTCACGCATAAACTAGACGTAATACAAGAGAACGTGGAAAATCATTGCTATTTTTGAATCACTTAGTGCGTTAGCTGTTGAGAAGTTTATGAGAAAGTTTGCTTAAAATAGCTGCACTCGTTTCCTATATGTCTCAGTCGCCGTTTTCCAGGAAGTTTATCGAAAAGCAGCGAATGAGGTAGGGATGCGATGGATTGCTCACTCACCCTTTATTATGGTGCACAGCTTTTTGAAGTTTCCTTATAAAGCAATGCACTGAAAATTTCAACTTGCATTCATAAAGCACCTTAATGTGCGCACTGAGGTGGAAAAACGTTAATTGAAATTGCCTGGTAGGCGACCGTTTTGCACAGCTTCTTCGGTATGACCGCCGACGAACAGCACGATCCCTTGGAGAAGAGCAGTGAATTTTTAGTTTTTTTTTTTTTTTTTTAATGAAAGTTTTCGAGTGGTATGCTTCTAATGATGACTATGATTATGCTGCCTTACTTTGAACAGTGATATTCGAAGAAAATTTTTCTGTATTCTCGGTACATTTACATGTACATAAGTGACGTCACCCGGGAACAAGAACAAAAACAGTGAAAACACATACCAACTTATTTTCAGGGTCGAAGAGGCGCAAAACGGTTATGTTATTTTCATCGATAAACGAATATGCAAGCGGTCTGCCGTGCAAACGTCGTCCTTCCATCTGGCGGTATTTTATCACATTTCTGCCATTATAACGTAGTGTCCTTTCAGATCACTTATTTACGGACGTAGCACATGGAAGTAGTTATGAGTGAAGCAAAAGCAAGCTAAGGTGAACTATTGAGTCGAAGTTGTGTTAAAAACTGATGCCGAAGTGTTTCATGTAAATTGTTCTCAGTTGGAGAATACTAGAAATTAACAGTGGCATTGATATGTGTTTTTGCGCAGTATAGAAAATATGCGAAAATTGTTTTTTTTCAATGAATATGGCTGTAATTTTCAATGGAGGCTGTAATTTGAATAAAGCATCATGCAAAAGAAGTTAATAGTTTTTTCAATGAATAAGAAAAAAGAACAATCAAACTGTTTCGAATTTTACAAGCCAGTGTCCCCATTCGAGAACATTTTTTAAAGCTTTTCTTAAAAGAAAACCTTCATGCTAATATAAAAAAGACCATAAATGCTGATATAAGTAATTTTTTCGCGAAGAAGTTTTCATATTTTTCGATCACTTGAATCATTTGACGGTATAGAAAAGCGATTGCTTTATCATCGAATGATTGCAACTTGAATTATTTGAATCAAAAAAGCGCCCTGTTTGCAATCGGATCGTAGTCCCACCTAAAAGAAATGGAACAGAAAAGTTTCAGAGGAATATCAATCTCTATTTGAAAAACTTCTGATCAGTGTTCACTGTTTCACAAATTTTATTGCACGCTTCGTTATTAACCTCAATCCAATTGAGCATGAAGGAGTTATTTTTGAAACTTAACGTGCCCTGATATGCATTTAATTCTTATCGTTTGCCACAATTTCAATTGAAGAATTCATTTTTCGATTTTTTTAAAGCATTGAAATTGTTTCTTTTAATGGGCTTCTTAAATGCGAAACCTAAACTGCTTCACAAGTTAGGCTTTCATTTGATGTTTACGAATAAGCCGGAAGGATGTCCAGTCTTGATTTATTCTGCAGAAGAAAACATAGCCAGGTGCTGCCTGTGCTATTTACAAGACTTTGCAATCGTTGACTGCTGTAGTAGTGCATTTAATCCATTTTCTCTTCCTTTTTTCGTCACCACTCCATTCGCTAGATATTGTAGCGAACAATGAATATAGAGCCGGCATGGTGACATCGCATTCACAGAATGGCTTTTGAGTGGGTGCAAAACAGTACAGAGTTTCATCCTATCTCGGTCCATTCTGTGCACGTCAAATGCGCATAGCATTAAGATTGTGGACGCATAGAATGCCTCAACAAGTGAAAAAGTGGTTTGTTGAACGCGATTTAACATCTCTTCGTCCCATGTTTTTGTGCGTAATCTTCATGGCTTTGCATGTTCAAATATGCTGTAATTATTTAATGCGATATGATTGTAATGCTTCGGTTTTTTAAAGTACTGGTAGGTTTTTCAATTTCATATCTTTTTCAGAAGACTGGGGAATTTCTCAGAACCTTTTCGTTGTTTGAATTCCGCAACCTCACAAGTGAAATGTTTTGATGTAGGCAATTTCGATGACAGAAAACACTTCGTGAGTTCTGATAAATTTCTTCGTTTTGTCCATTTGGTATTTCATTTTCCATGTGTTAAACGCTTGCAGTTGTCGTTTGAATTCTCCTCTCAGTGCTTAGCAGGTGTGTGCGCGCTTATTTTTCTATGTTCACAGCTTTGATAATCTAATACGCAGGCCAAGAAAGCTACCGCCCCTAAATTTCTCTTTAAAAATGCAGCCAAGTGTAATTTCCTCCTATTTCCGAATATCTTATAGTGATGGCCAGATCGAGCTCCTTAGTTGTGGGCAGCACCCAGTGTACATATGCTCAAATCTAGTGAGCTACGTCCAGGCTCATTTTTGGCGTTTTCTTAATTACTCAGTTTGAAGTTTTTATTGTTCTCAAAAACAACTTTCGCTTCTTTATTTTATAACGTATTCAGCAAGAGGTGAAAGCGGATGAACTAATCGCCACGCTCGACAATTTGCAGACCGAGCGGACGTACTACATGCATGTGCAAGCCAGAAATTCGTGGGGGCTCAGTCCGATGTCTCAACTCGTCACCATAATCACGAAACATGGAAGTGTGTTTGTATTTCTCTGTTAAATCATTTTCACATATGTTATTGACTAAATCAGCTTACATCCACACTGCCATATACTGGCGCTTTCTTCACCAGTGCCTATCATTCTGAAACGAACTGTTCAGAGAGCGCTATCTGTGATGAAAATCAAGCGGCATTTTCTTAGACATTTGGGACAGTCTAAAATAGCGCAAAATGCTCGTATTTGAACACTACCGTTCTTTCTATTACACACTCGTATTGCGTTACGATCTGTAGTTTTTTTGAGCCATCTATTGGAATAGTTTGTATTCTTTTCACTTTGCGAAATTAACTTCCTTGTGGCATCCTCTCATTTCCCCGCAGTTCAGACTCCATAGCCTTCTTCAAATGGATGAAGGTCCCAAAAGCTCCGTTTAAAATCTCACTGTAGTTTTCAAAAATGAGCCAGTGGAACCAGGCACAGTCACTATTTATCTTGAAAACTACGAAGGGAATGCAGCCCAACAGTTCGAGATTAAAAGTGCAACGAGAAGAGAATAAAGGAGGCCGATTGATGGCAGAGTGTGCCCGTTTTCATGCGTTTATGCATCAGTCTTCACAAAATTATTGAGGGTAAGATATTTTGCATATGATACGAGTGAAATTTTTGGTTGCTCGACTGTAGAATAATGCAGAATTGAATAAGTAAAGGAACTCTAGGGAAAGCCTCATTTATTGTAATAATTTCAGTCCCCATTCAGCCATCATGTTTGATCGCAAGAGCGTTAGCTTCTAAGCGAATGCAGCTGAGTTGGGAGAAGCCTTTGCATTCGTTCAACATCGTTCGATATTTTTTCAAGTGAGCTTTACGCGTAGTTTATAGCTATCTTTATTATATTTATATTTTCATTGAAACTTATAACGCATATTTCTCTTTATATTTGTATCTATATTTATATTTATGTTTAAAACGTATGTTTGTATATGTTTTTATAATTGTCTTAATATTTATACTTATAATTATATTTTTATATACACTTATCTTTATCTTCATATTTATGAAAATATTTACATTTATATTCATATTTATATTAAAAATTTATATTCGTATTTATACTTATATTTATGTTTAAGCTTATAGTTTATGTTTATATGTGTATCAATATATTAAAATTTCAACCTATATTTATATTTATATTTATATTTATGTTTATATTTATATTTATATTTTTATTTTTATTTATCTTTTTCTATACATTTGCATATATATTAAGATTTATAATTATATTTATAATTTATATTTTTCTTTATCTTCACATTTATATTTATCTCCATGTTTATTTTTATATTTATATTTATCTTTACATTTGTATTTATATCTACAATAATATTTATGATTGTATTAATATTGATGTTTATATTCCTGTTTACATCTTTGTATTTATATTTTTACCTATATTTATGCTTACAATTTTATTTATCTTTATTTCTACACTTATACTTATGTTTATATTGATATCTGTATTTAGATTCAGATTTGGATTTATACTCATGTCTGCAATTCACATTTATTTTTATTATTATATTTATGTTCACAGCTGTATTTATATTTATATCTTTATTTTTATTTATATTCATATCTTTATTTATAATTTATATTTGTCTTAATCTTTATATTTGTATAAACCTTTACATTTATGTTTATGTTAATAGGAACAATTAATTTTTTCTTTATATTTATATTTATATTTATTATTTGCAATCTTCCTTGTCCCTATATTTATATAAATATTTATATTTTTGTTTACATTTATATTTATGTTTATGTTCATGTCTATAATTTACATTTATCGGTTTGTTTATGCTAGCATTTTAGCCTATATTTACATTCATGTTTAAATTTATGCTTATATTTGTATTTATAGTTATAGTTGTATTTATTTTCATCTTATCTTTACATTTATACATTTGTTTTTATTTATATTTATATTTGTATTTACATTTATACTTATATTTATAGTTTATATTTGTCTTTTTCGTTTTATCTATGTTGATATTTACTTCTTTATCATTTAAAGCTGACGTCAAATCAACTAGTGAATTTGTCGTTATGTTTGATCTGATTTGAAACGTTTACATAACAACGTCACAATAGAGTGGGGATGAAAGAGTACAAAGCGATATATGCAATTGTTGTATGCAACAGTACCGAGAAACATGTAAGCGAAAAAGATCACAGGTATGCAACGAGAGAGAGGGAGAGAGGAATTGCATCGGAAGTTAGGATGCAAGAGCCCAGGGATCTGTGCTCACTTTGGCAATAGTTACGCAACGCGATAGTGTTGCGTTGTCGTTACTCGTCACCAAGCGATCTGTTTCGTCTCGAATTCCGGAAATGGCTTGAAAATTTTATGGTTTGTTCTTTAAGTACTGTAAAAAAATTTTCTAAGCTAGAATTAAATTATCAGGAGCAGTAATTGTACTAAAAAAGAAAGTCTATGACGTAGTGATTCCTGGATTGGGACCCATCTTCATATGCGTATATTTCCTCGAAAGCGTGAAATGTGCCGATGAAACTTTATGGAATGGAAGTGGTACGATATTACCCTCATGGCCCACTTTCTTTCTGCCTATTTGCTACTAATGCCTTTAAGCAGTATGCGCTAATGCATCCTTCAGTGCAAAATGGCATTCTCATTCTTGGGAAAGAAGTCCATAGCTACAAGGTACTTCTGTTGTATGCATACTCTAAAACCTATAAGGCTTCAACGGAAACTGGACATTGGCAGTTCAGAGGGAGTCTGACCCTTAATCTCGCATAAAACCTTAGTCTGACCCTTTATACATATATATATATATATATATATATATATATATATATATATATATATATATATATATATATATATATATATATATATATATATATATATATATATATATATATATATATATATATCCACGTTGTATTTGGATCGGAACGCAATCACTTCATGCTCTGTAATTCTGTAATTATATTAGTTACCTGAGAAGTGTAAGTGACTGAATGTCAATTTGAGAGGTTAAATTTGCAGGTCAATGGATCTATTAGAGGAAGCTGGAAGCGATAATAGCAAAATGCAAGCATCCGAAGAGCGAGAGCCGTCTAGGACTGGTTTGCCTCGACGATGCGAGGTTTGTTGTGACTCATCAGCCAAGATTCAATGTTGCGTTTTTGCATGTTTCGGTTGCAAATGTTTCTTCAGACGAGCCGTCAATGATGGTTCCTACAGATACGTTTGCCGATACGATAGAAAATGCAATGTGGACAAATGTAAGGATTCCGTTTAGTTACATTCGAAGTAATGTTCATAATGCTATAGAATGTCGTCCATGGTGTTTTTGCTCTTGTTCTTTAGCCAGCCCATGGTGTGTTTCGCCTCGATCACCATTTAAATGGTATTTCGTGGAACACATCAGTGGACTCTCATTTCCTGAAGTTGCAGGGCATGCCAATTTTCCCTCGAAATATTCTCTTCTACTTTCTAGAGGTTCACGATGCCGGCTTCCTACTGGCAAAGGTCCTTTCTTCAAGTGGATGCCGTATAAAGAACCTCTTCTATTTTCCAATCAATCTCTAAAAATTGCAGCAACGCCTTCAAAGAGCCATTCATGGTACTCAATATAGCCCAATGTTCATAGCGATCGATAGTGCAGTATGTTTGCGAAGGGTGAGCAATCATTTCAACAATGCAGCACTTTTTTTTCACTGTATTTACTTCTGTGCAACGCAATAGCATTGACACGTGCTGCTTTCAGATGAGCGCAACAGCTGCCGTTGTCTTCAAGTGGGAATGAATCCTGAATGTAAGCGAATCATCAGCACTTGAGGTGTCATCGAGTATAACAACCAATGTCGAATTATTTCATAGCGTCTCTGATAAGTGATAAAAATTACTATGCGTACATCGACTTTTCTTTTTTTACATCGAGAACCCAACGAAGGAATGCATTTTTTGTCACATTGGGACTTTTGTTATTTGAAGCAGAATGCAATGTCACTTGCTGAAATATGAAATATGGACCAGAGCATCATTTATTAGTTTCCAACCGGTGAAATGAGCGTATTTTCCCAAGAACACTTTTGTTTAACGGCACTCCACTCTTACAGCATTTCTCTGTTATGGCAAGCTTCTATAGAATATGCACACAATGTTCACACTTTTATGGACTATATGGTAACCCACTGATAGAACGTGCTCTGAACAACGCCAGATTAAAAAATTTCGACGATTTTAATAAGACCCATGTAAGCGTCTGAATATGAACAGTGAATTGTTCAGTAAGCTAGTCTTTAGCTTTTCGACCGGATCATGATCAAAAAGGAAAGGAGCGTATCGCTTGACATACTAAAACACAACGCAAAATTATATCACCGATCCTGATAGCTGACGGAGATTCAAGCAGTCAGTTGCCAATATTGAACGACTGGACGAAACATTTCAGCATTGATTTGAGGTGTGACGAATTGATATTCTCCTATGGGAATCTGTTTTGAACGATAAGCGAAATGGCAGCTTCCCTGCTGAAGTATAAATTTGGCTCTCTGCCTTTCAATTGACCTGGACTATTCGCACCTGCCTTCGCTACAAAAAAAAACTTTACTGAAGCAAAACCATGATTTCCTTAAATGGGCACAAATATTTCGTATTATACTTCTCCTCTAAGGGGTTTCCATAGATTCATAATACACTTGCTTCCGGTGATTCATTCAGTCTCAATAGCAATTTCTTTGTATCCTTTTGAATCATATGTTTGCACAGATGCGTCGTGGGAACGTTCTGTTCGCATTTCTTACTAGTAGGGTATGCTTTTGACTATATTCTCACACACGAAGGATCATCACTGCAGAGATGAAATCTTTTAACACTACGTTACCAAATTCTTCGATTTTACTCCTATGTATTACCTTTCGCTATGTACAACTTTCATGCAAATCTTTATAAATCAACGTTAACTAGGCAAACCTTTAAATGATATTTCTTTATTTAGACTCATTTCTTCGTTCATATTGATATTTATAATTTCTCTTTATATTTATATTTTTATGTCTTTTCTTGTTTATATTTTCTTTATCTTTATATTTATTTTATTATTTTTATTTACATTTATATTAATAATTTGTGTTTATCTTTATTTTCATATTTATATTGGCATTTATGTTTATATTTATATTTATACCAGAAATTTATATTTATATTTATTTTAATAGTTTGTGTTTGTATTTTTCTCTTTGTTTCTATTTTTATTTGTATTTATATTCATATTTATGTTTATATTTATATTTATATTTATATTTATGCGTATAGTTTACATTTATCTTGTGCTTATAACTTATTAATACCTTTATATTTACCGTTTACATTTATCTACATGCTTATTTACATTTATATTTATAATCTACATTTATCTTTATCTTTATTTATATGTAATCATTTATTTTTGTCTCTATTTGTATTCATATTTATATTTATAATCTATATTTATATTTGCACTAATATCATCTTCTGTATTAGTATTAATATCTATAATATATATTTTCATTTATATTTGTATTTATGTTCAAATCTATAATTATATTTCATTTATATTCATATTAAAAATTACATAAATGTTTACATTTATATTTATGTTGCATGTTTATTTTTATACCTACTTGCATTCCTTTTCATATTTGTATTGATATTTATACTTAGGATCATAATTTAAGTTTATCTTCATATTTATATTCAAGCTTATATTTATTTTTGCATTAATATGTAAATTTATGTTTGTATTTATATTAATAGTTGCATTTATATTTATATTTAATTTATATGTATGTGTTTTTTAGATTTATGCTTTTGTTTACCTTTATACTTATGTTTATATTTATAATGCATATTCATTTTTGGTTTATATTTAGATTCACATTTTTTAATATTTATTTTTTATCAACATTTATGGTTAAATTTATATTTATAATCTATAAATATTTATTAACTATTAGATTTATTATCGGTTTATTATTAGTTTTATTATTAGTTTTTTATCAGTTTGGTCGTTAGTTTATTATAACTTTTATTATTAGTCCGTTATTGGTTTTATTACTTTTATTACTAGGTTTGTTCTTGGTTTATTCTTACTTTTAATATTTTTATTATTACTTTTGTTATTAGTTTATTATTCGTTTATTATATCGTTAATTTTATTCCTAGTTTATCATTAGTTTTATTCGTTTTATTAGTAGTTCATTAGTAGTGTTATTAGTTTTATCATCTGTTAAACTATTAGTTTATTATTGATATTTCATTACTAGTTTATTCATAGTTTTATTATTGGTCTATTACTTTTTTCATTATTAGTCTTTTATTAGTTTTATTACTTTTATTATTAGATTTATTATTAGTTTTTTTTTCGTTGCTAGTTTATTATTAATAGTTTATTAGTCCATTAATATTTTTTCCATTAGCTTATTATCATATTTATTTATTATTAGATTTACTTGTCTATTATTTTTTCATTATTAGTTTATTATTAGTTTTATTATTTTTATTATTAGATTTATTATTTGTTTATTATTGGTTTTCATATTTTTGTTATTAGTTGTATATTACTTCACTATTAGTTTATTTTTTATTAGTTTTAATATCGGCATGTTGTCAGTTTTATCTCAAGTTTTTTATTATTTTTCTTATAAGTTTGTCGTTAGTCTTATAATTTTTATTACGTTTTGCTAATAGTTTATTATAACTTTTGTTATAAGTTTTCCATTAGTTTTATTAGGGGTTTATTGGTAACTTTGTTATCACTTTTTTATTGGTTATATTATTAGTTTATTATTACTTATATTACTAATTTTTTATAGATTTGTTATTAGTTTAATATGAGTTTTATTGTTCGTTGATTATCACTTTTGCTACTGTTTTACAATTAATTTTGTTATTTTTTGTTATTAGTTTTTTTGTTATTAGTTTTATTATTCTTATTATTAGTTTTATTATTATTTTATTATTATTTTGGTTTATTGCTAGTTTTTTTATTCGTTTATTACTAGCTCTATTATAAGTTTATTTTAAGCTTTATAATTAGTGTATTGCTAGTTTCATTATTAGTTTTTTACTCGTTTCGTTTATTATTAGTTTCGTTATTTCTTTGCTGTTAGTTTTATCATTAGGTTTTTATTAGTTTAGTTCAGAATTATTTTTATGATTAGTGTATTATCAGGTTTATTATTAATTTGATAATAGTCGTATTTTTTGTTTATAATAAGTTTTAGTTTTTTATTTGTTTTGTTATCAGCTTTTGGTCGGTTTGTCGGTTTGGTTTATTATTAGTTTTATTATTAGTTTATTATTAGTTTTGTTATTTGTTTACTATTAGTTCTATTTTTTTTTTTTTTTTTTAAAATTATTCGTTTACCATTAGTTTTTTTCATTGTCAGTTTAGTTATTTGTTTGTTGTTTGTTTTTTATCAGCTTATCACTAGTTCCAATACTAGTTCATTGTTGGTTTGCTCATACAGCTTGCTGTTGTAAAAGTAGGTATTTTTGTGCAGGTTCTGCTGGCTTTTTCAACGGAAAGAAGAAAGAAGAGGGATCGTTATAACTGTTCCAAGGTTTAGTGATGTTTCGAAATTGGTTAGCAGCCGTTGACAATCTGGACACTTCTGATAGTTCTTACATAATAAACATTTGCAATTCTATGCTCTCAGCCTAAATCAGTTGCAGATTTCTGCAGTTGCGCAACTGTCTTAACGGAAACGAACACTTGTAGTTCATTCTTTTGTTTGTTTCTCTGAGCTTATTGAAGCACAAGGAATTGCAGAGTACAAGCTTTTGTGCGTTTATGTCTCCGTATACATATGTGAGCCTCTCAAAAAGTGCCTTGCGATTGCTAATGGTCATTTTGTGTTCGTCTTTGAAATCATTCTTATATTCCTATCTACCTTTTTATTTCTATCCACACTTTTTTGAATCTACGCTCATATTTGCATTTATATTAATATTAGCGTTAACATTTATACCTACATTCATAACTTCTGTTTATCTTTAGTTATATTTGTATTATTTATATTTATGTTTTGCTTACGTTTACATATATTTATATTTGTATTGATATTTTACATTTTCCTTCATTTTTATCCATATTTAAATTCGTTTTCAATTCATTTTTATTCGTAAATTTTAATATTTACGTTATGTATAGGAGGGCATGCTAGGGGATGGGAGAGGGCCGCCACATTATCTGATTTCTCGTATCGCGCTAGGGGCTATTGATCTTTTCACGCTCGCAGACCTTTGCGAAGCACCCCATGGGAACGTCAGCATTCGGTCGCTCAAGGGCACTCGCATGAGAGCGATGCAGGGTATAAAAAGGCCCAAATGCTTTAGAAAATCGTTTTCATTATTGTATCCACTCTGGTGCGCCAGGTAGCGCACATTCATTTATACTTCTATTTGCTTGTAGTAGTATTTATAATATTTGTATTTAGGATTATAGTATGTATTTATTTTATATTAATGTTGATGTTAACATTTATATTCATAATGTATACTTATATTTAAATTTATATTTACGTTTATATTTGTACTTATATATATTTTTGTTTTTGTACTTGTATTTATGTCTTCTTCATATGCATATTTTTATCTCTATTTATATTTATAATTTGTATTTATCTTTATTATTTACTTTCATTTAAAATTCTAATTTATATTAATCATCATGTTTTTGTTTCTACTTAGGCTTAAAAATTTTAATTTATCAGTGTCCTTGTGTTTCTTTTCATATATGTTTATAATTGTGTCTCTATTTATATTAATATGCGTAATTGTATTTTCTATGTTTTTCTCTGTTCATATTTATGTTTGCATTTTTATTTATATTTCTGTTCATGTTTATATTTATGTTCATATTTATGTTTGAACGCATAATTATATTTATCTTTGCATGCATAATTAAAGTTTATCATTGTACTTATTTATATTTATATCTATATTTATATATATATTTATGGTTTGTATCCATTTTTATCATCGTGCTCATTTATATTTTTCATTATTTGCATTTATATTTATATTTTCATTATTTTCATTCACAGTGCATGTTTATTTATGTATTTTTATTGGTATCAATCTTATATTTATATTTATATTTATAATTTATATTTACCTTAATCTTATTTATTTCCTCGTATTTTTATCCATTTTTATATTTGTGTTTATAAATTATATTTGTCTGTATATTTAATTACATTCGTATTTACATTAATGTTTCTATTTATGATCTCTATCTTTCTTTGTCTTTGTTAATATTTATATTAACTCCTATATTTATATTTATGTTTATATTTTGATTTTTATTTATATCTGCAGTTTATATTTATATCTATGTTTCAGTTTTTACTTATATTTGTATTTATACTTGTTTTTGTATTTGTATTCGTCAGCATCTATTAATATTGATATTGGTATATTAACACTAATATTTGTATTTGTGATTTATGTCTATCTTTACATTTGTATTTATAATTGTATTTATGTTTATGTTTATAATTCATGTAGGCTTTGTCTTTATATTTATGTTTATTTATATGCTTACAGTTATATATATTTTCAGCTCATATCTATTTTGATGTTTTTATTCACGTTTATATGTATAATTTATGTTTAAAAGTGTTTATATTTAAATTCATATTTTTATTTATGATTTATATTTGCATCTATATTTATTTCATTTTCTGCTTAAAACTGTCGTTATGTTTATGTATATAATTTGAAGGTATTTTTTCAATTATTTAAGTTTATATTTAAATTTATGTTTTCACTTATACTTATTTACGTTTTTACTTATATTTATCTTTAAAATTTACAGTTCTTTTTATGTTTGTATTTATATTCATATTTATAATTTATATTTATTTACATCTTTTTATTCATATTAATACTAATTTATATTTATCTTTTATCAGTAGTTTATTTATATTTATCTTTATCTTGTAATTTACATTTATCATAGTCTTTTTGTTTATATCAATATTTGTCCGCACATTTATATTTATATTAATAGTTTATATGATATTATTACTTTTATCCTAATCATTTCTTCGAAGATTTTATTATTATTTTTATTTATAGTTTTCTATTTATCCTTGTGTTTATATTACTATTGATATCTATATTTGTAAATTGTATTCACCTTTATCTTTACATTTCTGTTGATATTGATGTTGATATTTGTATTTATAGTTTGTATTTATTTACATGTCATTATCTTTATACTTATAATAATATTTGTATTTTTATTGGAATTATGTTCGCGTAATGTTTCTAGGAACGTCAGAAATGTGTTGGTGGTCCCCGTATCTGTCGACGCTTCTAAGCAATCGGAAGTGTTCGTGCATAGACTGACTGATGAAAATATAGAATAACTTATTTCAGGACGCACCTTCGGCTGATTACTCTAGGGTGGTGTCGAAGACGATTTGAAACGTGAATGATGTGGAAATGGGGCCTCCGTTTTCAACCAGTCACAATCGGAAATGTTGCGGCTTTAAGAGAAACCCGTCAAGGTAAGCAATTTTCCTTGATATTTTCGTCGAGTGCTTTTATCGATGTGAAATCATTTGATTTTGCATCAGGTGTTGATTAAAAGTACTTCGAAAATTTATATATGTATTCGTAATTTATATTTATATTCATTTATATTTAAATTCATGTCTGTATTTTAGCTTAAACTTACATTTATGTTTACATCAATATTGATATTTGTATTCATATTTATGATTTCAATTTATTTGCATACTTATTAATATTTACACTGATATGCAAATTCAAATTTATATTCCTTTTTTATTTCAATTTAAATTTATAATTTATGTTTTTCAATATATCTTTGTTTATATATTTGTTTATGATGATGTGCAAATGCTTATACTCCATAGCCATTTCTCTCTTCTATTAACATCATGATACGCTTGCAATTTGATGTAATCGTAAATTATGACTTTGCATATTCTGTTCAATTGAAATCAGTTGTATGCAAATTTATTTTGCAATAATTTCGCAAACCGAAATGCTAGCACAATAAATAAGTTTTTCAGCGTTATTCTAAATTATCATCATCTGCGATTGCTCGCAATACCGCAGCGACAACATCCTCCGACAGACGTTCCAGCCAAATATAAAATCAAACCTACATATTTCCTCATCACTAAGTGCTTTTTAGGAGTGTTGGTCATTACATGAATTCGTTAAGTCATGCGAAAATCTCCCTTATCTACACTGCAACATTCGTTCCTATAAAAGAGTTTGAATGAGTCTTGAAATGTTTGTAGTGGAGTAAATAAGATTTGGAACATACGATATAAAGTGTATGTTGAAATGATAGAGTGTTTAAACGCAATCAAGGAATAAACTTAATATTCAGTTGGCTCTGAGACGAGATTTTGTTTTTTTCATTGTTTTCGATAGTCTGAGGTATGGAAGATGATTTCGCAAAATTGCGCTCTTTTTTATCGTTTATTGATGATGAGCGATTGCAGTTGTATTGAATAAGGGAAAACGATGGTCGACTGTTCTTCCAACAGATTAAAGTCATTGATGCAGCAAAATAGAAGGCTGAGGTAATGCTCAACTAACCTTAAAATGATGCTGATATCTGGGATGCAGCCTGAACTTTAAAAGTGGTATGTTTCTGCGGTGCTTGTGATTTCATAAATAGGGCATTAGCTGACATAGCTCAGAGCTTTGTCGTTAAGCTGCACTCATGAGTTATTTGAAATCACAGGCATAGTCGCCTGAGTGACAATTTTATATTTGAAGCTGATAATAAGGTAAATAATTGCCATAGTTCAACTTAACGAATATGATATGTTGAATATGATTTAGGTAATAAATGAGAAACGAACGACGTTCGTATCATCAGCCGGCGAGGAGAATGCCGGCAATTATCGTTGTACAGTACGCAATAAAGCTCGTCAGGCTGAGAAAAGGTCCGACGTTCGGGTGTTTTTGGAAGCAGGCGAGTTCTTTTTATTTCTTTTTGCTAAGCTGAATCCTTTGAATCTCAGTGTTAGGTTTCACAGTTTAGAATGCTGAAAAGAATTAAGTGCGGAAATAATTCACATAAGAACATGTGTAAATTTTTTGAACATGATTAAGCCCCTTATAAATTTTCTATGGCTCCATATCATGTACAAGTTTAATCTCATTGATTGAATTTTTGTCGAAATAAATGAGTAGAATTTGCACTTAAATACACAAATTTGAAGCAAGTAAATATGAGAAAGTGAACTCCAACATACCAACTCTAGAGTTATTCACCCGACTTCGACAAAAAGGGTATTTGTCCTTTATAATAACACAGATGAGATCTATTTAGTATTCCTTCTCACTTCCACCGGTCTAGAAAACCGTGCTTGCAATTTAAAATATTTGCATCTTGAAACATCACAAAATGGAATTCTCTGAGGCACTCATTCTCTTTATGCGTTTCACAAATTTTGCCCGAATGTAAGCAGTTTTTTGTCGTTTAGTATTTGCTTGATAAAGAAAGCGCGTGTTTTGCTCAGAGAGTGATATAAAATGAAGATTTTTTAAAGAGAAATAAAGTTCCAAAATTTGAGGTGAAGTTTGCAAATTTTCGACAAAAATCGGTCAATAGCAGTGCAGCTATGAGTGTGGCGATCATTATTAGTTTAAAGGCAGTGAAAAGCTCGGTGGCCTTCTTTTCTATGCGTTAGTTTCATATTTCGATTTCAAGGCCATAATTTCTCTTTGATAATTTCTTATTCGGTGGCTGTTCTTTCAGTTATGCAGACTGACGGAATATAAGATGAAATCTTTTATTTGCGATACGAATACAAAAACTTTGAGGAAGGGTGGAACGAGGACGAGGAAATTCGCTGGTAAGGGTTAATCGAAATTTCGAGACACTTGTAAAACGATGTTTTTCGATAGTTTTTACTTGTGATCGATGTGTTCTATGAACATTTTTAGAAATAGCAACATATATAATCTATGTTTTTGTAATTTCAGTGTAGTTTCGTGGCACGTTTTCTATTCCTAGTGATGTGAAATACTTTGCAAATTCAACGTAGTTTCCAGAGTAAAAGAGGTAATGGACTGTTCGATTCTCTACGCTGATGACGTCTTCCGCCAAAGCACAGAATATCACTTCGTCATAAGTAGGCAGTTTGCTAATATAGCAGAATAAATTTTCCATTTCTTCGAGAAAGTTATCAAAATCATACGCATGTAATTAGTAAATGTGATTGGAGAATTTTCCATTACTTGTAGTTAAATATCGCCGATAATGAATTGATCGTGTATGGATGTCAAGCGAAATAACACGACAAGATCGTGTGGAATATCGATGTGCTATTGTCAGTGAGAATGGCAACCGTAGTGTGAGCACGTTTTTGGAAACTAGAGGTGGGTGACTACCTGTTACATTTACTTTTTAATGATAAAATATTTCTGTGATATTTTAGTAAGACCGACGTTCATAGTAGAAATTCTAAAATCTTTCATTGTCAACAATGGAAATTTGTCAATGAATGGAAACAGTGATTGCATCTAGTTCCGTTTTTTTTTAGATTCGGACTTGAAAGCACGTCGTGTTGAAAGAACTTTGTATTTTGTCTGTAGGGAATCGCAGTGCAGTTCCATTTAATGTTATTTTCGTCTTCGATATGTTTGTAAATTTCTTGACGTTTGTATCTGACATCACTGGCTCATAATTTTCGGTTTTTGTTAAATTTTTGCTCTATAGCATCTATTTCTTTATTATACTATTTTTCATGTTTCTGCTCGTTTTTCTTATGTGATAGATTTGTTTAATATAAGCCATATTTCTGCTTCATTGGTATGCAATAGATCAGAAAACGCTTCAACAGAAAAATATTTGCGATTGCGAACTTCAAATGACAATCTTTTGATGCACAGTAGAGAGATGCTGAGTGTGGCTCCTATTCTATACGAAATTCTTTCCTGCTCAAAGTGGCAGCATTTAAAAGAGGAGTTATTGCAACTATATCGTTATGCCAAGAAGCATTTTCTTAGGGCGCTGTTTCCGTTCGTTTGAAAATTGAAATGATCTTGCAGAGCCGACGCCGCAAATAACATCAATCAGGAATGAATCGGTGGCAGTGGGGATGGCAACATTTCTTCATTGCACAACACAACTGAAGATTCCTACCATTCAACGGACACGTGATGGCAACGTTATCATCAACTCCCATTGAGCGGTTCGTGCATAAATTTGCAATGCTTTAGTATTCGTTTGTGATGAAAAAACGCTACAGAAGGGAAGGTATAAATTTTAGCAAGTGCAAATAGCGGTATAGAGAAGTCTTATTGCAAGTGAAGTTTCGAATCATTGCAGAAAAATTACTTAGCTCTTATCAACACATAATCAGTTGTCGTTTTGAGCGCAAAAGTAAATGCTAGTGTGGGGATTTGCTCGTGAGGCGGCAACTGATTGCGAATTGCTTTAGAAAATTCACCTCCATGTTTAACAAGAGTTGATTCGTTGGCCGCTCACTTCGTCGCAACAACCAAGTGCACATATTTCTGATCGTGTGCCCTTTCAAAGCGTCCTTCCTGCAACCTTTCCACTCAGTAGCTAGTGGAAAGTTTGCTGGAAATGATAGAATTTATTGCAGGAAATGGATTTGCATTGTTGAAATTTAATGCATTGCCATAACGCCCTCAGTTCCATTCCTATATATAGCTTTTCTGATGTCACTTGCTATTTAATAAATCTGTTCAGGAAAAATGCATTTCAAACATTTTCGAAAATTAAAAGTGAGACTTGATTAGATCGTTTATATCGAAATGCGATAGACACTTATGATTATATCGACAAGTCGACAAGATGCGGGTGAATACCGATGTCGACCACCTGGAGAAGTACCCGGAAACCACTAGAGAAACTCGATCATTTTTAGTTTTTACTGAAAAGGTATTCGTTGAAATGATGAGAGGTTGGACTGGTTTGTCATGGTGGATCAAAGGCCGGAAAGAGCGATTGTACTATGTGTATTGGCGAAAGTCGGGACAAGAAATTCCAAGGACCCTTAACTGGTTACCTCCGAGGTTCCGCAACCCTTGCATACATTTATGTCACTTTCAGTATTCTCATTTAGTTCACGCATAAACTAGACGTAATACAAGAGAACGTGGAAAATCATTGCTATTTTTGAATCACTTAGTGCGTTAGCTGTTGAGAAGTTTATGAGAAAGTTTGCTTAAAATAGCTGCACTCGTTTCCTATATGTCTCAGTCGCCGTTTTCCAGGAAGTTTATCGAAAAGCAGCGAATGAGGTAGGGATGCGATGGATTGCTCACTCACCCTTTATTATGGTGCACAGCTTTTTGAAGTTTCCTTATAAAGCAATGCACTGAAAATTTCAACTTGCATTCATAAAGCACCTTAATGTGCGCACTGAGGTGGAAAAACGTTAATTGAAATTGCCTGGTAGGCGACCGTTTTGCACAGCTTCTTCGGTATGACCGCCGACGAACAGCACGATCCCTTGGAGAAGAGCAGTGAATTTTTAGTTTTTTTTTTTTTTTTTTTTAATGAAAGTTTTCGAGTGGTATGCTTCTAATGATGACTATGATTATGCTGCCTTACTTTGAACAGTGATATTCGAAGAAAATTTTTCTGTATTCTCGGTACATTTACATGTACATAAGTGACGTCACCCGGGAACAAGAACAAAAACAGTGAAAACACATACCAACTTATTTTCAGGGTCGAAGAGGCGCAAAACGGTTATGTTATTTTCATCGATAAACGAATATGCAAGCGGTCTGCCGT
This sequence comes from Ascaris suum, assembly GCA_013433145.1. Lineage (NCBI taxonomy): Eukaryota > Metazoa > Nematoda > Chromadorea > Rhabditida > Ascarididae > Ascaris > Ascaris suum. Next base: position 10,179,359 of record CM024178.1, on the reverse strand, counting down.
GCAAACGTCGTCCTTCCATCTGGCGGTATTTTATCACATTTCTGCCATTATAACGTAGTGTCCTTTCAGATCACTTATTTACGGACGTAGCACATGGAAGTAGTTATGAGTGAAGCAAAAGCAAGCTAAGGTGAACTATTGAGTCGAAGTTGTGTTAAAAACTGATGCCGAAGTGTTTCATGTAAATTGTTCTCAGTTGGAGAATACTAGAAATTAACAGTGGCATTGATATGTGTTTTTGCGCAGTATAGAAAATATGCGAAAATTGTTTTTTTTCAATGAATATGGCTGTAATTTTCAATGGAGGCTGTAATTTGAATAAAGCATCATGCAAAAGAAGTTAATAGTTTTTTCAATGAATAAGAAAAAAGAACAATCAAACTGTTTCGAATTTTACAAGCCAGTGTCCCCATTCGAGAACATTTTTTAAAGCTTTTCTTAAAAGAAAACCTTCATGCTAATATAAAAAAGACCATAAATGCTGATATAAGTAATTTTTTCGCGAAGAAGTTTTCATATTTTTCGATCACTTGAATCATTTGACGGTATAGAAAAGCGATTGCTTTATCATCGAATGATTGCAACTTGAATTATTTGAATCAAAAAAGCGCCCTGTTTGCAATCGGATCGTAGTCCCACCTAAAAGAAATGGAACAGAAAAGTTTCAGAGGAATATCAATCTCTATTTGAAAAACTTCTGATCAGTGTTCACTGTTTCACAAATTTTATTGCACGCTTCGTTATTAACCTCAATCCAATTGAGCATGAAGGAGTTATTTTTGAAACTTAACGTGCCCTGATATGCATTTAATTCTTATCGTTTGCCACAATTTCAATTGAAGAATTCATTTTTCGATTTTTTTAAAGCATTGAAATTGTTTCTTTTAATGGGCTTCTTAAATGCGAAACCTAAACTGCTTCACAAGTTAGGCTTTCATTTGATGTTTACGAATAAGCCGGAAGGATGTCCAGTCTTGATTTATTCTGCAGAAGAAAACATAGCCAGGTGCTGCCTGTGCTATTTACAAGACTTTGCAATCGTTGACTGCTGTAGTAGTGCATTTAATCCATTTTCTCTTCCTTTTTTCGTCACCACTCCATTCGCTAGATATTGTAGCGAACAATGAATATAGAGCCGGCATGGTGACATCGCATTCACAGAATGGCTTTTGAGTGGGTGCAAAACAGTACAGAGTTTCATCCTATCTCGGTCCATTCTGTGCACGTCAAATGCGCATAGCATTAAGATTGTGGACGCATAGAATGCCTCAACAAGTGAAAAAGTGGTTTGTTGAACGCGATTTAACATCTCTTCGTCCCATGTTTTTGTGCGTAATCTTCATGGCTTTGCATGTTCAAATATGCTGTAATTATTTAATGCGATATGATTGTAATGCTTCGGTTTTTTAAAGTACTGGTAGGTTTTTCAATTTCATATCTTTTTCAGAAGACTGGGGAATTTCTCAGAACCTTTTCGTTGTTTGAATTCCGCAACCTCACAAGTGAAATGTTTTGATGTAGGCAATTTCGATGACAGAAAACACTTCGTGAGTTCTGATAAATTTCTTCGTTTTGTCCATTTGGTATTTCATTTTCCATGTGTTAAACGCTTGCAGTTGTCGTTTGAATTCTCCTCTCAGTGCTTAGCAGGTGTGTGCGCGCTTATTTTTCTATGTTCACAGCTTTGATAATCTAATACGCAGGCCAAGAAAGCTACCGCCCCTAAATTTCTCTTTAAAAATGCAGCCAAGTGTAATTTCCTCCTATTTCCGAATATCTTATAGTGATGGCCAGATCGAGCTCCTTAGTTGTGGGCAGCACCCAGTGTACATATGCTCAAATCTAGTGAGCTACGTCCAGGCTCATTTTTGGCGTTTTCTTAATTACTCAGTTTGAAGTTTTTATTGTTCTCAAAAACAACTTTCGCTTCTTTATTTTATAACGTATTCAGCAAGAGGTGAAAGCGGATGAACTAATCGCCACGCTCGACAATTTGCAGACCGAGCGGACGTACTACATGCATGTGCAAGCCAGAAATTCGTGGGGGCTCAGTCCGATGTCTCAACTCGTCACCATAATCACGAAACATGGAAGTGTGTTTGTATTTCTCTGTTAAATCATTTTCACATATGTTATTGACTAAATCAGCTTACATCCACACTGCCATATACTGGCGCTTTCTTCACCAGTGCCTATCATTCTGAAACGAACTGTTCAGAGAGCGCTATCTGTGATGAAAATCAAGCGGCATTTTCTTAGACATTTGGGACAGTCTAAAATAGCGCAAAATGCTCGTATTTGAACACTACCGTTCTTTCTATTACACACTCGTATTGCGTTACGATCTGTAGTTTTTTTGAGCCATCTATTGGAATAGTTTGTATTCTTTTCACTTTGCGAAATTAACTTCCTTGTGGCATCCTCTCATTTCCCCGCAGTTCAGACTCCATAGCCTTCTTCAAATGGATGAAGGTCCCAAAAGCTCCGTTTAAAATCTCACTGTAGTTTTCAAAAATGAGCCAGTGGAACCAGGCACAGTCACTATTTATCTTGAAAACTACGAAGGGAATGCAGCCCAACAGTTCGAGATTAAAAGTGCAACGAGAAGAGAATAAAGGAGGCCGATTGATGGCAGAGTGTGCCCGTTTTCATGCGTTTATGCATCAGTCTTCACAAAATTATTGAGGGTAAGATATTTTGCATATGATACGAGTGAAATTTTTGGTTGCTCGACTGTAGAATAATGCAGAATTGAATAAGTAAAGGAACTCTAGGGAAAGCCTCATTTATTGTAATAATTTCAGTCCCCATTCAGCCATCATGTTTGATCGCAAGAGCGTTAGCTTCTAAGCGAATGCAGCTGAGTTGGGAGAAGCCTTTGCATTCGTTCAACATCGTTCGATATTTTTTCAAGTGAGCTTTACGCGTAGTTTATAGCTATCTTTATTATATTTATATTTTCATTGAAACTTATAACGCATATTTCTCTTTATATTTGTATCTATATTTATATTTATGTTTAAAACGTATGTTTGTATATGTTTTTATAATTGTCTTAATATTTATACTTATAATTATATTTTTATATACACTTATCTTTATCTTCATATTTATGAAAATATTTACATTTATATTCATATTTATATTAAAAATTTATATTCGTATTTATACTTATATTTATGTTTAAGCTTATAGTTTATGTTTATATGTGTATCAATATATTAAAATTTCAACCTATATTTATATTTATATTTATATTTATGTTTATATTTATATTTATATTTTTATTTTTATTTATCTTTTTCTATACATTTGCATATATATTAAGATTTATAATTATATTTATAATTTATATTTTTCTTTATCTTCACATTTATATTTATCTCCATGTTTATTTTTATATTTATATTTATCTTTACATTTGTATTTATATCTACAATAATATTTATGATTGTATTAATATTGATGTTTATATTCCTGTTTACATCTTTGTATTTATATTTTTACCTATATTTATGCTTACAATTTTATTTATCTTTATTTCTACACTTATACTTATGTTTATATTGATATCTGTATTTAGATTCAGATTTGGATTTATACTCATGTCTGCAATTCACATTTATTTTTATTATTATATTTATGTTCACAGCTGTATTTATATTTATATCTTTATTTTTATTTATATTCATATCTTTATTTATAATTTATATTTGTCTTAATCTTTATATTTGTATAAACCTTTACATTTATGTTTATGTTAATAGGAACAATTAATTTTTTCTTTATATTTATATTTATATTTATTATTTGCAATCTTCCTTGTCCCTATATTTATATAAATATTTATATTTTTGTTTACATTTATATTTATGTTTATGTTCATGTCTATAATTTACATTTATCGGTTTGTTTATGCTAGCATTTTAGCCTATATTTACATTCATGTTTAAATTTATGCTTATATTTGTATTTATAGTTATAGTTGTATTTATTTTCATCTTATCTTTACATTTATACATTTGTTTTTATTTATATTTATATTTGTATTTACATTTATACTTATATTTATAGTTTATATTTGTCTTTTTCGTTTTATCTATGTTGATATTTACTTCTTTATCATTTAAAGCTGACGTCAAATCAACTAGTGAATTTGTCGTTATGTTTGATCTGATTTGAAACGTTTACATAACAACGTCACAATAGAGTGGGGATGAAAGAGTACAAAGCGATATATGCAATTGTTGTATGCAACAGTACCGAGAAACATGTAAGCGAAAAAGATCACAGGTATGCAACGAGAGAGAGGGAGAGAGGAATTGCATCGGAAGTTAGGATGCAAGAGCCCAGGGATCTGTGCTCACTTTGGCAATAGTTACGCAACGCGATAGTGTTGCGTTGTCGTTACTCGTCACCAAGCGATCTGTTTCGTCTCGAATTCCGGAAATGGCTTGAAAATTTTATGGTTTGTTCTTTAAGTACTGTAAAAAAATTTTCTAAGCTAGAATTAAATTATCAGGAGCAGTAATTGTACTAAAAAAGAAAGTCTATGACGTAGTGATTCCTGGATTGGGACCCATCTTCATATGCGTATATTTCCTCGAAAGCGTGAAATGTGCCGATGAAACTTTATGGAATGGAAGTGGTACGATATTACCCTCATGGCCCACTTTCTTTCTGCCTATTTGCTACTAATGCCTTTAAGCAGTATGCGCTAATGCATCCTTCAGTGCAAAATGGCATTCTCATTCTTGGGAAAGAAGTCCATAGCTACAAGGTACTTCTGTTGTATGCATACTCTAAAACCTATAAGGCTTCAACGGAAACTGGACATTGGCAGTTCAGAGGGAGTCTGACCCTTAATCTCGCATAAAACCTTAGTCTGACCCTTTATACATATATATATATATATATATATATATATATATATATATATATATATATATATATATATATATATATATATATATATATATATATATATATATATATATATATATATATATATATATATATATATATATTCCACGTTGTATTTGGATCGGAACGCAATCACTTCATGCTCTGTAATTCTGTAATTATATTAGTTACCTGAGAAGTGTAAGTGACTGAATGTCAATTTGAGAGGTTAAATTTGCAGGTCAATGGATCTATTAGAGGAAGCTGGAAGCGATAATAGCAAAATGCAAGCATCCGAAGAGCGAGAGCCGTCTAGGACTGGTTTGCCTCGACGATGCGAGGTTTGTTGTGACTCATCAGCCAAGATTCAATGTTGCGTTTTTGCATGTTTCGGTTGCAAATGTTTCTTCAGACGAGCCGTCAATGATGGTTCCTACAGATACGTTTGCCGATACGATAGAAAATGCAATGTGGACAAATGTAAGGATTCCGTTTAGTTACATTCGAAGTAATGTTCATAATGCTATAGAATGTCGTCCATGGTGTTTTTGCTCTTGTTCTTTAGCCAGCCCATGGTGTGTTTCGCCTCGATCACCATTTAAATGGTATTTCGTGGAACACATCAGTGGACTCTCATTTCCTGAAGTTGCAGGGCATGCCAATTTTCCCTCGAAATATTCTCTTCTACTTTCTAGAGGTTCACGATGCCGGCTTCCTACTGGCAAAGGTCCTTTCTTCAAGTGGATGCCGTATAAAGAACCTCTTCTATTTTCCAATCAATCTCTAAAAATTGCAGCAACGCCTTCAAAGAGCCATTCATGGTACTCAATATAGCCCAATGTTCATAGCGATCGATAGTGCAGTATGTTTGCGAAGGGTGAGCAATCATTTCAACAATGCAGCACTTTTTTTTCACTGTATTTACTTCTGTGCAACGCAATAGCATTGACACGTGCTGCTTTCAGATGAGCGCAACAGCTGCCGTTGTCTTCAAGTGGGAATGAATCCTGAATGTAAGCGAATCATCAGCACTTGAGGTGTCATCGAGTATAACAACCAATGTCGAATTATTTCATAGCGTCTCTGATAAGTGATAAAAATTACTATGCGTACATCGACTTTTCTTTTTTTACATCGAGAACCCAACGAAGGAATGCATTTTTTGTCACATTGGGACTTTTGTTATTTGAAGCAGAATGCAATGTCACTTGCTGAAATATGAAATATGGACCAGAGCATCATTTATTAGTTTCCAACCGGTGAAATGAGCGTATTTTCCAAGAACACTTTTGTTTAACGGCACTCCACTCTTACAGCATTTCTCTGTTATGGCAAGCTTCTATAGAATATGCACACAATGTTCACACTTTTATGGACTATATGGTAACCCACTGATAGAACGTGCTCTGAACAACGCCAGATTAAAAAATTTCGACGATTTTAATAAGACCCATGTAAGCGTCTGAATATGAACAGTGAATTGTTCAGTAAGCTAGTCTTTAGCTTTTCGACCGGATCATGATCAAAAAGGAAAGGAGCGTATCGCTTGACATACTAAAACACAACGCAAAATTATATCACCGATCCTGATAGCTGACGGAGATTCAAGCAGTCAGTTGCCAATATTGAACGACTGGACGAAACATTTCAGCATTGATTTGAGGTGTGACGAATTGATATTCTCCTATGGGAATCTGTTTTGAACGATAAGCGAAATGGCAGCTTCCCTGCTGAAGTATAAATTTGGCTCTCTGCCTTTCAATTGACCTGGACTATTCGCACCTGCCTTCGCTACAAAAAAAAACTTTACTGAAGCAAAACCATGATTTCCTTAAATGGGCACAAATATTTCGTATTATACTTCTCCTCTAAGGGGTTTCCATAGATTCATAATACACTTGCTTCCGGTGATTCATTCAGTCTCAATAGCAATTTCTTTGTATCCTTTTGAATCATATGTTTGCACAGATGCGTCGTGGGAACGTTCTGTTCGCATTTCTTACTAGTAGGGTATGCTTTTGACTATATTCTCACACACGAAGGATCATCACTGCAGAGATGAAATCTTTTAACACTACGTTACCAAATTCTTCGATTTTACTCCTATGTATTACCTTTCGCTATGTACAACTTTCATGCAAATCTTTATAAATCAACGTTAACTAGGCAAACCTTTAAATGATATTTCTTTATTTAGACTCATTTCTTCGTTCATATTGATATTTATAATTTCTCTTTATATTTATATTTTTATGTCTTTTCTTGTTTATATTTTCTTTATCTTTATATTTATTTTATTATTTTTATTTACATTTATATTAATAATTTGTGTTTATCTTTATTTTCATATTTATATTGGCATTTATGTTTATATTTATATTTATACCAGAAATTTATATTTATATTTATTTTAATAGTTTGTGTTTGTATTTTTCTCTTTGTTTCTATTTTTATTTGTATTTATATTCATATTTATGTTTATATTTATATTTATATTTATATTTATGCGTATAGTTTACATTTATCTTGTGCTTATAACTTATTAATACCTTTATATTTACCGTTTACATTTATCTACATGCTTATTTACATTTATATTTATAATCTACATTTATCTTTATCTTTATTTATATGTAATCATTTATTTTTGTCTCTATTTGTATTCATATTTATATTTATAATCTATATTTATATTTGCACTAATATCATCTTCTGTATTAGTATTAATATCTATAATATATATTTTCATTTATATTTGTATTTATGTTCAAATCTATAATTATATTTCATTTATATTCATATTAAAAATTACATAAATGTTTACATTTATATTTATGTTGCATGTTTATTTTTATACCTACTTGCATTCCTTTTCATATTTGTATTGATATTTATACTTAGGATCATAATTTAAGTTTATCTTCATATTTATATTCAAGCTTATATTTATTTTTGCATTAATATGTAAATTTATGTTTGTATTTATATTAATAGTTGCATTTATATTTATATTTAATTTATATGTATGTGTTTTTTAGATTTATGCTTTTGTTTACCTTTATACTTATGTTTATATTTATAATGCATATTCATTTTTGGTTTATATTTAGATTCACATTTTTTAATATTTATTTTTTATCAACATTTATGGTTAAATTTATATTTATAATCTATAAATATTTATTAACTATTAGATTTATTATCGGTTTATTATTAGTTTTATTATTAGTTTTTTATCAGTTTGGTCGTTAGTTTATTATAACTTTTATTATTAGTCCGTTATTGGTTTTATTACTTTTATTACTAGGTTTGTTCTTGGTTTATTCTTACTTTTAATATTTTTATTATTACTTTTGTTATTAGTTTATTATTCGTTTATTATATCGTTAATTTTATTCCTAGTTTATCATTAGTTTTATTCGTTTTATTAGTAGTTCATTAGTAGTGTTATTAGTTTTATCATCTGTTAAACTATTAGTTTATTATTGATATTTCATTACTAGTTTATTCATAGTTTTATTATTGGTCTATTACTTTTTTCATTATTAGTCTTTTATTAGTTTTATTACTTTTATTATTAGATTTATTATTAGTTTTTTTTTCGTTGCTAGTTTATTATTAATAGTTTATTAGTCCATTAATATTTTTTCCATTAGCTTATTATCATATTTATTTATTATTAGATTTACTTGTCTATTATTTTTTCATTATTAGTTTATTATTAGTTTTATTTTTTTATTATTAGATTTATTATTTGTTTATTATTGGTTTTCATATTTTTGTTATTAGTTGTATATTACTTCACTATTAGTTTATTTTTTATTAGTTTTAATATCGGCATGTTGTCAGTTTTATCTCAAGTTTTTTATTATTTTTCTTATAAGTTTGTCGTTAGTCTTATAATTTTTATTACGTTTTGCTAATAGTTTATTATAACTTTTGTTATAAGTTTTCCATTAGTTTTATTAGGGGTTTATTGGTAACTTTGTTATCACTTTTTTATTGGTTATATTATTAGTTTATTATTACTTATATTACTAATTTTTTATAGATTTGTTATTAGTTTAATATGAGTTTTATTGTTCGTTGATTATCACTTTTGCTACTGTTTTACAATTAATTTTGTTATTTTTTGTTATTAGTTTTTTTGTTATTAGTTTTATTATTCTTATTATTAGTTTTATTATTATTTTATTATTATTTTGGTTTATTGCTAGTTTTTTTATTCGTTTATTACTAGCTCTATTATAAGTTTATTTTAAGCTTTATAATTAGTGTATTGCTAGTTTCATTATTAGTTTTTTACTCGTTTCGTTTATTATTAGTTTCGTTATTTCTTTGCTGTTAGTTTTATCATTAGGTTTTTATTAGTTTAGTTCAGAATTATTTTTATGATTAGTGTATTATCAGGTTTATTATTAATTTGATAATAGTCGTATTTTTTGTTTATAATAAGTTTTAGTTTTTTATTTGTTTTGTTATCAGCTTTTGGTCGGTTTGTCGGTTTGGTTTATTATTAGTTTTATTATTAGTTTATTATTAGTTTTGTTATTTGTTTACTATTAGTTCTATTTTTTTTTTGTTTTTTAAAATTATTCGTTTACCATTAGTTTTTTTCATTGTCAGTTTAGTTATTTGTTTGTTGTTTGTTTTTTATCAGCTTATCACTAGTTCCAATACTAGTTCATTGTTGGTTTGCTCATACAGCTTGCTGTTGTAAAAGTAGGTATTTTTGTGCAGGTTCTGCTGGCTTTTTCAACGGAAAGAAGAAAGAAGAGGGATCGTTATAACTGTTCCAAGGTTTAGTGATGTTTCGAAATTGGTTAGCAGCCGTTGACAATCTGGACACTTCTGATAGTTCTTACATAATAAACATTTGCAATTCTATGCTCTCAGCCTAAATCAGTTGCAGATTTCTGCAGTTGCGCAACTGTCTTAACGGAAACGAACACTTGTAGTTCATTCTTTTGTTTGTTTCTCTGAGCTTATTGAAGCACAAGGAATTGCAGAGTACAAGCTTTTGTGCGTTTATGTCTCCGTATACATATGTGAGCCTCTCAAAAAGTGCCTTGCGATTGCTAATGGTCATTTTGTGTTCGTCTTTGAAATCATTCTTATATTCCTATCTACCTTTTTATTTCTATCCACACTTTTTTGAATCTACGCTCATATTTGCATTTATATTAATATTAGCGTTAACATTTATACCTACATTCATAACTTCTGTTTATCTTTAGTTATATTTGTATTATTTATATTTATGTTTTGCTTACGTTTACATATATTTATATTTGTATTGATATTTTACATTTTCCTTCATTTTTATCCATATTTAAATTCGTTTTCAATTCATTTTTATTCGTAAATTTTAATATTTACGTTATGTATAGGAGGGCATGCTAGGGGATGGGAGAGGGCCGCCACATTATCTGATTTCTCGTATCGCGCTAGGGGCTATTGATCTTTTCACGCTCGCAGACCTTTGCGAAGCACCCCATGGGAACGTCAGCATTCGGTCGCTCAAGGGCACTCGCATGAGAGCGATGCAGGGTATAAAAAGGCCCAAATGCTTTAGAAAATCGTTTTCATTATTGTATCCACTCTGGTGCGCCAGGTAGCGCACATTCATTTATACTTCTATTTGCTTGTAGTAGTATTTATAATATTTGTATTTAGGATTATAGTATGTATTTATTTTATATTAATGTTGATGTTAACATTTATATTCATAATGTATACTTATATTTAAATTTATATTTACGTTTATATTTGTACTTATATATATTTTGTTTTTGTACTTGTATTTATGTCTTCTTCATATGCATATTTTTATCTCTATTTATATTTATAATTTGTATTTATCTTTATTATTTACTTTCATTTAAAATTCTAATTTATATTAATCATCATGTTTTTGTTTCTACTTAGGCTTAAAAATTTTAATTTATCAGTGTCCTTGTGTTTCTTTTCATATATGTTTATAATTGTGTCTCTATTTATATTAATATGCGTAATTGTATTTTCTATGTTTTTCTCTGTTCATATTTATGTTTGCATTTTTATTTATATTTCTGTTCATGTTTATATTTATGTTCATATTTATGTTTGAACGCATAATTATATTTATCTTTGCATGCATAATTAAAGTTTATCATTGTACTTATTTATATTTATATCTATATTTATATATATATTTATGGTTTGTATCCATTTTTATCATCGTGCTCATTTATATTTTTCATTATTTGCATTTATATTTATATTTTCATTATTTTCATTCACAGTGCATGTTTATTTATGTATTTTTATTGGTATCAATCTTATATTTATATTTATATTTATAATTTATATTTACCTTAATCTTATTTATTTCCTCGTATTTTTATCCATTTTTATATTTGTGTTTATAAATTATATTTGTCTGTATATTTAATTACATTCGTATTTACATTAATGTTTCTATTTATGATCTCTATCTTTCTTTGTCTTTGTTAATATTTATATTAACTCCTATATTTATATTTATGTTTATATTTTGATTTTTATTTATATCTGCAGTTTATATTTATATCTATGTTTCAGTTTTTACTTATATTTGTATTTATACTTGTTTTTGTATTTGTATTCGTCAGCATCTATTAATATTGATATTGGTATATTAACACTAATATTTGTATTTGTGATTTATGTCTATCTTTACATTTGTATTTATAATTGTATTTATGTTTATGTTTATAATTCATGTAGGCTTTGTCTTTATATTTATGTTTATTTATATGCTTACAGTTATATATATTTTCAGCTCATATCTATTTTGATGTTTTTATTCACGTTTATATGTATAATTTATGTTTAAAAGTGTTTATATTTAAATTCATATTTTTATTTATGATTTATATTTGCATCTATATTTATTTCATTTTCTGCTTAAAACTGTCGTTATGTTTATGTATATAATTTGAAGGTATTTTTTCAATTATTTAAGTTTATATTTAAATTTATGTTTTCACTTATACTTATTTACGTTTTTACTTATATTTATCTTTAAAATTTACAGTTCTTTTTATGTTTGTATTTATATTCATATTTATAATTTATATTTATTTACATCTTTTTATTCATATTAATACTAATTTATATTTATCTTTTATCAGTAGTTTATTTATATTTATCTTTATCTTGTAATTTACATTTATCATAGTCTTTTTGTTTATATCAATATTTGTCCGCACATTTATATTTATATTAATAGTTTATATGATATTATTACTTTTATCCTAATCATTTCTTCGAAGATTTTATTATTATTTTTATTTATAGTTTTCTATTTATCCTTGTGTTTATATTACTATTGATATCTATATTTGTAAATTGTATTCACCTTTATCTTTACATTTCTGTTGATATTGATGTTGATATTTGTATTTATAGTTTGTATTTATTTACATGTCATTATCTTTATACTTATAATAATATTTGTATTTTTATTGGAATTATGTTCGCGTAATGTTTCTAGGAACGTCAGAAATGTGTTGGTGGTCCCCGTATCTGTCGACGCTTCTAAGCAATCGGAAGTGTTCGTGCATAGACTGACTGATGAAAATATAGAATAACTTATTTCAGGACGCACCTTCGGCTGATTACTCTAGGGTGGTGTCGAAGACGATTTGAAACGTGAATGATGTGGAAATGGGGCCTCCGTTTTCAACCAGTCACAATCGGAAATGTTGCGGCTTTAAGAGAAACCCGTCAAGGTAAGCAATTTTCCTTGATATTTTCGTCGAGTGCTTTTATCGATGTGAAATCATTTGATTTTGCATCAGGTGTTGATTAAAAGTACTTCGAAAATTTATATATGTATTCGTAATTTATATTTATATTCATTTATATTTAAATTCATGTCTGTATTTTAGCTTAAACTTACATTTATGTTTACATCAATATTGATATTTGTATTCATATTTATGATTTCAATTTATTTGCATACTTATTAATATTTACACTGATATGCAAATTCAAATTTATATTCCTTTTTTATTTCAATTTAAATTTATAATTTATGTTTTTCAATATATCTTTGTTTATATATTTGTTTATGATGATGTGCAAATGCTTATACTCCATAGCCATTTCTCTCTTCTATTAACATCATGATACGCTTGCAATTTGATGTAATCGTAAATTATGACTTTGCATATTCTGTTCAATTGAAATCAGTTGTATGCAAATTTATTTTGCAATAATTTCGCAAACCGAAATGCTAGCACAATAAATAAGTTTTTCAGCGTTATTCTAAATTATCATCATCTGCGATTGCTCGCAATACCGCAGCGACAACATCCTCCGACAGACGTTCCAGCCAAATATAAAATCAAACCTACATATTTCCTCATCACTAAGTGCTTTTTAGGAGTGTTGGTCATTACATGAATTCGTTAAGTCATGCGAAAATCTCCCTTATCTACACTGCAACATTCGTTCCTATAAAAGAGTTTGAATGAGTCTTGAAATGTTTGTAGTGGAGTAAATAAGATTTGGAACATACGATATAAAGTGTATGTTGAAATGATAGAGTGTTTAAACGCAATCAAGGAATAAACTTAATATTCAGTTGGCTCTGAGACGAGATTTTGTTTTTTTCATTGTTTTCGATAGTCTGAGGTATGGAAGATGATTTCGCAAAATTGCGCTCTTTTTTATCGTTTATTGATGATGAGCGATTGCAGTTGTATTGAATAAGGGAAAACGATGGTCGACTGTTCTTCCAACAGATTAAAGTCATTGATGCAGCAAAATAGAAGGCTGAGGTAATGCTCAACTAACCTTAAAATGATGCTGATATCTGGGATGCAGCCTGAACTTTAAAAGTGGTATGTTTCTGCGGTGCTTGTGATTTCATAAATAGGGCATTAGCTGACATAGCTCAGAGCTTTGTCGTTAAGCTGCACTCATGAGTTATTTGAAATCACAGGCATAGTCGCCTGAGTGACAATTTTATATTTGAAGCTGATAATAAGGTAAATAATTGCCATAGTTCAACTTAACGAATATGATATGTTGAATATGATTTAGGTAATAAATGAGAAACGAACGACGTTCGTATCATCAGCCGGCGAGGAGAATGCCGGCAATTATCGTTGTACAGTACGCAATAAAGCTCGTCAGGCTGAGAAAAGGTCCGACGTTCGGGTGTTTTTGGAAGCAGGCGAGTTCTTTTATTTCTTTTTGCTAAGCTGAATCCTTTGAATCTCAGTGTTAGGTTTCACAGTTTAGAATGCTGAAAAGAATTAAGTGCGGAAATAATTCACATAAGAACATGTGTAAATTTTTTGAACATGATTAAGCCCCTTATAAATTTTCTATGGCTCCATATCATGTACAAGTTTAATCTCATTGATTGAATTTTTGTCGAAATAAATGAGTAGAATTTGCACTTAAATACACAAATTTGAAGCAAGTAAATATGAGAAAGTGAACTCCAACATACCAACTCTAGAGTTATTCACCCGACTTCGACAAAAAGGGTATTTGTCCTTTATAATAACACAGATGAGATCTATTTAGTATTCCTTCTCACTTCCACCGGTCTAGAAAACCGTGCTTGCAATTTAAAATATTTGCATCTTGAAACATCACAAAATGGAATTCTCTGAGGCACTCATTCTCTTTATGCGTTTCACAAATTTTGCCCGAATGTAAGCAGTTTTTTGTCGTTTAGTATTTGCTTGATAAAGAAAGCGCGTGTTTTGCTCAGAGAGTGATATAAAATGAAGATTTTTTAAAGAGAAATAAAGTTCCAAAATTTGAGGTGAAGTTTGCAAATTTTCGACAAAAATCGGTCAATAGCAGTGCAGCTATGAGTGTGGCGATCATTATTAGTTTAAAGGCAGTGAAAAGCTCGGTGGCCTTCTTTTCTATGCGTTAGTTTCATATTTCGATTTCAAGGCCATAATTTCTCTTTGATAATTTCTTATTCGGTGGCTGTTCTTTCAGTTATGCAGACTGACGGAATATAAGATGAAATCTTTTATTTGCGATACGAATACAAAAACTTTGAGGAAGGGTGGAACGAGGACGAGGAAATTCGCTGGTAAGGGTTAATCGAAATTTCGAGACACTTGTAAAACGATGTTTTTCGATAGTTTTTACTTGTGATCGATGTGTTCTATGAACATTTTTAGAAATAGCAACATATATAATCTATGTTTTTGTAATTTCAGTGTAGTTTCGTGGCACGTTTTCTATTCCTAGTGATGTGAAATACTTTGCAAATTCAACGTAGTTTCCAGAGTAAAAGAGGTAATGGACTGTTCGATTCTCTACGCTGATGACGTCTTCCGCCAAAGCACAGAATATCACTTCGTCATAAGTAGGCAGTTTGCTAATATAGCAGAATAAATTTTCCATTTCTTCGAGAAAGTTATCAAAATCATACGCATGTAATTAGTAAATGTGATTGGAGAATTTTCCATTACTTGTAGTTAAATATCGCCGATAATGAATTGATCGTGTATGGATGTCAAGCGAAATAACACGACAAGATCGTGTGGAATATCGATGTGCTATTGTCAGTGAGAATGGCAACCGTAGTGTGAGCACGTTTTTGGAAACTAGAGGTGGGTGACTACCTGTTACATTTACTTTTTAATGATAAAATATTTCTGTGATATTTTAGTAAGACCGACGTTCATAGTAGAAATTCTAAAATCTTTCATTGTCAACAATGGAAATTTGTCAATGAATGGAAACAGTGATTGCATCTAGTTCCGTTTTTTTTTAGATTCGGACTTGAAAGCACGTCGTGTTGAAAGAACTTTGTATTTTGTCTGTAGGGAATCGCAGTGCAGTTCCATTTAATGTTATTTTCGTCTTCGATATGTTTGTAAATTTCTTGACGTTTGTATCTGACATCACTGGCTCATAATTTTCGATTTTTGTTAAATTTTAGCTCTATAGCATCTATTTCTTTATTATACTATTTTTCATGTTTCTGCTCGTTTTTCTTATGATTTAGATTAATATAAGCCATATTTCTGCTTCATTGGTATGCAATAGATCAGAAAACGCTTCAACAGAAAAATATTCGCGATTGCGAAATTCAAGTGGCAATCTTTTGTTGCATAGCAGAGAGGTGCTGAGTGTAACTCCTATTCTAGACGAAATTCTTTCGTGCTCAAAGTGGCAGCATTTAAAGCAGTTATTGCAACTACATCGTTATGCCAGGAAGCGTTTTCTTAGGGCGCTGTTTGCGTTCCTTTGACAATCGAAATGAACTTGTAGAGCCAACACTGCAAATAACACCAAACGGGAATGAATCGGTGGCAGTGGGGATGTCGGCATTTCTTTGTTGCACAGCACAAACTCAGCATCCTAGCATTCAATGAACAGCGGAACCTCAATTGAATGGTTTCGTACCTCCGATTGAATGGTTCGTACAAATATTTCCGATGCTTTTTAGTAGGGCATTTGATAAATGTGTTCTAGTAGGGTATTTAATCACTTGCTCTTTTATAAGCGTCTTCTCAAAAAATGCATTTCAAACGTATTCAAAAATCAGAAATGAGATTTGATCAGAACGTTTATATCCAAATGGAAGAGACATTTAGGATGATCTCAACATGTCGACTCGACAGGATGCTGGTGGTTACCGATGTCGAGTACAAATAGGTGGTGCTAGAGCAGAGGCAACCATATTCTTCAAGATACTTGAAATGCCTTAGACGTCAGTTTACCTAACGTGATAGCTCTTCATTCGTAGATAGTCGTTCAATATTTCGTGCTATGGTAGAGTTGTGCATTTACACGGACTTTTTCTTCTAACCTAATACGAAAGCTGTTGAGAGTTACACATGAGAAATAATTCAAGGCAACAACAGTGCAATGGCAGTCGTTAATCGATAACTTGCTAAGGAGTTATGGGCAACAGATGGATAGCAGGTACTGTCGGAACTGTCTAATGGATTTTCATTCTTAGTCTCATTTGGAAAACATTGTGTTTTAAAGAAGTTCATCTTCAAACAATAATATTCGCGTTCCTCTTCACTCCTCCAAATTCGTTGACTAATTTTTAGTGAACTAAAATGTCAACCACAAAGGCATTTGAAAGGAAATCTCATCAAACGAGGAATAATTCGAGGCAACAACAATACAAATATAAGGAAAAGATTTATTTATCTTTGCCTTATCCTTGAGAAAATTCATGCGCTCGAATGCCAGCTAAGTATTTATATGCTTGTACACATATGTTTACAAATGTATAAATGTACACCAGTCATTATAAAAATTTATGTTTATATTTCTATTTACATTCAAATTTATATCTATATTCATATTTATATTTATGTTCATATTTATATTCATGTTTCCATTTCTGTTTATGTTTGTATTTATATTTGTGTTTTATTTGTGTTTATATTTATTGTTATATCTATATTTTTTATATTTCTATTTATAGTTTATACTTTTCCTCGTCTTTACTTTAACATTTATATTTATCTTTTTCCTTATATTTATATCAATATTTACATCTACATTAATATTTACATTTTTGTTGGTATTTATGATTTACGTCTATCTTTAATTTATGTTTCTACTTATAATTTGTATTTACCTTTACCTTTTTCATATTTTTTTCACACGATATTTTTATTGATAATTTATTTTACCTTTATAGTAGTGTTTGTATTTATATTTATGTGTGTATTTATGTTTGTATTATTATTTATATTTTTTATTTATAAATTGTCCAAGTCGATATTTATCTTTATATTTGTTTCTATTTATTGTTATTTATTTTATAATATTGTGATATTTTATAATATTTTATAATACAAGTCGTTGTTTATATTTATGTTTGTATTAATATTTATTTATTTATTTGTATTGAAATTTAAACTGGTATTTATCTTATAATATTTGTAAAGTCGATATTTATTTTATATTTATATTAGTGTATTTTATATTTATATTAGTGGTTGTACTTATTTGTACTAATATTTATAAATTATCGATATTTATCCTTATTTTTATATTTATCTTTAATAAATTTTCATATCTGTTTTTATAATTTATACTTATCTCTATGTTTACATTTATATTTATATAATATTTATATTTATATTCATATTTATATTTATATTTATATTTACATTTATATTTACATTTATATTCATATTTATATTTAGATCCAGATTTATAATCTATGTTTACATTTGTGTTTGTGTTTCTATTTATAATTTCTATTTATCAGTGTGTTTATATTTGTAATTTATATTTATATTTGCATTTAATTTTACATCTTATTTCACTTTACGTTTACATTTAATATTTGGTTTATATTTTTAATTATAATTGTATTTAGAATTTATTTTCCTTTGTCTTTACATTTATAATTCTATTTGTTTTAATGTTTACATTTAGATTTACATTTGTATTTGTATTTATAATTTATACTTATGTTTATATTTATTTTTATTCGCACGTTTATGTTTCTAGTTCATTTTACGTTTATATTCGTCTTTATGTTTTTAGTTTTTGTTCATAATTATTTTTTATTTGTGTTTATCTTTGTCTTTTTTTATATTTGCATTTATATTTATAATTTAGTTTATATTTATTTTCATCTTTATATTTAAATTTATAATTATATTTCATTAATATTTATAATTCATATTTGTGTAAATATATTTACGTCGACGTTTATATTCATAATCACAATTAATATTTATCTTTATATTTGTATTCATCTTTATGTTTATATTTATGTTCAGGTCTATATTTCTATTTGTCTTAATAATTAGTCTTAATATTTATATTTATGTTTATGTTTATTTTATCTTTTTATTTATAACCTTGTGAAGAGCGCATCTCATTCTGAAAGGGAAAACTTCTCTGCAGATTATAAAGCAAGATGAACATTAGTAGTTTTAGGCGAGAAATTCTAAGAAAAACTTAGAAATTTTGAAATATTGCTATTTTCAAATTCAAGCAATATTTCTGGCTTACGCCATAAGTGTACGCTTATATGCTGATTTTTGCAGTACGAAGCTATGTGGTAAAAGCAGCTGGTTGCAGTTATCGCGTTAAAAAATGGTGCTGGTGAGAGTCGTGTCGATTATAAACTGCTGCTATTGCCACCTGCACAAATTATAATGCTCGATGAATATAAGAACAGGTATGTGAAATTAGTTCATTTTTCATGCTGGAAGTTTCGAAAATAACAGGCATTCACCCACTTGAAGTGGTTCTTTGCATGAAGTAATCTTTCGTACCACGGAAACCATGTAATGAAATTATAGGTCTTAGGAATTTATATGCAAATTTTGATGCAAAAGATCATTCGTCCTTCTTAAATTTAGCGTTTATATGGCGAAAAAAACGGATGTATACAAAACAAATGCAATGGTTTGGTAGGAGTACATGGTGATAGGCATTGCTATAGGACGTGTATATATTTGTATTTTGTTTTTAATTTATATTTGTCTTATTTATTTATATTCGGATTTATACTTATATTTGTAGTTTATATTTACTTCTATATATATTTTATATTATAATTTGTTTATAGTTTTTATTTTTTTTGGTATTTATTTTGATGTGTATTCATATTTTTATTTATACTTCTATTTATAACTTATCTTTTTCTTTATCTTCGAAATTATACTTTGCTGTTACCTACGTAATAGAAACAATTTACTTCGTTGGCGACCTCATCAAATTTCATATCTGTTATATTTATTTATCGATCTGATAGGCAGGTATGACCGTTCGCTGATGCATTGCTGTATTATATCATGTGCTTTAGGTATCCTCTTCACTTCGTACATTTATTAGAGTGCTAAATGTTTTCATTTCTGCATACGACGTCACTTCAGATGGGAAATTGAAGTTTTTTAAGAGCAGGGCGAGGGTATTTGAATATTGCATCGGCATCCGTAAAGAATGGCTGGTATGTCGAAAGAGTAAATTGAGCATGAACCGTTGTCTATTTTCTTTTTAGTTTCAGCGACACTCGAGAGGTCAAGCGTTACTCGATAAGGTCTTCAGCATCTCGAACGCGTTGAAAAGGATTACTTCGGATTGCAGTTCACATGCGCTCTCGACCCACACCAGCCGAGAGTGACGGTACCCACATTTTGCATTAATAGTCACACTTCTCTGCACTTAATTCAATTTTGCACGTTCGCAACATTGAACACCAACTAGTAAATGATGACAGGGATAACCCTGATTTCGAGAGTTATCACTGTCATCATTTACTAGTTGGTCAGAATTGCGTTTCGATGAGATTGGGCCATCGTGCAAGGGTTGGCATTTACCCCTTACTCTTGTTCAGAGGACACCTTTTGCGAAACTTTAGGCCTCACCTTTCCTTGCGGAAAAATTAAGGAGATAATTACATACAATGGGCATGTGTAGAAACAAACACTTACCAGGATTTGTAAAACGGGCATCCCATTAGCTAGGTTCTCATTGGCAATCATGAGTACAAAAGCGATCGGTTGTTGATACGAGAAGAAATTCTATTGTGAAAGAATGGCATAACAATTTTCCGGAAAAAAAAGCACAACGAGGTGAGGCGGAAAAGACAATAACTCGATCCCTTAAACCTGAAATTTTGTCACTCTACTTGTGTATTTTGATGGCCACAGAAAATCTCATTTCGGAAAAACGAAAAGTTCTACCATAATGCTCTTCAACTCATACCACAACTCATGACCGGAATCGACTCGCTCAAAAACTCCTGGACAAAGTTGCTTATGAAGATCTAAAAACTGTTATAGCACTTAGTATATCATCCAGTTCTTAAACAACAAAAGCGAAAGGGTATATACTACGATCGTATAATGACAGGAAAACTTCTGAGCGAAATGATGACGTAAATTCGCTCAGAAAAGCAGACATGACTTGCTAGAAAAAGACATAATATTCAAACCTTCATTCTCAAAAATGGTGGGACAGTTGCAAATGAATAAGGTATATAGATGAATAGAACTTGAAACAGGACAGGAATTTGGTATATGAATAGACGTTGCATTCGTGTGTTGACGCTCCGATACGAAATGACTGATCATGACTCACAGCTCGCAGGGGCACCCACTAGCGTAGACAACCGAAACTGTAGAGCGCTGCTAATGATATCAATTGGTCACTTGAGACTGCACACCTATAACACAGAATCGTGGAAAAAACGGTTCAGGGACTGAAAATTTTCTAAGAACACAGCGGAAAGAACATCACTTCGAGCTTTATTTCTTTTATTGTATTCGGGCATCATCATTCTTTGCGATATTTTATTGTAATTTCATCCAAAATCAACCTGCATCACTGCTGCTACTTCCGCTTTTCCATTTTGTTAATGTATTTTCATCGTTCTGAGGGGATGCAGGATGGAATCTGTGGAAATACCAACCAACTCTTCTTGGAGCATAGCTGCAATTTTCACCCTTAATCTTCCATAATTATTTTACTGCATGCTTGTGCGAATTCCCTCTTTCCCGTTCATTTCTCATGTAAGGGTTCCGTTTCCAGCTGTCACTTATTCTAATTATTAAAGGTGAGATCCAGCCAGTGAAGCGATTATTTTGTTTTATTTTCCTTTTACTTTTGATCCTTTTACTTTTGTTATTTGAATTAGTGAGATCCTTTTACTTTTCGAGCATTGTTTTATAAATAGGTTATTTTTGAATTAGTAAGTCAGATATCATAGTTGTTTGTCTTGGAAGTACGTGCTTTACTGTAGATCGTTTTATTTTATGGGAGCACGGGTACGTTCATGAAGCAACGTATTACTCTTAAGAAACACCGTCGTTTTCCGAGATCGAAACGAAAAAGATGACCACCTCATGCTTTCGTTGAATCACCACCGCCACAGTATCACGTGTTTTTTGTTTTGTTTTGTTTTTTTTTTTTTCAAATGCAGTGCATAAGGGCTTCAAAAACATATCGTTGCGATATGCGTTTAGCCACTCAAAAAACTTCAAAAATTTCAGTGACTTATTTAGAAGGCGTTATTCCAGTGATTTCGACTATCTATCTATGTTGGCCTCATTCAGTAGATAGACCCAAATGTGGCCAGTGTTTACCAAAATGTGACGCTAACTATGAGAGTGCTGCAAAAGCGCGCCTTAAACACTCCTAACTCGCTGCAGAAATTTTTCCTTCGTTTCGTGTCTCTCCTGGTCCTTGCTTTGTATTTCCTTTTCTGTTTTATTTGTTTCTTTTTGTTTTCCTCCTACTTTCCATTTCTGAATTTCCTATTCCCTCCCTCTGAGAAGTACTGTTTTCTGCTCTTTTTTTTTTGCAGCTTACGTCTTTTCGCGATTTTCGTTCGTTATCGCTGAATGAGCAACCTTCTTAGTGCTGTCAACTGAATAACGTGTTTCAGGTTGCGCGAAAGGTGATCACTTCGTTGAAGATCGCGTGTTGGAGCATTCTTTGGGTCAGTAAGGGGAGCTCTATCGCGAGGTCCGCTCAGTAGTCTTTTTCGCATAGAAGGCTTTGAGAACGACGCGATCGCTTTGTTTATGATGGATGCAAGTGTGAATGTTTCAAGTGCAAGCGATGCGCAGGTTGCAGTGCGTTTCCAGTCGTTACGTTTGCTTTATGAAGTTTCATGTATTTACAATTAGGAACTATGCACTTTTTTCATTGCTTTTAAAGTTCCCTTGAATTTATGGGTGGGGAATGCGTTGTTTTCTCCCAAAACGCATAAATTCAAACCATAATCGGATAGCCTTTTTCCTCTTTAGGAAAGGGGGAAGGGAAGGGAGTCGCACAGAGACTGGGGACGAGTGAAAAAAGCATAGCCATGCCGAGAGAGATAAAACACCTGAAGTCGCAGAGAAGAATACGATTTACTCAGTGGAATATGCAAGCTACCAGGTTTCACTCCTAGTTGTGAATGTGACTCGTGTAGCTGGGGGACTACCCGCCTAAGTGTCACATAAGCAGTCGAATGTGGTTCTGGCTAAGCTTGCTGAAGCGATAGGTACTCTTTACAAGGAAGATTCATATAAGCAACTCAGGTCTTGCTTTAAATTTGCGCGGATTTTCCGCGAGACTTGTGCCCCGATTCTGTCAGCGCATGCTTTCAGCTACTGTTCTAAGTAGCATTCGGATTTTTTGTTTGAAGAGTTGTCGCTCAGAACTAAGCGAAGAGGTGACAATAGCGCGCAATTTCGTTAGACTTGTTTCATTGTTCTGCCAACTGTGCAAGTCGATTGTTTCATTTGCCAGCAGCAAATTGATTTGTAGAGGTCGAATGAAGGTATGAATGAAGCGGACGCGGATTCAATGGAAAGTGCGAAAAATGCTTCGCATGGCCATCAGACTTCTGAGTTTATGTTCAGCCCGAGTGCCAAAGATAAGGAGGTGTGTGAACGCCTCAAGAAGCTCTACCTTACGTCGACCAAGAGGTTATTCTTATCCTGACCAATATTTACATTTTTTTCGGGAGGGGAGGGGGATGGCTTAATTTTTTTCGGCGTTCATTCGTGCTTCACGTTGCACTTGAAGCTTGCTCAGCGCAGAAATATGGAGTACTGCAATTCTCATATTTCGAGAGCAATAATATATGGACTAGGTTTGGCGGTGGGCAGCCGTTACCAACGAATTGGTCAAATCAGCGGTACGGCAGTATTTGAGGCTTCTTGCGACGGCAGTTGTGGGCATCGTATAGAACGGGTGCATTAGCTTGCAAAATTGTCGTCGTTCCGTTGGTTGCTTAATGCGCTCAAGCCAGATGAAGACGATACCTGCGTTTTGCGTCTAAAATAAGTGCGAATTTGGTTGACTGCAGAAAACGCCATTGCCACGTTTTTGGAGCGCACAGGACAAGTGCACCTGGCTGCTGATATCGAACGACGCGCTTCGTGTCACCTATAACGGTAAGCTTTTTTATTCACTGGCTGAGGTACCTATGCACGTAAGGATTGTTTTTTGTCTTTGTTAGCATCGTATTGAGCTTTAAATTAAAACGATGAGGTCATGGTTTTTTCCTGTGGTGTGGAGTTTGGATAAACCACTGCATTATATATGGTCACCGCTGTCACACCAAGAAATGGGTACATGTGTACCCAAGATCTTAGTAACGTATTTTCAGCAAATGAATGCGAAGTGCGAAGCCTATTGCAAGTTCTGATTTAGAGGCACCACCTCTTTTCCTCTGTAAAAGGTTTTCTCTTTTCGCTTACAAGTGCAGAAAATTTGTGTTGCTTCGTTGGGTCAGCGAAACTGAAAATTTCATAAGTGAATCCATTTCTGCTATTCCATGATCTCTTGGTCAGATAAGGGCGTTTTAATGTTCGACTACCATCGTCCTTGGAAATTGTCATCCAGCTACTATCGGCCAAAAAATTCGACTAGATAAGCCCATCAATAACTGTAACCTTTGTCACAACTCTATCCAGTTTTTTGCTTATCCCACTAACAACGCTTTCCACAATATTTTGTATTTCACAGTGCCTCTCATGGGATTAAGTGCACCAGTTTGAAACCGCAAGCGTAACATAGTATACAGTGGTTTCTAATGTTTTAAAAAATGGTGCAACACAATACCGCAAAGGACTGCATTTGTTGCTAATATCGTTAGGGAACAATACAGCCGCCTCTTTAAAGGATCAAGCTCAACTGGAATCGTATTTTTGAATTCATTTTAAACAAATTATATTGTGTCCTTTTACATAGCATCTGGAGATTTGATTTATGCTCGTATTTCTTTCACTGTATTCTTTTTATCGACCTCACTTTTTTAGCAGAAACGACCTTAAGCTTTCTACAAGTCATGTAGACTATACAGTTTTAGTTTTCTGGTAGGATACTCGCCATTCGCGCAGTACCTCTGTAGAACGTTATGCATTAAGTCGTAAGGGTTGTTGTTTTTCCTGCTGGTGGTGACGTTTCAACGTGTCCGATTGCAGCTTATCGTAAGTATTTCGGAGAGAGCAGTTTGTGGCAGTTTATAAGCAGCTCGTTCGAGAGGGCTTCCTGTTGTTGAATTCTCATTTTTACATTCCAAACATTGTTGAATTCTCCTCGAAGTGGCCAATTTGCAGCGCAGTTTGCTCACCTTCATTTTGATAATTGCCCACCAGGCGAAACTTTCGTTTGCAGGAAGTTTGGCCTACTTAGCTATGTTTTTTTTAGGTAACCTTTTTTTCCTGGAACCTGACATCATTAAAAGTTTTGTTTTCCATTAGATTTGAGTCGCGGCCCATCATCTGTACTGGCTAATGTAGAACATTATATGATTGCTTTTGGAAGGGCAATCGAATTGATGTGCATGCATTGCAATAAGAATCGTGCCGTTCAGCGAAGTATTTGAAACGGAAGGTGGTTTGTTTCATTTGTTCAACCCGAAGGATGCAGGGGCGGTGCGATCCAATCATCCGATCCCAGTGACGTGTGGCGTCTTCCGCTTCGAGGTATTAGTTGTTTCGAGCGAGAATGATTGCTGCATTGGTATCGGGTTGTGTGAGTAGAACGTCGACCTCAATCGATTGCCAGGTTTGCAAATTTTCGTCCTTTTTTGGTTTTCGTTAATAAAGGTCAGGTGCATTTTAAAAGGATATGAAGTGCACACTCTTCTCTATTAACTTTGGCGTTCTTCACGAGGAAAGTTCTGCGATGATCTTTTCTGTTTAAAAAAAGAAATCTTCACTGGACGATTGACTGGACGATCTTCGACTCCTATTCTGCAGAATGCTTGGTTTGTTTGCAATGTATAGTCGCCGATTCGAATCGTTTGGATTTAAATCGTTTTACGGGTGCCACGTTTAGCTGATCGCAATAGTACTACAGTAGTGGAAGTCAGCTTATAAAATGCTGCCTTATTTCTTGGAATCGATGATATGGGAAGTGGAGGTATATAGCATCGAGAAAGCAAGGCGAATATTCGCATACCTTCAAGAAGCCAGTCGGAAGAATGATTTGAAAAGCTGTATTGCCTCATTGTAGGTCTGATTTAAGTGCTGTCTGTTTTGAACTGTACTAGCCTAGACTGTTATCTTTGAGAACTTTTGCGTATTGTTTTGCCCAGATCTCGTCACGTGTTACATATTAGACAGTATAGTATATTTCGGAGTTTTTATGATGTTAAGAAATAACTAGGACTCCAATGCGCTCGGCACACTTAAATTCGGAGTGATGATTCACATCTCAAGGGCCGAAGTTTTTGATATTAATCCAGTAGGTGCACACCACTGCATTGTGATGTAGTTTGAATATAATTGATGCGCTGCAGGAATTTATTGCAACAATTATTAGTAATTTACGTGAACTTTGCAGAAGCTTAGGAATTAAATATGCTCGATTCTGCACCTTTTTTTTTTCAAATAGTTGCTCTTGTTTTGCTGTCGTAATAAGTGTTTCACCAAATTTTAATTTAGGATGGGACAAGTGCTCTTATGGTTATCATGGTGATGATGGTAACTTTTTTTGCTCGTCTGGTAGTGGCAGTCCGTATGGACGAACATTCTCGTCGAACGACACGGTTGGATGTGGGATCAATCTTGTTTCGAAATCTATTTTCTCACGAAAAATGGAGTAAACCTGGGTGAGTAATACGCATTTACCGCCGCCGTTTAATGTGTAAATGGCATTAACACCTGCGCTATCTTTAAAAAGCAGCGTGACGAAGTAGCGTTTGCCTTATGAGTGGGAGGGCATCAAATTTATGAAATTAGGAGTTCGAGTGCAGATCTAGACTTTGTGCTATTTCTTGCACTGTTTTTTTTTGCTTACGACCGTTGCTACACTGAGTTGAACGGTTTTTAGAAACCTCTGTAAAATTTTCTTTTGGAAACGTAGCACGTAAAACTTTGTAAACTTTTCTTCGTACCTGTAAAGCTGAACGGTTTTTCTTTGCTTTAAAGTCGAATGCCCATTGTGGCAAATGCGCGACTGAGTTATATAGAAGCAAACAATCTTTAACAGAATTTGCTACTGTACTGCGAAGAAGGTATGCACTTGGGAGACGCTAAGGAGTTTATATTCGAGGGAACACAACAAGTTTTCTTTTTCTTCCGGGAAGGTCTCTTCGTTCGTTTTCTAGCTTGGTTGTTTGCTTTCCAATAAGGCCTCTTGCTAAGTGGGTGCAATGCTATGGTGGATCAGTTGTTGCGCATTCTCAAAGAGAATAATGAAGCCGCTGTGTTTACTAAAAACTCTTATTCTAATGCAGACAATGGTGCATAGTTTATTTGGACGACATTGCAGGTGACGTTCGATTGTTTTCCTCCATATATAAGCTCTAAGGGGAAAGATAATATGAATGAGTAAGACGTTCATTTTGAGCGTGTGGGAGGATGCTTAATGAAGACAATCATGTTTCTTTTTTCCTTTCTTTCCGCCTTCAAAGTTTCCTGATCTGGACAGATGTAATGTTTCTGTGCCAATATGGGTGGGTGCCCTTCGTTACACTGCAGATTTTCGGCTACTAATTTCGTCGTCGAGTGGGAAGTTTTTTCGTTGAAGTTGGGTGTATCACGAAGTAGGTGTTGTGTGAGATTTGCTCAAAGGACGGTAAAGAACGAGTATTGCAAACGGGCTAAATGTTTTTAAGATACGGCTATCAATGGACTAGCCAGTGTTATTGACTTATATCCCATGATCGGACTTCCAGAAGCACGGAGAAATTCTTGAAACGAACCTCGGCCAGAAACCTTTATTTACGACATCGAGCAAGATATTTTCAGGTATGTTTCATTTGCTCTTCTATGGATTTTTTCGTTTCCCACTTATGGCAGTACGCGAGCTACCCTCCTCCCCAGGCTTCTCTCTCCACCCACGCGCCTGTATTGGAAATGGGGAGCATAATATGCGTCCAAATTCCCAAAAGGAGGAACCTTTCGCTGAAAGTTAATGTGAAAAGGAGGGAAAAAAACAGACAAAATAGGTGAAAAATTGTAAAAGGAAGGGGGACAGGCACTATTCATCTGTTAAAAGAGTAATCCAATGGCTCTCTGCGTACTGTTCTCCAAGTCGCATGCAGAATATTTTTTCTTCTGCACGGTATATGGAAGCACGACTAGACTAGATGATGTTTGTTCACTGTCTCCTCTGAAATTCCTGTGAAAATTTCTCTCGTATTGCATGTGCGACCTCATAGTTCCTTTCAAGTGTTCTTGATCAGTGCGCCACTACCACTTCATTCCCGCCGCTGTAACTGATAGCTATATTTTCTGGTCTTAATACAGCATATAGGATGCTGCTCAATCGCCGGACTAGTAAACTCGGGGTCGTTTCGCTTTCTTAGCGCTTTTGTAAGATATGATAGACCCAGACTAATAAACAAGCTCATATGACTCAGTTTATTTATAAACAACCCTTGAAGCATTGCCATTGTGCTCATTCACAGCATTTGTTGCATTTTATAGCCATCCGTATGTCGAAGATTCAGAGTAAGCAGTGAAGAAGCCTAATTAAAAACTACTTTTCACGATACATGTTGCATATGAGGAAAATATTTTATTAGCGGGAGAAAAAACGTTATGCACAGCAAACGAATCAAGGATAATAAGTGCATAAAGTCAAAGTGTTTTTTATGCACTGCTCATAAAGAATGACCTATTTTCTATTTGCTACGTGTGTACTAAATTAAATATTGACCATTTTTAAGCATAGGTAGACTTACTCGACTAAGTTTTAAGTGAGGTTTCGTAAAGGGTTTGCTTCTGCTATTTCTCCCTTGGATTTTGTTTGAAAATTTTATATATCATTGCCCTCGCTCCCTCGCCTACCCTTATGATTCGCGAAAGTTGGAGCAGACACCTCGAAAAAGAGGGAGTGGCCAGAGCGACTTGTTCTTGTGGTGATTTTTCGGGGGCGGAGGAGAAAGCGCATACTTTTCTAGGTTTTTTACTTGATAAGTATAAGTATGTATAGACTGTAGTTTTCAATCACGCCAGAGGGCTTTTTTGGGATGTGCTGACAGATGAATCCAAGTTCAAAAAAGCTTTGTTGAGAAAGAGGTCGATATTTTTTAACCTTTTTCTCATTTTACTGCTAATTTTCTTCTCCCATTATCCGGACCCATTAGAACCTCAGCTGACAATCGGAAGATGAAAAGAGCCTCTGGGGGAAAAAAGCATTTTTTGTCTTATTTCTTCCTCAGTCTTCCTTCTCGATGTTCTTTCTACCCGGTCGCAGCCACGACCGAAATTCTGATTGCGGCTTCATGCCACCACTGCGTTCTCAAGAAATGGTGGGAGGAGTAAGCTCGGCCGTAATTTTTTCTGCCTAAGTTTATAGGTTGCACAGGAGAAATCTTCCCGCTTACTTAAAAGATTTATCTTGCTTAGCTGTGTGAGATCTTAACATTTTTAGGGGATTACTTGGAAGGTTTCTTGAATATTGCGTTCTTCCTAGGGGAAGGGCTGTGTTGGATAGAAGCTCCTACTTTTTTCTGATGTCCTATCCTAACACAGACCTCATGCTGAAGGTGGAGCTTATATTCGAGTAGATAGGATATGATCACTTGAATGCCATGTTTATCCTCTCTTTGTGACAAATGGATGCCGCATTTAATTGAGTTGACGTTATGAGACCAGGGGTTCTTTTTTTGACGGTTTTTGATGAGGAGATATATGCTGCGAGAAACGCATACGTTTTTCATCGCTTTGTTCTTCTTCTTTCACTCTGTTTAGATGGATATTACGTTTATTTGGATTTTTATATGTAGGGGAGTTTCAGCGTTTCTAAAACTCGCAGCGGATAGTAAGTCCTTTTGTGGGTAGGGCCTATGGTAAGGAAGGGCATTTGTTTTTCAGGGCCTTACAACAGGGGATTCTGCTAGGAGTTAACCTGTGCTTAGGAATGGGATACGCTTGTGCATTGCATATGGACAGATGGATCCTTAACCGCCCTCACTCACCATGTTTATATAGAGACCTTGAATAAGTTTGTCGCAAGCATCAGTCGTAATTTTGTTATTCTGATGTGAAAGTTAATTGAAAAGTTTGATTCTTTTTAGTGGACGATTACAAGAGGAATAGTTAAGGTGAGCATGCAGTAGGAGTTAACTACTGTAATTGTTATTCCTAATGTAACTGTATGACTTAGATAGTCTATTTTAAGGGGCCATTGCTTACACATACGATTGCGTTTATCGAGTGGAATTGCCACAAGCGAAGACGAGCTGGATGAACCAGTGAGTGGATTTTTACACTTTTCAAGTGGTCGTATTTATAGCTGCCTTCTTTGCATATCCGCCTTTTAATGTGTATGCGGTTGGTGTTATGCGTTTTTATTTTTTATTTTTTGAGTTGCAGTGCTTGCCCATATCGTTTCTGATATTTAAGTGCTTGCATTTCATCTCAACTTCATCATTTCCGATGAAATGTGCAAGTAGAAACCCGTCGTAGAAATCAATACGCAGGTTTTCGCCATAATTTTATAATATTTCACATGCTCTTTAATTGTTGAAATCCACAAATGCGAATCTCACGAGAGATAAAGTCATGGAAATTTTGAAGGTGATGGACTGTTTGGTTGAAAAAGTTACAGGGGCTTTTTTACCAAGCTGTATAAAGACGGACTTAAGTGCTTCGGAATTTTCATATTCGTAGGAAAGAAAATGGTAACTGAGCATGGAAGTATTGAGGATTAGCGATGTGCAAATTGGTCTCGAAATTCAGTTTTTGTTTAAACTTTAAATCAGCTTCGAGGACCTTTTGATTTCCGCATATCCCCTAGACATGTCAGGTCAGCGTTTCTACTCTCCCCTTCAAGTTTTTTGAATTCACTGACGCACGTTCTATCAACATTTGTTTTTATAAAGCACATCTACTGTCTCTAATCTCACACAACAAATACACCTAATTACATTTGCGAACATATACCTGGACGGCGGTTTTCTTTGTGCATTCACTAATTGCGTTACATTAAAACGCAAAAGAAGAATTTTGATGTCGGACTCTGCAGAAAACTCCTCAACCCGTTTCTGCTCTGTTAACTAATGTATGCGTTGGACTAGTACGTAAAGTATATTGATTACATTAGCCAGCTGTCAGTTTACTTGGACACTTCAGTGGTGTTATACATCGGACTTCTGAGATAGTTGAGGCAAGCGTTGTCCTTGTCTACACAAGACGACTTCAGCATTCCCTTCCCGAATCTAATACGCTTTCTAATAGAGCAGTCATTTGTTCCTTTTGCTGTGGAACTCTTCTGGGGTTTCATTTCGCAGTAAAATCTTCAAAAAAGCAATACAGCGTTGAAGAACGAAATTTTCCCTTTAAATTTTAGTTCAGGTAAGCGTGTTAGTTGAAGTGGAAGTGAATTCTGTTACCTACGTCGAAAATTGATCTTGTCAAGTTCGGCTTCGTTGTTGCTGCACATAATTTCTACTGAATTACAGAAGCGCTGAAATCTTCATTAAGAAATTCCTTCAGACATTCAGTTGCTCGAATTCTCCAAGAAAAATCTCCAGCTAGTCTATTATCTCCAATTTCCCCACTGAAGTTTCCTGTGAGCGTCCACCTTCGGGAGAATTCATTAGGCCGCTGGAAGTTATTACTTTTCATGAATGTTAGTTTCAGAGATTGCCCTAAAATTTTCCCTGAAGTTGTGAGAAAATCTAGCAGTTTGCAGGGATGTGGACTTCACTTTAGAAGCCAGCGTCATATTCTGAAATAGAAAGAAAAAGTCCTTTATCCTCGATGGAACACAAGTTTCTTTTTTGTCTGCCGGCGCTATCGAAGCGTTTGCATTCGTGGGAACCCTACTCTGCAACCCATTTTTATATACTGAGTTTTGCTAGCTAAAATATTCACGTAAGGAAGTGATAGATAAGCAAGCTGCCATCTGTAACCCAAATACTTGTAATTTCATGTTTCACGAAATGTTGTGTTTCGGGAGGACGAGAATACCATTCAACTGAGCTTTCCATAATATTTCGGATTACAAAAAATATAGAAATGAGTTGGCAGAAAAAATGCACTAGGAACTCCTGGCGATATCTTCTATTATAATACGTGGAGGAGGAGAGGGCTTCTCTGATTTAATAGCTGCTGATTAATTGGTTATGAGAGTCCATAACTGTTTTGATTCTGGGATGCTCTGTAACTGTTGCATTGTGAGCTTTTTAACCTTTATTATGGGCATATCCTCCTTTTTCTTTCATTGCTGACACCTTCGTTTAGTTTACGTCTTCCATTTTCGCGTTTAAAACATACTCTGTTCAGCGGGAAGGCTTTTTCTTTTCTTTTCATTAGCTTAGTGACAGTTTAGCTTTAAGCCTGTGCTCTTTGTAATTGATGAAAGCAGCTTTATACTTCAACATATTTCAGCATTTTTTTGGTTCCTATTCTTTTTATGTGATGCATGAAAGTTATAAACCATCCAAAATTACAGTGCTATAGCTGCGTGGTTAGCCCACGAGGGCTATAGTCGATCATTGAACGCGTTCTATAAAGCCACGCAGCATAAGTCGAACGAGTCGCAACCGAGTGAGTTCCACACAAGGGAGTCGGCTGAGTCAATGGAAAATCGGAGGGGTACGTTTGTGACCTCGTTTTCGCTTTTTCTTTTTTCATTGATGTTACAGCTTTCTGTGTTTTTTTTTTCAGCCGCTGTCCATCCCAGTGTTATCACTAAAAGGAAGGAAGTGGCTGTTATGCAGTTTTCACTATGTTTTAATTCTACCGTCCAATATTCGTGGAGTTAAGAAATACGCCGGTGGAAACAGTGTCGATTTCTTTGCGGTATTGAGCTGAGGTTGAATATTGTTAGTTCGTTGCCCTGTTTAATACAGTGGAATGCAAAATGATTTGTAACTACCACATGCGGACTTAGGCTAATGCCACTTTATAGTGAGCAAAAAAGAATATACAATTCCAAAAACTGAATATTGCACTTATGGCAACGAGATCGAATTATGAGCAGATTGCGGTTAGGTTTGTTATTATGCTTTGCAGGCATCCATAGGTTGGCACTAACATGCTTTGCGCAGTTGGAAAATTGTGTTAATGATATATATATATATATATATATATATATATATATATATATATATATATATATTAATATACTAATGTATTCACTCTTCGTCTTTCTGGCGTCTCGACTGCAGAGATCTTTACAAGTAAAGCAGAAGACTCACCGGAAGGCTCAGAGCTATTTTACAACCCGGGAATGGAAAAATCTAGCATTGCGGTGTTCTGTGCTTGTGACCGGCCTGTTTTTCTTTTCCGGTTCTTTAGATAGCTTCGGTGGTGTAAATGGAGCGCTCACTGTTTTCGCTCGAACGATGAATGAGATTTTGATTCCGTTTACGCACTAATAATGAAGACCACAAATTTCTGAGACTGTATGATGGGTGGAGGAATGCATCACAGTGAGGAAATTATCTTAGAGCGAGCTAAGTGGTGAGGAACTGAAGGATTTCATGAGGCTGTACAATTTCGTTATGAGCTTGATCAGAGTATATAGTGATTCCGTCCTTGAGCATATGTTTGAAACAGGCGGGTCATCGCTTGGAAGCCTAATGTGTTTTAAATTTGTCCTATGGAACGGGAGAAAAAGAAAGCAGCCACGTAGCGTCTACAAACGAATGTAACGAGTCCTGTGCTGGCATCAAGGGATGATGTTGTAGGAATCCTCTTCGTGACATACGGCAATTTACTTCGTGACATACGGTAGTGCGGCGCTGAGGGCATTAAACGACAACGATATTTCTGAAAGTCTTCTATGAAAGATGACTTGTATGAGATCAGGTTTCAATAAAATCTGGACTGGGATGTTAAGGATATCCGAGGAGTTCCTTGTTTCTTGAGAACATGATAAGCACGCATACTGCAATCACCCTTGCATACATAGCGCCCCCGCTGCTGAATATGTGAGCGAATTCTCGAATCTTTTGAGGATGTTCAGCTGCCTATGTACCTTAACTCGATACTCAAATAAATTATTGGTGCGTTAAAGGCTGTCCTTCTTTTGCTAAAAGCTGCTGACGGCAAAGTCAAAGAGGTACGGTAGTAAATATGTTAGAAAGCTGTTTGTGTTAAAAAGGTCACCAGGAACGAAAATGCTAGTGAATGTTGTATCAAATTTGGCTCACCACAGGGATCTATATTCTTAACCACAGGTTTTTGCACATTGTGCCTCCACAATACGAATGGGAAAATAGTTATGTTCGTCGGTGATGTACCGCTCTTATGCAGCGGCTCTCCAGCGCAAGAGAAATTAGTGCAACTAAAAATGAACAACTTTTTTGGAGTAATTTATTTGTGCTTTGGAAAGAAGTTCTTGAGGTTAAAGTTAAAAACACTGTCGTGAGAAGACACGTTACATCAAGGTGACTGTCAGAAACGAACCTCGACTCATTGTTTCAGACCGGCGATGCAGCAGTGAAAGTGGGATCCCTAGTAAGAAAATCAGCCTTTGTGTGGATTCGAGTCTTACCTGTCATCACTACTTCACCAAAGCTTCTCAGCATTGTTATTCCATCTCATGACATATGAGTGCTGCAGGAGATTTCAAGTTTCGAAAGTACGCAGGGCTGTATTTCAACACTCTTATTTTACTAAAGATGAGGCTGTTCCTACCATGACCGAGAACAACAAGCACAGGTCTCAAGGTCGTTCAGAAACTAGTCATGCATGGCTTGCGAGTGGTTCATGAGAGAGGGGAGTATGAACGCGTAGCTGAGTTCAATGATAGGTCGTTTTGTCATAACTACCAATTCGTATTTTTTCAGTCTCGGTAAACAAAACTGTTATTAGTTAACATCTCGTAGAGCGAAAACGTCTAGTTTTGTTGATCCCCAGTGAGCCTCCATCGGATTGCGCGAGCCGATTCAGGCTTCTGCGCTTGTGGTGTTTGAAATTGTGGGATGTTCAGAGTTGAATGCTAACCAAGGTAGTAATGTAATAGTGCCATGTCTGCTTCCCTCTCCGCGCACAATCGCAGGCTGCTTTATTGCAACATTTCCTCTTGTTGTTTTTAGGCGACGGCATGTTGCCTGACTTCGTTTCGGGTGCTGCTGAATGCAGTAAGAGTAGAAATGGATTGTTTAGAGGGATCGAGCACCTTAAAAAAGATGACCTGATGGCTGTTAAACAGGCGAGGTGTGCTAACATTAAGCCAAGCATGTATACTATAGGAAAGGGTCGTAAGAAGCATTTTCGGCTCTCATTTTTTCGGACTCAATATTGCAGAGTTGCCTCATCGTTTTTATTCCAGCTTGAAGCATCTAATCATTCGCTGCATTTTTACTGTATCTCGAACAAGCAGCAGAACTGTTTCGAGATCTTAGCATCAGAAGCACTTCGTCCTAATCATACAACTTAGGAACCCTTTGACCTGATATTCCGTTATGCGTACGGTATCCTACAGCACTTCAAAAAGGCTAAAGAACCTTTGTTCTTAAGCTGGCGCTAATGCCACTGTTTTTTGCAAGGGCAAATTCCTTGAGCTGATCGAATTGACTGCGAAGCACTGAACGTGTAATAAAATGACAACTGATTAATTGACGAATTGTTGAGTGAGCACATTTGCCGATGATTTTTTATGCTCTCTTTTACCCACTTTGCAACCAGCTACATTAAGCGAGACGTTATTTTCTCAAAAAAGTTCTTACCCTTGGAGATTTAGCTTAGAATTAAAGGAAACGGTGATGCATCGTGCAACTCATCCGCTGAAAACATTAAATCTCAGCTTGCGTCGACCGCATCTCAAGTAACCCGAGCCGCCGCTCACTGCCTAAGGATGCACCTCTCCCAAAATCGTGCTCAGGTTATCAGTTCATTGTTGTTTTTTATGATGTATCGTTATACGTTTGTGAAACGCCTTCACGTGCTCTTGATTAGTTGAAGGAAATTCATAGTAATAACAGCGGGGACCCCTCTGTCTGAGAGTGGTTCGAAGTACCAGCTGCACACCATCTCCGCTGTTTTACAGAAATACTGCTATCACTGGAAATTTATTGTCTGTCTCGTAGGTCAGTTTGAAGAGAAATTGCTTCTTTTTTTTATTATTCGGCTAAATTTGCATCTGCTTTTATTTGCTTCTCTGTGGTAAGCTGCAAGTGCGAACTTGTCCCGAGCTTACTGAAAGGAAAGGCGATGATCGTATAGTTGAGAATTGATTCATAATCGACAAATCCCGATCGTTCATTTAATACGGTATTCATGGTCTGTTTATGATAATGGGACGGAACATATATCCTCGTAAGCTTTTATTAAAAAATATTTATTGGTTTTTGTGATATTTTTTTCTTTTTGGTTGAAAGATTTAGAATATCGTTTGAAATGAAAATGGCTATGGGTCTGGCTCTAGTCTCTTTTTTCTGAATGTCCTCTGCTTCTGTTTACAGAGGGATTTTCTCCATACACATTGTAGCCCAACAACGGATAGCGTTTCAAAAATATATTGAAACTGTAAGGATTAGCGTTAATTGACGCCAGAGATTTATTATAGAAGGCAACCCTGGTGTTTGGCCTTTTCCAGTACATTGAATTCAAAAAAGCGCACCGCTTCTTGGTTGTATTGTAGGCGCCGCACAAGTAACTTCGATTTTAATGTCACAGGTCTATTAACTGATGGCGGTCGTCAAATCGCATTGCTTTTGCGCAAAAAGCACGATGTTATAAAATTGAATTAAGAAATGGATGATCTCGTTATCTTACACTTGTCTCACTTTGACATTTATTTATTTCAGTATCATATTTGAGTGAAAGAAATAGCTTTGTGGAAATATTTCAGTATTTGAGTAAAAATAAAGTGTTAAAAGGAAAATGCTTTTTGAATTGAAGTTGATAGCAATTGAGGCTTTTTTAAATTTTGCATGTGTTTGTAGTTTTGGTTGGTTTTTGCTATAAATGATACAAACTTTTTTGATGTCAAATAAATATTAGTATAAATAATCCTTATTATGTAGTTGTATTCGAAGTACCGTGCTAAGCTTGCTCTTATAGCAATTTTAGAGGTTAGCCAAGATTGTGGCTTTCTAGAAATAAATTTCCGAGAGTGAATGACAACTGTTTTGCATTTTTCTTGCAATATGTCGTCAACTTGAGCTAAAAGTAGCCTTAATCATTTATTTTGCGTTACCTTCAAATCAGATTAAGAGGAAATTCGTAGAGAAATTGGTAGTTGAAACAGAATTACTCTCCTACTGATTCCAGTTTGCCACTGCAATTTTTATGCATCCTTAAATGTATATATATATATATATATATATATATATATATATATATATATAA
Organism: Ascaris suum; assembly: GCA_013433145.1. Taxonomy (NCBI): domain Eukaryota; kingdom Metazoa; phylum Nematoda; class Chromadorea; order Rhabditida; family Ascarididae; genus Ascaris; species Ascaris suum. Next base: position 10,142,256 of record CM024178.1, on the reverse strand, counting down.
TATATATATATATATATATATATATATATTGTTATGTTTTTGCTATGCACATGCTTGTTTGTTCCTTCGCTGTTCTGTGATTGCGGCTGTATATTTATTTCGCGATTTCAACACAAGTTGGAAAGTTTATCAGACGCAAATGCTCCTTCATGAACTTGAGCAACCGATAGCATTAATGTTTTCATTTAATAAGAAGGCGTCACATTGATCATAAAATGAGTGAGCGATGCTATGACGTGGGCCTCGTTACTTTCCTTTTGAACCTCATTGTTATCCGCCTCATTTTCTTTTCTTTTTTTGACTGCAGTGACGTCCTTCTGTTCGAAGAGTGATGCAGAGGAGGGAATTTAAAAGTTTGTGAGGTGGGAGGAGAGGGAAGGGGGGCGCTGATCGCGGAAGCAGACTGCAGGTCGCAGTTGTCGCCGTTCACCTCATCGCCCTGCAGTGGAAACAGAAAGCGATGTTGTTGCTGCGAATTTGAACTTTGCGCTAAGATTTTCCATTTGAATGCTTAGGTGAAAAGAAATGTCGAAAACGTTCACTTAGAAGGATGATGCAGGAGTTTCATGCATAAGGTGACCTCATTTCACGTTTTAGGAGAATGAAGTCTGAGGAGAAATTTGTCGCTGCATCAAAGATGCTCCTTTAACACGTCATGACCATAAGCGCTCGTATGTCGTGTGTGCCACGTGACTGTTTAGGCCTAAGTTGCTCCTATGTTTGTGTTCATTGGACAGTGGCTTCGAGCGTGTGCACTTCCAGGCAACCAGTGGTACATCGGTGACATACGACGCCACGAAAGGATTAGGTCGTTATTCGCTACGCTTTCTGTACATCGACATTCGACTGGTTAGTCTTTCGGATTTGAAACAATCATGCTTTCAGTACGTACTATTTATGAGAGAGGAGGATGTTATAATCCAGAAATTTTTTCTGAAATGCTTTCAATTACGTGACAGCTTTGTCGCGACAGTTTCTAGCCGCTTTCTTTGACACATCGATCGCGAAGTGAGCAAGAGTTCACTTCATGCTGGTTTCTTCTTGAAGGCGGATGTAGTGGCAAGAATGATTTAGTCACTGAATGGCATAGGCGATTGACAGTGTGATGCATCTTAAATCAGTGTTTTAATGTAATGTGTGGTTATTGTTCAAAGTGGTGCATAGCCATTTTTATGAGCTATTTCTGATTTGCTTCTAAGAGCAGTGTACATAACCCGAGATTCCTTCACAAGAGATTCATCGCTGATAGGGTACGTTGCAATTACCTTCATTCATTATACGTCCAGAGCTCCATTGTCTTGAGCGAAGCGGGCATTCGCGTTTGTGTGAATATTTGATTATGCGCATGGCATGTTTTGTTTTGTATACTTGTGATTTGTGTCTCGATTTCTTCGTTACACGCGTGATTCCAGTATTGTTAAGCCTATGCTCAGTGAATAAGTGAGTTGCCAACTCGTTATTTTTCGAAGTGACGGCTGCATGTTGGCATTTTTTGAAATGTTTCTACGAATAATTTCTTTGCTCTCATCTACGAAGTGTTACATTGAAGTATCCAGATAAGTAACAGCAACTATGCAAACAAAATAGGAACAGCGGCGCGCTACTCAATTGCACAGACCTCAGTTGCTTCAGAACTTCTTGCCGCCGTTTCTTCGCATGTGCTTCTCTCTGCAATCAGTATTGTTGATGCAGCATGGAATGGATTTCCTCGACCTTATTTGTTTCGGATGGTAGCGTCGATTTCGATGTTGTTTTGTTTGCATTGGTGTAGTTATCAACTGCCTCGTTAGTGACTATGAAAAACTATTTGGAGGCGAAACTTGTGATTTCCAGTTGCTTTTTTTTCAAAGACATCTGATTTTGCATTTGCTGCCCCTGTTGCATAATCGACCCGACAGTTATGTTTATTTGGGACTGTTAGTGCTCCCTTCGCATCCGGCTAGCGTCTTGATTCTAAGCTGCTTGCTTTTTTGTATCATATGATCTTCATTTGTTAGCAACATTTCTGATTTGAACATCATAACGAGGAGTTTCGTAGAAGGTTATATGCTTAAGCGTTTCTGGGTTTTGAAGAGGTTGTGTGAGAGGATAACGAGTGAACTGCACTCATAGCATTGATACTGTATTAGTTGAGTTATTGTTTCTTCTTTTCCAAAATAATAGTATTAATATTGATTGATATTATTATTATACGCGCAGTCACAAAAGACTTCGCAGTATTGGTGAAGAGCTAAGCTACTAAAACGATTTGTTTTTTATTGAGCGTCGTGGGTTTGGCTGATTTTTGCTGTTGCAAATATATTCTTTCGCTTGCAGTTTATAAGTGAAGTGTAGGATTTGAACGCGATCAACCGTTCATTTCTGTATGTGATGCTGAAATTTGCGCTACAGAACAATCTGTTGACGTGTTCGCAAGCATTTGATTAAGTGTCTTTCATCAATAAAATGTGCATAGATTAACGCGCTAAAAGCTCTTTAAAACTGGTACTTACGAGGTTCGGCTGCTATTTTTTGCAGACCCTCTACGTCCTTCAATGGAGCCGTAATTTTTTTGTTCTTCTTTAGGGGTACTGAAATGAGACTTATCTCCGCTATTAGTTGATGCTTAGACTCTACTGTGACTGAATCTTGTAAACGAAAGTTTCGATGATAGGTGATTGTTTTTGGGTGCCACGAACCATAGGATATCTGGAATAGTTAAGAGGAGTTGGCATATGATGGCGGTGTTTCCTCGTTGATGGGACGTGTTGCTAACGTGCAGTTGCACGTGAGTGCACAACGCATTGAGCGGCGCACTGCTTTGCTCGTTGTGAAAGCAATTAGCCCCTGATTGATTTATTTGCCGAACGACACACTAACACTCAGCACTCCCTTCACATAATACTTTTGCTTTACTGTGGCTTGACGCATTCGCCGCACGTTTTTCGCGTAATGCTTTTGCTGAAGTTCTGAACGAGCTTAACCCTTGAAGTTTAATGTTCGGCCAATTCACTGCTTCATTGTTAACTCAACCAATAGCGACCGCGAATGTCACGGCCATTCTATGGACTATTCTGTGGTTACATTGTAGTTCGGTATGCAGCTAGTTCGTGGTTACATCGTGATCAGGTTTTCTCAAACGAAATTCATTTCCTCAGGAATGATATAGTTTGCGCCGTAGCTTGCTTTATGTACTCTTTGTTTTTTCTCAGCGCCAGATCTAATTTCATTAATGAGCTTCGGACGATGCTGAACGTTATCGCAGTGCATCAGTGCATCTTTGATTATTTCTACTTTTCTGAGGAAGTAAAGACGAGTAGAATAAGGAACCAGACAGGGAGGAAATCATCACTTTTTGCTGAAAGTCGATATCTGTATGCATAGCAGATAGCAAAGAAATACTGTGGAAATCACGCTCTAATTTTGTGTGGTTGAGGAAATGCTTTGTTTATGTCCTCCCCCTTAGAAGCTCCGACTTCGAGGCCTTTCGCCTATAGAACTGCATTTAACCTATTTTAAGTAAATTTTCTTCCATTGTGTTTTCCGTCAAAGGTTTTTGTTTAAGGAAAAAACTGAGCCATTAGCGTAAGCCTATATCCTTTAATTTTTTTGTTTGCTGATGTAATGCCGTCTTATTTTTGGTCTAGCAGGCTGACATAGTGTAGCGGAAAGTTCAAAGTTGCTTGTGTTCAAATGCGTTCGTGAGTATAGTGAACTCTGAGAGCGCAATATGGGGGCTGCATGTGTTAGATGCTTGAAAGGGCTTCATGATCTTGGATAGGCAATTCTAGTGTTGCGATAGTTTGAGTGGGTTAAGTGATGAGAATATCCTTTGTATATTTCATGTGTTAGAGTGACTACGCTGGTGATGCTGATTTAAAGGGCTATCATTATTTGGGTGGCATTTATTATTGACACTTTGTGCACTGCTTTGTGGTATTTATGTGATTCAGTGAATTATTTTCATTCACCAATGCAAGAAGCATATGTATTTGCCCAGGTCTTTTTGATCTCAGTTACAGTATTTCCGAAGATAGCCCACCACTCGCTGTGCCTCAGGTAGTGCTGCTTTTTGGTCAGGATGTTATTGTTTTTCTTTCTATTATAAACGCTTGGTTGGCGTTTGTGTGGGACTATATCTACACATTCCATTGGGAGGTTTGATATTCGGTGATCGGGTATTTGTGGATGTGATATCCGATTAAAAGGTGCGCAATCGTTTTTACAGTGTGCATTATGGTGCACCATTTCGTTGCTATTATTGCGAGTACGGGTAATGCGTCGAATGACGGCGTTTTATCAGCTTGTTGACGTCAGCTTCTCTGCTTTGTGTTATTACATTTATTGGGTGACATTGGCTCTGGGTGACAATAGAAGCGGTTTATCTGCGTGTTTTGTGATTAACTCTGTCGTGAGTGGGTATGCTCGTGACTAAGCAGGTAAGATTGGAAGCACGCCAATTACTAAGTACACTTTCAGGGCTTCAGGTGATCATCACCTTATTTGCGCTGTCTATGTGGAAGGGTGACCACAGCGATGCATTCGGCATGGAGAGCGAAGCGCGTTGACTCTGGTTTATTAAACAGAAGCTGCTTTTTCCAAGTGATTCTCGTCCCGGTCATTAGTGTTCATGGTTGGTCGTTCGTGCATCCTTCTCCACAAGGCATTTTTATAGTGCAAATTGCAGTTCCTCTTTTCAATGCTTTCCCTCACTTTTGCAACTCATATAGGTTTTTGTTAGTTGAGGTGGATTGAACACGCGAATGCAGCTGCTTTTTTCTTTTCTTTCTCTTCTTTTTAACGTTTTTTACTTCTCTGCTAGTTGTGTGATGTTTTACATCGATTTGCTCTGTTATGCAATTATGTGGTCCTTTATTTATTTTTTTTAAAACAAAGTATGGAAGAGATTGTTCAGAGTGTTTGCTTTCTCAAGCCTCTAAGTGCGAGTTGTCTCTCTAACAGTTGAAGTTTAATACAGTTGTATTATTGTGCATTAAAGAAATGCGTGGACTAATAAATAAGCTTATAATTTGGCTAATGCCTTGCATTTCATAGCCTCACCGTTACACTTACTATTTTGCTTGCAACGCGGTTGATATGAAGTAGACTTCGTGAATTGTTATTCGGCGTGTTTGCAGTTTTACGTGCAGAGGTCAGGGGTTTTGCATATGATTGAGAGCGCAAAAGAGGTGGATTTGCTGCGCCATCAAACGTTCATCAACTATCGTCGTCGAGGAGCTGTGCGAATTTCGAACTGTGTTGCCGAAGATTGTGCGCTTCGAATTGGTTAATACATCACGATGGCGAAATCAGTACTTACTACAGTTTGTTTCATTGTTACCGTGATTGATGTTTGTGCGCCGGTGCGAACGGATTCATTAAATTACGGTTCTACAGCAGTCGATAGGCTTCTTTGAATTCTTGCGATTATATGACAAACTCGAATGGAGTCACATTTTGAACAACGCGAAATCTAGCCAACCTGCACAGTTCCCTTCTCTTTTCTGCTCTATCCCGAAGCACTATGACCGATCGCAATCAATGTCTTTATGAAGTGGTGCCACCGCACTGCGCATGTTTCGAGCATCTTGGTGGACCTGAAAAGGTCAGTGGTTAGCCATGGCAGACAACGTCCGACAGTGACTCAAACTCGCTCCTCATATTCCATTCATCCGCTCAGCTTTAGCTGATCTGTAATTGCTTGGTGTGCTGGCGAGCACAGACTATTGAAAATTTAGAATATTGTTCATCGAAACAAAATCGATTATAGCGGGATGAACGAATAAAAGCTCTGATCTCGTGTAGATATGCTATAATTTTTCGAACGTTCGCTCTGCCATGGTACGGATGCCTCTTGTTGCAGAGCAGAGACTATTATTTCGGGGTTAAGTGTGCCGACTTCCACCTGAGTAAAGATATAACTGTTCGCTCATTGGACTTCTTGGAGTCAACCGGCCAACCGGTCGATTATCTTAGTAAACGGCATGTTCAGCGTATTGTTGTTTCCTCTTTCAAGGCATAGGGCCACTGCGTTATAATCAGACTATCTTTCATTATATTATCAACTCATTGAAATGATTGCAATCTTCTAGTTCATTGTTTTTGGATTTTCTGTGAATTTTTTGTCGTCTTTTCAGCGATTTCATTGATAGTTCTGTATACTGCAAACTGCTTTATGGATAAAGAGTGAAATTAGCATAATTGCTGTAGTGAATAATGCCCTTTAAAATTTATCCGGAGAGGTATTTATATGTGAAATGAATCGATAGTTGTTCCATATTCGTCTGTGCAGTTCTTCTTTTTCCTTCATGAATTCATTTTCGACGTTCCTCGCTCTCTTCAGATTTTGGTTTCCTCATCGCTTATTCCTCTTACATCCGAACAACTTTCCTCGAATGTAGATATCTTTGCATTTATAAGATCTAAAAATTGTTTCATAAAACATGAGGTAGTGACCTATGTACGGCGAGGCATATATGAAAAGAAATCTCTTTAGGGACTTGCTCACAAAGTTGAGGGAAACTGAAACTGACAGAAACCTCTCAAGAGGGTCTGTATCGATTCTCAGCTTTCCTCGTTTGATTTACTATATGCGGGATGCCTCCATATTCCGCTTAGACGTCTGCTTCATATTTGGCAGTGCTGTTGAGCTGTAAACATGTTGAAAATTTTGAGTGATTTTACGATATATGCAATACCTCAATTTTGTAAGAACATTCACTTGCTGCATCCCATGCGTCTCTTTTATCAGAGCTGACGAGCGTCTTCTTTTGAATCCTTTGTTTAAGAATTGACTATGTGTGGTATTTTTCTCAGCAGATGGCTGCCAACGCTTTTATCTACTTCCCTTTCAGCCGTCGTTACTGTGCGCTTCGCTAAGACTAGGAAGACGAACAATTGATTGTTGACGGCGCAAATATATTTGCACTGTTTAGTGCGAATCGCGGCTTCCGTTAACACATCTGCCAAATGAGGCGAAAGCCGTCAAGTTGTAGCCAGCGTACGGACGAGCGCGTTTCGGCGGCTCAATATTTCGTTGCGAACGTCAACGCCGTAGCACCGGGTCCCCTTGATACCCCGTTATTTGAGGTATCGAACAGTCCCCATCCTATTCGCCATCTCCGAACCCCTCACAGCTGCTATGTTCGACCACGCGGTCGGTGACTGCGATCAGCATCTGTTCCGCAAAACGAACGCTGTGCACGGTGCCCCCAAAGAGCACTAAGTGCTCGTTACTGATCGCGGTTTTGGCTAGGAGGCGCATCCGATAACTATCCTTTCACCTCATGGCTCTTCGATGCGTCACACAGGTGAGCGCAGCATGTGAACGAACGAATCAATGGAATCGAAAGATTCAGCGCTCACTCATAGATTGCTTTTTCTTCTTTCTTTAGGCTTATGCTGTAGAAACGATGACTTTTTGTTATTATTTCGAGTTTTCCTCGAGTCGTTTCATAGATAACTTCCAAGGAAGTGTTATTCGAACGCTGAGGTTCTTCCTTAAATTCGCTGTTGTCACGTGCAGTGTTCATGTCCTCGCACGCTTGCTTTGTTGAAGTAACCAAAGCATGTGTTATACAATTGATTCCACAGCGTTGGCCATTCCAACTTTGTTGTACGTGTAATGCACGCTTGCAAATTAAAACATCTTTTAGGACTTGTAAGTGGGAATATGCATTGAACTCATTAAACGCCGAAACACCCTATCCTTCTAGGTTTGATTACTATCGCTGTTTTAATGTGAGCATCACTCAGAAATGTCGTAATTTGCTTCCACTATCTCTCTAATGATACGTTCGTTATCAGCAAGTATTTAAACAGCTTGTTTATTCGACCAGTAAGTAAAGGATTTCTATTCGATATTATTTCCTCTATGTGATATAGTAACTGCTGCCGATATTAATTAAATTTTTTTCATTTACCAATTTAAATTTATCGTCTGGCACTATTTGTCATCATATCATATTCCTCCTCCTTCAGAGTGGATCCAATTATCCATCAAACTTCAGAGATTTAAAGAGTTAAAATTCGTCATGTTTTATATCTAACTGAGCATTCTTCTACTACCTTTGTTCGAAATATGTCTTTATATCTCATATAAAACCTCAATCACTCGACGCTCTCATAATCTAGGAGGGCGAAAACATACAGGCATTAGTGAAAACACTTTGCCTTAGCAAGCAGCAACTATGGCTTCTTCAAAGAATTTCCTTAAAAAATTTGGAAAAAGGTGAAATTTTTTCGGCAGCTCACTGCGACGAGATTCGATGCTCGGAAGCGATGTCTGCAATTCAGCAAGTTCATTTTTTCAAATATTCCATTGGAGCATCAAGTGATGAAAGCTCTAAGCGCCAATGCTTCCTTTTAATGCTGTAAGCTTCTTACGTTCACTCAGCGATGAACACATTGTGTTTGTTAGAAAGTTCTCCGCATATCCTGTTGTTGTATTTCTCATTCAGTTCGTTCAGGCAGACTTGCTTGTTTTATCTTCTTTGGCGAAGTCAGTGTAAAGGTATGTTGAATGAAAATTCAGCTTAACCGCCCCTAAGCCTAAGAACTAAGCCCCAAACTCAACCTCAGCCTAATCCCCAAGCCTCGGCCTACTAAGCCTAAACCTAAGCACTCAGTCTAAGCCTACGCAACCCTAAGCCTAAGCCCAAAGCCTATGTCCAACCCCAGGCCTAAGCACAAGACCTAAGAATACGACCTAAGCTTAAGCAAACGGGAAAAGCCTAGGCTAACCTTACATGAATAGTTTCTCTTTCAACGCCGTCAGTGTTGTTCTAACGACTGCATTCAGAAGGAGAATATATCCTGCTAGCGTTGCATACGGTTTGCTAACGCACCTACAGATTTTGACTTCGCTACGTATCCTGTGATTCGTCGCACTAAGCCTAAACCTAGGGCCAAGCCTAACCCTGGGCCTAAGGCCAAGCCTGACACCAAGATCAAATCTAAGCCTAAATCCAAGGCCAAGCCTCACTTCAAGAAAAGAATAACCCTAAGCTAAGGCCAAGTTTAAGCCTGAGCCTAAGGCCCAGCCTAAGCTTAGGGCTGAGCTTGAGCCTAAGAATAAGGCGAAGTTTAAGCCTAAGAACAAGCCTAAGCTTAAGGCCAAGTTAAGCCTAACCTTAAGGCCAAGTTTAAGTCTAAGCTTAAGGCCAAGTTTAAGCCTAAGCGTGAGGCCAAGCCTAAGCTTAGGGCCGAGCTTGAGCCTAAGAATAAGGCGAAGTTTAAGCCTAAGAACAAGCCTAAGCTTAAGGCCAAGTTTAAGTCTAGCTTAAGGCCAAGATTAAGCCTAAGCCTAAGGCCAAGCCTAAGCTTAAGGCTAAGCTTAAGCTAAGAATAAGGCCAAGTTTAAGCCAAACCTTAAGGCCAATTTTAAGCCTATGCCTAAGCTTAAGCCTAAGAACAAGCCTAAGCTTAAGGCCAAGAATAAGCCTAAGCTTAAGGCCAAGTTTAAGCCTAAGCTTAAGGCCAAGTTTAAGCCTATGCCTAAGCTTAAGCCTAAGAACAAGCCTAAGCTTAAGGCCAAGAATAAGCCTAAGCTCAAGGCCAAGTTTAAGCCTGAGCATAAGGCCAAGCCTAGGCTTAAGGCTAAGCTAAGGCCAAGTTTAAGCCTAAGCTTAAGGCCAAGTTTAAGCCTAAGCTTAAGGCCAAGATTAAGCCTAAGCCTAAGGCCAAGCCTAAGCTTAAGGCTAAGCTTAAGACTAAGAATAAGGCCAAGTTTAAGCCAAACCTTAAGGCAATTTTAAGCCTATGCCTAAGCTAAGCCTAAGAACAAGCCTAAGCTTAAGGCCAAGAATAAGCCTAAGCTTAAGGCCAAGTTTAAGCCTAAGCTTAAGGCCAAGTTTAAGCCTATGCTAAGCTTAAGCCTAAGCTAAGGCCAAGTTTAAGCCTAAGCTTAAGGCCAAGTTTAAGTCTAAGCTATAAGGCCAAGTTTAAGCCTAAGCGTGAGGCCAAGCCTAAGCTTAGGGCCGAGCTTGAGCCTAAGAATAAGGCGAAGTTTCAGCCTAAGAACAAGCCTAAGCATAAGGCCAAGTTTAAGCCAAACCTTAAGGCCAATTTTAAGCCTATGCCTAGGCTTAAGCCTAAGAAACAAGCCTAAGCTTAGGGCCGAGCTTGAGCCTAAGAATAAGGCGAAGTTTAAGCCTAAGAACAAGCCTAAGCTTAAGGCCAAGTTTTAAGTCTAAGCTTAAGGCCAAGATTAAGCCTAAGCCTAAGGCCAAGCCTAAGCTTAAGCTAAGCTTAAGACTAAGAATAAGGCCAAGTTTAAGCCTAAGCTTAAGGCCAAGTTTAAGCCTAAGCCTAAGCTTAAGCCTAAGAGCAAGCCTAAGCTTAAGGCCAAGAATAAGCCTAAGCTTAAGGCCAAGTTTAAGCCTAAGCTTAAGGCCAAGTTTAAGCCTATGCCTAAGCTTAAGCCTAAGCTAAGGCCAGGTTTAAGCCTAAGCTTAAGGCCAAGTTTTAATCCTAAGCGTAGGCCAAGCCTAGGCTTAAGGCTAAGCTAAGGCCAAGTTTAAGCCTAAGCTTAAGGCCAAGTTTAAGCCTAAGCTTAAGGCCAAGTTTAAGCCTAAGCTTAAGGCCAAGTTTAAGCGTAAGCGTGAGGCCAAGCCTAGGCTTAGGGCCGAGCTTGAGCCTAAGCTTAAGGCCAAGAATAAGCCTGAGCTTAAGGCCAAGTTTAAGCCTATGCCTAAGCTTAAGCCTAAGAACAAGCCTAAGCTTAAGGCAAGAATAAGCCTAAGCTTAAGGCCAAGTTTAAGCCTAAGCTTAAGGCCAAGTTTAAGCCTATGCCTAAGCTTAAGCCTAAGCCAAAGACAGGTTTAAGCCTAAGCTTAAGGCCAAGTTTAAGCCTAAGCTTAAGGCCAGTTTAAGTCTAAGCTTAAGGCCAAGTTTAAGCCTAAGCGTGAGGCCAAGCCTGAGCTTAGGGCCGAGCTTGAGCCTAAGAATAAGGCGAAGTTTAAGCCTAAGACAAGCCTAAGCTTAAGGCCAAGTTTAAGTCTAAGCTTAAGGCCAAGATTAAGCCTAAGCCTAAGGCCAAAGCCTAAGCTTAAGGCTAAGCTTAAGACTAAGAATAGGGCCAAGTTTAAGCCTAACCTTAAGGCCAATTTTAAGCGTATGCCTAAGCTTAAGCCTAAGAACAAGCCTAAGCTTAAGGCCAAGAATAAGCCTAAGCTTAAGGCCAAGTTTAAGCCTAAGCTTAAGGCCAAGTTTAAGCCTATGCCTAAGCTTAAGCCTAAGCTAAGGCCAGGTTTAAGCCTAAGCTTAAGGCCAAGTTTAATCTTAAGCGTAAGGCCAAGCCTAGGCTTAAGGCTAAGCTAAGGCCAAGTTTAAGCCTAAGCTTAAGGCCAAGAATAAGCCTAAGCTTAAGGCCAAGTTTAAGCCTAAGCTTAAGGCCAAGATAAGCCTAAGCTTAAGGCTAAGCTTAAGACTAAGAATAAGGCCAAGTTTAAGCCTAACCTTAAGGCAATTTTAAGCCTATGCTAAGCTTAAGCCTAAGAACAAGCCTAAGCTTAAGGCCAAGAATAAGCCTAAGCTTAAGGCCAAGTTTAAGCCTAAGCTTAAGGCCAAGAATAAGCCTAAGCATAAGGTAAGCTTTTAAGACTAAGAATAAGGCCAAGTTTAAGCCTAACCTTAAGGCCAATTTTAAGCCTATGCCTAAGCTTAAGCCTAAGAACAAGCCTAAGCTTAAGGCAAGAATAAGCCTAAGCTAAGGCCAAGTTTAAGCCTAAGCTTAAGGCCAAGTTTAAGCCTATGCCTAAGCTTAAGCCTTAGCTTAAGGCCAGTTTAAGCCTAAGCTTAAGGCAAGTTTAATCTTGGTAAGGCAAGCCTAGCTTAAGGCTAAGCTAAGGCCAAGTTTAAGCCTAAGCTTAAGGCCAAGTTTAAGGCTAAGCTTAAGGCCAAGTTTAAGCCTAAGCTTAAGGCCAAGTTTAAGCTATGCTAAGTTAAGCCTAAGCTTAAGGCCAGGTTTAGCCTATGCCTAAGCTTAAGCCTAATAAGGGGCCCTTAAGGCCAAGTTTAATCCTTAGCGTAAGGCCAAGCCTAGGCTTAAGGCTAAGCTAAGGCCAAGTTTAAGCCTAAGCTTAAGGCCAAGTTTAAGCCTAAGCTTAAGGCCAAGTTTAAGCCTAAGCTTAAGGCCAAGTTTAAGCCTAAGCGTGAGGCCAAGCCTAAGCTTAAGGCTAAGCTTAAGCCTAAGAATAAGGCCAAGTTTAAGCCTATGCCTAAGCCTAAGCCTAAGCCCTAAGCCTAAGCGTAAGCCTAATCCCAAGCCTAAGTCTAAGCCTAATCCCAAGCCTAAGTCTAAGCCTAAGCCCTCAGCCTAAGCCTATGCCTAATTACAGACGAGCACACTTACGGCACACAATCATCGTCATATTCTAATCGGATACCGTAGAAAATACGTGAAGTTCATTCTGGAAAAACTCTGCTAAAGTGTTTAAGATATATATATAGATCTAAATGACCTGAATTTTTAGGGGGCCGAAATCTTCGACTAGATGTGTAAATGTGAGAGGCTGGTACCAAGTGGGCATGCTTATATGAAATTGTTGAAAAAGAAATCAAAACTTTCGAAACTGTTTGCATGTCTTTGCGCTTCAATTCATTTCTATTACTCCAGTCGTTATTTTCTCCGACATCATTCTTGATGGTGCCTATATTTCCTTAATCACCTCGATAGATGTACATAATTGCTCTGTCAGTTTCTTTCCTTTTTTCGAACATTCAACATTCTTCACACTAAAGTTGATCTTGAGCAATTGCCTACCTCAGCATAGTTTACTGTATCGGCCAAATTAAAATAATGTGCTTGATGGCTTTTCCTTCCTATAATATGAAATCCTTGAACTACAAACTCTTGCATGTTTGATTACCGCAACAAGGTAAACATAATCATCAAACGCGAACGAAGGCAAAGAATGTTAACGATATCTCGGTGATATGTTTCATCGATGAATGCTTTGATTAGAGCGTTTTACGTTACATTCGGAGAGAAAATTTGGTTTTTTTCGCCCGTAGGGTGACCGGAAGTGCCGGCAAGATATGAGCTTGTGGAGTCTCGCCGAGGAAAATCAAGCTTTAAAAGTTGTTTCATTTTCACTATGTAAATAAAAGGTAGTACTCTTTCCGTACTAATGTGAAGAAGTAATTTTGCTGAGTGATCCTAAAGCTCACATTCTTTTGAAGTAGCAAATGCCTAAACTAATGGAGCGCAAATCGAGGAGGATCAATTGACGCACACGAGAGCGCTGTTGATTTCTTTTAATTTGCGCAGTTGCTACTGAATTGCAGCAGCAGCACTTCATTGTATTGTAATTTGCGTAGCAGCACATTGGCATTTCATTGTATTCAAAAATCGGAATAGTTTTGTTAAGCAAAGTTACACAAATTATTTTCAAGATGGAGTGACTAATAAAGTTTCACTGATATCACTATTTTCTGATTGTAGCAGTGCTGATATCTTTTGTTATTTTCATTTCCCTATCAAGTAAAGCGCTCATTTAATTTCATATCATAATTTCAAAAGTAAAACGCTCATTTAATTTCATAATTAAGCAAAACGGTTCGGTTCTTTCAGCCAGCTGGATTGAAGACGCGTGATTTATCCGCTTCAGTAGACACATCGATTAAGTTACTTTCATAGGTCATGCTAATTAAAGACATATGATATACGGAGTAATGTCTCCTTATCTGAATAGAATCTACCACTCGCTAGGCATGATGAAAAAAGGCTTGCGTTTATGCGTTTTTTTTTTTTTTTTTTTTTTTTTTGCAAATTCGCTCTCAACAGCGTATTATAGTGCCGTCATGTTTTGCGTATGCATGTGTATGCTTTTTTTTTGGTGCGATAATTTCAAATCAGGAAACCGCTGATGACAGAGGTTTGAAATTTTGTAAGTATTAACACTCATAACGAAATAATCTCAGTGGCATTTTTCATTTTGCCCCACTGATTTCGAAATGCTGTTTCGAAAAAAAAACTATTTCGAGAAAAAACGCTAAGGGTGTTTCAAATGATGAAAAACTTACATGCTTTTCATGCTCGTCAGATTTCCGTTTCACTCCATCGGAGCCACAAAAGAACTTTTGCAAGAGCGGTCGGTGCAGTTTAAATACTCAAGCATTTTTAATGCTCTTTTTTTTGATGGCTTTGCATATTGATTAGTCATTTACCCTCTTTTAAGAACGTATATCGTCTATCTCTTTGGCACATTTTGTCACGTATATTGAGATAAAATGTATGCAAATTTTTGATGTCTGAACATTTGCAATTCCTTTCAAAGTTGATATCTCAATATGGAAGATGATGCGGTGAGGGAAGGATATATATTTGGTAATTTTTTTTGCTCGATATAAATTTTTCTTCGCACAACAAAACTTTGGTATAGATTATATCAACCAATTCCACAGCTGTAGTTGCATGGTTCCGTTTTTCATGTCATCAAGCAAGTGGGCAGACAAACGCGTGCACTTACATCCATAATATATGCAATGATATGATATTGCTATAATGCTCTCTGGCAAAAGCGCACTTCAATTCTATATCATCTATTGAAGAATAGTCTAACATTACTGCATATGACTCATATTATGTGCAAGGAGAGTTTTTGCGGTAAGCGTCTTTTATTCTCTTGCTGTCACTTTTCACAAGTTTTTCATTATTGCAAATATGAAGATATTGAAAACACAGTGGAGAAAACTTTAATTATAGCTAAGAAATTTGGTCACTGAGAGAATGGTACGTTGTACTTTGATACGCTGTAGTTTGGAGGGACAGTTAGATGGGACAAGTTCTTTCTATGTGCAACACCCGATAGCGTTTATTATAAGCGGCCGAACATTCTTCATGACGAGCTTTGAATTGTGAATACTGAATAAAAACGCTAAAATTTTCCGATTTTTTCTTTCCGGTTTTCCTTCATTGTCGGATTTTTTCTTCTATTTGCAGGCGCTTTTTCGTCCAAGTATTGGATTTTGGTAAAAAGTTTTGGAATATTTAGTCATCAGTGAGCCTGCTTCAAACACTGAGATCTTACGTATTGTTCGACTTGTCGAATATCCAGGTTGTTCAAATTTATGAAAACTGGCCTATCGAAAGAAAATTTTCGCGAGAAGAAACAGTTTCCTAGCTGTCGCTGGTTCATTTGCCTGATGCTGTATCCCTTCACAGTTCTCGAAGTATCGTTGCGAAGATCGCTGAATGGAGATCGCTAAAATGGAATTGTTGATTGGAGTTTCTTTTTGCGATTGATTTTTTCAAGAACAGTGGCACCCTACAGAAGAAGTGACATGTATTATCGCAGCTTTAGAATCGGAACATTAGAAAAGTCCTCAGTACGAACACTACTCTTGCTTTTAGGCAGAAACACATGCATCACCTCATCATGTCGTGATGACAACGGTGTATACATGTATACACCGTATATATATATATATATATATATATATATATATATATATATATATATTTATATATATATATATATATATATATATATATATATATATATATATATATATATATATATATTATATATATATATATATATGATTTTGTTTCAGCAGAGGACCAGTATGTCCAAAAGGTCTGTACCAGGAGGATGGCTTCAGAATTACGTAATGCAGCCACTAATGGCAGAGCCCAACGGGTGTATTCGGTTTATTTCCTAATGCCGGATGCCAACAGAGGAGGGCCAACATCGTCGATGACCCGCTTTGGTGTACGTCGTCGCGTTCGCTGACAACAGGAGTTTGTCGTACGACCACGATTTTGAGTTCATCGATATGCCGCAGTCGAATACGAGCTTCGATTTTGTGCAGAAGTTTTATCCTCCGTTTGCCAGCTATCCTTCTCATGCAGCTATGATGTCTCATGTTCAGGTGTGTTCTGCAATTCTTTGTAAGGGAGAGAATATTTCCTGCTATATTTTGTTTAAGTTGCAACTTTTTTTATGCTTCAGCGCATGTTTGTGTTAAATTTGTTTGGAGAATGCAAGATGGAGATCTTAGCGTATTTACTGGGCAAAGCGAAAAGGCTTTTGGTTAACTAAATGAATTCCGTCCGTCTTCCGATCAGTTGTAAGGCATAAGCTGTATTTTTGGGCAGTGGAGTTTCATCGTAAGTGTTAATTTGCTCACGTGCCTGCATCATGTGGTTTTCACTTGGCAGCATCATATGGTTTGGGTTTTTTTAATGCATTGCTGCATTGTGGATGAGCATCCCATGTTTGCCTTGTATGAACGTGTAATGTAAGTTTTTATCAGTGGACAGTAGGCGCAAATACGAAACTTAAAGTTCGGAAGCTGAGAACATCCCGATTGCAATTAGTTCAAACGGCTCAAGTGATCGGTGGTGAATGTAGTTATAAGAGTTAAGTGACGAAGCATCGTTGTTTCAGAAAGGATCATCGTCACGCGTTCCTGCCTCTTCAAGTTATTCACTTTCAACGGCTCTCTCGCCACATGCTGTCATCGCGTTCAGTGTACTGCTTCGTCTCGACGGATAGGCTGAATTGCTCGCTATCTATGATCGTATCCATTCAAAGAGGCTGCTGCGTCTCGCGATGGGTGTGTCCACCTTCGAACAAGGTCTGTTATGCGATCAGCCTCCAGATGTTTCGGTTTTATGAGGTACATAGCGTTTTGGTGATATTTAGACGTATTTACGCCTTTGTGCCTATTTACTTAATGATTTGGCGTAGCCCATGGTTTAAATAAAAAGTCTATCATGGTGGTCGTCTCTCGTTTCATCTAATAATTTGATGCGGCCCATGCATTTTTCGTCCGTGCATCTCACATTCGTGGTTTTAACAAAGTGGAGCCAAAATGCGAAAATAACTTTTTTCTAATACGTTCATCCAAATGTTTGTTCTGCTTGGACTCCCTTTTAGTGGAAGTTTTTAGTTACAAGGCGCGGCATCTTTTAAAGTCTATCTTAGATTCCGGCAACAGTATTTTAATGCTTCTCGTGCTGTTAGAAGTTCGAGGTTAATAAATTTAGATAGGCTGAGTGATAATGCGCGTAAACACTGTTAGGCACGTCATCGAGGTCGGTGACTCCATTGATATCGAGAGAGGTACATTGACGACGTGAGCGGCGATAACGACACTCTAGCGCTGTTGCCGTTCATCGTGCCTGAACGTCTTTTCAGGACGCAGCATCCGGACACCGCATCAGGACGGTCAGTAGCTCTTTGCAGATCTCTCATGTGTTTTCACCGCTTGCTATATCTCCTTTCAGTTTTTTTTGGCGCTGAATGCATATTTTCAGCTCACTTAGAACTGCTGGTGTAAAATACGGCGTACTGGACATCCTGCTCATATGTCTCGCACATTACAGTCACCAACGTCGCAAGGTCGAGCAAATATGGCCTGACTCTTTACTGCCCGACGTTAGAGTGTTAGTATTCTTTTCATTTCAACAATTTTGGGGGAGGCAAGCTACAAACTGTCGTTTCGTACTTCATGACTTGCGTGATACGGAGAATGGAAAACACGACCAACATATGCGTAGCCAGCAAAACTTTTTCGAAGGGACTGAAGCCAATTAGGGGAAAGGTTACGGAATTCTACTTCTGCAACCCTTCTCATTTCCGTTCCTTTTCTGTCTGTGCTTTCTCTTTTCAGTGTTTGAAACCCTTAGAAGGGTTTTTTCGCTTTTTCTGCTGTTGTATTTTCTTCCATGTTGCTTTTTCTTGGTGACATCGAGCAACACACTAGGCTTTTGGAGAGTTAAGGATAGTTTTTCTCGAAAGGGTTGTTGTGTTTGTGTATATGATTTTTAGTGGTGATACTGCAGGTGTTCTCCTCCTGTGTATTTCACAGCAATTGAGCCTTGTGGTTGAATGATAATAGGGGGGTTCACTTGCAGAATCAATTTCCAAAATGGTTTGAGTAATCTTCGTCATCTGTAGGTGAAACTCACCGAGCATCTGCTGCTCGTGCATCTGCTATCTCGAGATGCTCTGATGGAAGCTGCGTGCTGAGGCGGCGAACAGCGCGAATGCTAATGTTTATGATGATCGTACATCAACGACCTATGGTGGGACAGTGAGCTCTACTGCGCAGACGCAACAGCAGAATTTCCGGGCAAAGCGCACGGGATTCGGTAGTGGTACGACTAATCAGCAGTGGAACGTTGATGTCCATGTGATGAAGAGGGAACTCGACGAAGAAACTGTTACTCATTTGTTGCGGGTGAGATGATTTTCGCCTATAACTTGTAAAGCTAACGATGTAATGTGCCTGTTCCGTCCCCCACTTCCTGTCTTGTGCGTGTTTATTTTGTAGCCGAACTCCCTTTAAAGGTGTCCAGGGAAAATCTTTGTAAGGAAATGGAGTCGAAGTTTGTTGCACGGAAGTGCGAAGACCTTGCAGTTGTACGAGGAGATCGGAGTCAAGTTCTTTCATGCTCTTGCCTGACAATATGAATGAATAACAGTTGTATCATTGCACTTATATAAGACAGGAAGTGGTATGGCCAAAACTATGCAGGCGATAGCACTTCGTCTTGAAATGAATGTTTAATGCGCAATGTTCTTGTACATTGCGCAAGCTTTTGCGGCCTTTGAGTTGTCTTAAGTTATTGTCTTATTGTCTTATTATTGTCTTAGTTCAATATCTTTAAAGAGGCCATTGCGTTGTGCCGTGCAATTTTGCTGTTTTGCCTGCTTGTCTGATGACGTCGTGTAAATACTTCACACAACTAAAGGAAGGCACAGGATTAAACAATCTCTCTTAAAGCAGCCATTTCTAATCGCGTCGGTTCCTCAGTTCTCGCACTCCTCTTCCGTTGAAATGAATGTTTAATGCGCAATGTTCTTGGTACATTGCGCAAGCTTTTGCGGCCTTTGAGGCAATGAATTGATGAGAGTTCAGGTGCTAGCGAATTGTATATTTCCGAGGCCAACTTGGAGGACTGGTCGTTACTCTTGATCGCGACGTAGTACGGCAACTTCAGAATCGTCTGCTGTTGATGGCCCTTCTCCGAGTTTTGGCAGTTCATCACCTCTGTGCCAGGTTTTTCTAGCA
Source organism: Ascaris suum (assembly GCA_013433145.1). Taxonomy (NCBI): domain Eukaryota; kingdom Metazoa; phylum Nematoda; class Chromadorea; order Rhabditida; family Ascarididae; genus Ascaris; species Ascaris suum. The sequence continues at coordinate 10,123,251 of CM024178.1, read as the reverse complement.
TCCTTTATTGCGTTATTGTTTTTTTATACTACGTTTTTATGCGCCTTTCAAACTGCTTTATGCAATATCTTTTCTGTGTATACTATTACGATCTATCGCTCCGGTGGTTTCAGTTACGGAATCACTGGAACTGGAGTTATGAGTCTGGTGACAGCAGCATCCACCACATGTTGCTCCCCACCCCTCATTCTCCTCATTCACCAGATTCGAGAAAAGCTTTGAACGTTTTAAAAGGGACGACAAATTTTCATATGTTTTGCATTGATAGATCCAAAAAAAAAATTTTTTTTTAATGCGCTTTGAACGAGCAGTCGGATCAATTAACTGCAAATGCATTTATCTGCACACTTATCGAATGTCGCATTTTCAAATGTTGACTTCTATGAGTTTATTAGTTGACATAGTAACAATATCAGCTCAGAGGCGTGAAAGGCGACACTTTGATTTTTTTGTTCTTGCTTTCGATGTAGGCTGTGTCTGTTTGGCAGTTGAAATTTAAAAGCAGTTGCATTATTGTGCATTAAACAGATGCGTAGACCAATAAATAAGGTTGTACTTTGGCTGATGCCCTGTAGTTCACAGCATCAGCGTTACACTTACTATTTTGCTTGCAGCGCGGTTGGTAAGAAGTATGCTTCGTTAATTGTTATTCGGCATGTTTGCAGTTTTAGGTGCAAAGGTCACGGGTTTTTGCAAATGATTTGAGAGCGCAAAAGAGGTGGATTTGCTGCGCCATCACACTTTCACAACTATCGTCGTCGAGGTGTCGTTTTGCAGGTGCGTATATGTACGATGTCGTTTTACTGCACTTTTATTGAGCAAATTAGGCACATAGAAAAGAACGAGCAGAGAGACGACGAAGAAAATAGGCATGTGAAAGAAATAAGATATTATGGATGGAATAGGGTTGGGGTGAAACACAACCATATAATTACTACAGAGGGGATATCTGTCGCTATCTGCGATTAAACTAATTATTATTGCGTCACCACTCATGAGGGTGCTAAATGGTTCCCCCTTACCTCTTAGGATGTTGGATTTCTTGACTATATCCGGTCCTAATTAGGCCGAAAATTTGCATCTCTTCATTGATCAGTGAATCGATGGAATTCTTAGAATTATCCTTGTCCTTCATAAATCATCTCATATTTTTCATATAATCACGGAAAGATTCAAGCTGAGCAAATTAAATTTTAGACGTGTTGAAACAATCCGATGATATTGACGGCAAAGAAAATCAAGTGTTTACCTCTGAGGGCCGCATTTTTTTCAAAATCTTTCTATGCAGACAGTTTTTTGATTTGTAATTGTTTCCTGTCTGTTTTTTTGATGTATTCTATAAAATTTAGTGGGAAAAATCTTTCTTATCATCTCACCAACACTTTATTCGGCCTCTTCTTTGAATTTTGCAAGCGATCTTTTAATTTTCCATGGAATAATGTCGCTTTATAGTATAGAGAAACAGTTTCATTCCGGGGCGTCAATACTGTCTGGACTAAACCTGATGTTTGATTCGGTGAGAAGAGAGCACTGAAAAAATGAAAGAAAAGGAAGGGAGAGGTTCTCATGAAAGCTTGGAAGTGAGGAGATAGGTTTGATATAGTGCGCCAAGGTTAAGTCGCAGGAATAGGGTAATAATGAGTGGTTGATACGAAGAGACATGTGATCTCAATCGTAGATCCCACTGACTTTTAAACTGCCAATCAGTGAATGCTCATTGAGCTGAAAGGTTCTTCTTGTGCATAGACAGTATGTCTGGAGCGGCAAGCACCTTGAACTAACAAGGGATCGGCAAACTGTGGAATCCCGAAAACAGAAAGTACGACGTGAAAAAGGAGGCTTGTTCCCATCAGGCTTTCTATTTACGGTTATCGCTTCATCCTTTTCGTTTTCTGACTAGAGGCAGTACCCCCTGCCCCTCTTCTGCCTTTCTTTCCCCCTCCCTTCCTCCCTAATAATACTTCGGTTTCGCCATCGCTTTCAGTAGCTGCCATCATAACAATGATTTCAGCAAAAAATGCTTATACTGCCAGCTGTTTGGTAAGTGAAACTCACGCATTGGCATTGCCTTTAAACCATGCGGGGATTGTTGAGTACGATTGTCTGCATACACGGACACGTCGCATTCCTTCCGTTCGTCTACGACAAATTTGCTCGTTTATGTCTCACCCTTCAAATTCTTCCTCTAATCTGCCCTCTAATCAGCTCCATCTCCTCAGGGTACAAAAAGTGGATTATGTCTCTGTCTTATGAACCTAGATTTTTAGAACACAGTGATTTGAATGAACAAAAAACACGTTAATTCAGAGAAGCCACAGAGATGGTCTCCAGATGCTACGCTACCCTTGCAACATTGCCCTCCAGGAGAGTGTTACCAGCTCTTCAAGGAGACCATATCTTGTTAACCGCTGCATAGCCTTTTTAGTGCATCTAGAAGCCTCTCCCTTCGCAACGTATCATGTCATTCGGCCCTCTAAGTCGAAGGTTAGGCCTAAGCGCAAGGCCAAGTTTAAGGTTAAGCCTAAGCGCAAGGCCAAGAATAAGGCCAAGTTTAAGGTTAAGGTTAAGCGTAAGGCCAAGTTTAAGGTTAAGCCTAAGCGCAAGGCCAAGAATAAGGCCAAGTTTAAGGAAAGCCTAAGCGCAAGGCCAAGAATAAGGCCAAGTTTAAGGTTAAGGTTAAGCGTAAGGCCAAGTTTAAGGTTAAGCCTAAGCGCAAGGCCAAGAATAAGGCCAAGTTTAAGGTTGAGCCTAAGCGCAAGGCCAAGAATAAGGCCAAGTTTAAGGTTAAGCCTAAGCGCAAGACCAAGAATAAGGCCAAGTTTAAGGTTAAGCCTAAGCGCAAGGCCAAGAATAAGGCCAAGTTTAAGGTTAAGGTTAAGCGTAAGGCCAAGTTTAAGGTTAAGCCTAAGCGCAAGGCCAAGAATAAGGCCAAGTTTAAGGTTAAGGCTAAGCGCAAGGCCAAGAATAAGGCCAAGTTTAAGGTTAAGCCTAAGCGCAAGACCAAGAATAAGGCCAAGTTTAAGGTTAAGCCTAAGCGCAAGGCCAAGAATAAGGCCAAGTTTAAGGTTAAGCCTTGAGTGAGGCCAAGTTTAAGGTTAAGCTGAGCCTAAGCGCAAGGCAAGTTTGAGGTTAAGCCTAAGCGCAAGGCCAAGAATAAGGCCAAGTTTAAGGTTGAGCCTAAGCGCAGGCTAAGTTTAAGGCTAAGCCTAAGCGCAAGCAAGAATAAGGCCAAGTTTAAGGTTAAGTTTAAGCGTAAAACCAAGTTTAAGGTTAAGCCTAAGCGCAAGGCAAGAATAAGGCCAAGTTTAAGGTTAAGCCTAAGCGCAAGGCCAAGAATAAGGCCAAGTTTAAGGTTAAGCCTAAGCGCAAGGCCAAGAATAAGGCCAAGTTTAAGGTTAAGCTAAGCGCAAGGCCAAGAATAAGGCCTTAAGTTTAAGGCCTTTGAGTGTGGCCAAGTTTAAGTTGAAGCCTAAGCGCAAGGCCAGTTTAAGGTTAAGCCTAAGCGCAAGGCCAAGAATAAGGCCAAGTTTAAGGTTAAGCCTAAGCGCAAGGCTAAGTTTAAGGTTAAGCTAAGCGCAAGACCAAGAATAAGGCCAAGTTTAAGGTTAAGGTTAAGCGTAACCAAGTTTAAGGTTAAGCCTAAGCGCAAGGCCAAGAATAAGGCCAAGTTTAAGGTTAAGCCTAAGCGTAAGGCCAAGTTTAAGGTTAGCCTAAGAGTAAGGCCAAGTTTAAGGTTAAGGACTAAGCGTAAGGCCAAGTTTAATATTGAGCGTAAGCGCAAGGCCAAGTTTAAGGTTAAGCCTAAGCGCAAGACCAAGAATAAGGCCAAGTTTAAGGTTAAGCCTAAGCGCAAGGCCAAGAATAAGGCCAAGTTAAGGTTAAGCCTTTGCGTAAGGCCAGGTTTAAGGTTGAGTTAAGCGCAAGGCGAAGTTTGAGGTTAAGCCTAAGCGCAAGGCCAAGAATAAGGCCAAGTTTAGGTTAAGTCTAAGCGCAATACCAAGAATAAGGCCAACTTTAAGGTTAAGGTTTAGCGTAAAACCAAGTTTAAGGTTAAGCCTAAGCTTAAGGCCAAGTTTAAGGTTAAGCCGTTTGATGTCCCTTCTCGAAGATTGTTTCCGCCAATTGCTTTCATTGTTCATCTAAAAGTATTCTGTAACTAGGAACCTATGCTCATTTATGTCTCTGTCTTTGCTCAGCGCTTCTTGGTCTTTCACTCAACTGAACTTTTGTCTAGTGCTTTGTTTTTCTAGTGTTCTTTTGTAGGTGATGGCCATCTGTTGGCCTCGTTTAAATCAGTGCATGTTTGAGAATTTCCGACAAAATTGGCGCTAATTGCTCCTTCCATTATTGTTAGAGCTTTGCTGAATTTCACATCAATCAACAACAATTCAACAACAACATCGTTCAAACAACAACATTCAACGTTGTATGTTAGATGTACTTAAGATGCTGAAACGTAGTTTCAGGCTGTGCTATTTGACAGAATTACACGCCAGTTAGAAGGACAGTTTGTAAAACTTAAGTGGGAGTCCTCCAGGATTCGAGTAACCCAAGCAGAAAGTTTATTAGAAATGGTTCCAGCGTGGATTTCTCTAAACATTGGCATTTACATTCGGCAGCAAGGCGGCGAAGGTGAAGACGTTCTATTTGGTGCTGGAATCACCGTCAGACATGTCGTTCGAACAATTGCTTGCTGCCCACAAAAATAGTGGCAAGGAAAAAACATCAACGTTAGTATGCACATATCTATGTACCTTAAGATGTTGTAAATGTCGACGGATGTATGTGCATCAATCCTGTGGAAGTGCGCACTCGAGTTGCAATGGAAGTAGTCTCATTTGGAGAAGTAATGACTGATTAGAAACAAGTGTGAATGAAATTTTGTCTTGGTTGCATCCGCAGATCACGTTTACCAATTTATGATGTTGTGGGTAAATCGCGATCTGGGATCAGATTACGACGAATATTGAGGCCACATTTTACACAACTCTTCAGGGAGAGCAAGCCTCCAAAATTTCAGAGAGACAGTAAGCCATAGATGCTTAGTGAAACCGCGATGGCTTTCTTCGTAATTTATTGCCTTTATGTGCAAAAATCTATTACGGGAAGTTGACGCGCTGGTCAGAAATGTCTAATTTAGGCACCGCATGGAAAAAGATGGCAGTTCGATCTACAAAGACTGAAGGATGATTTGATAGAGGAGACTAAAAGAGAATACGGGTAATGATTTTTTCCGCATCCGTGAAACACTCTGCTTCCGTTATGTGTTGTCGAAGTTTCTGATGAAAAAGCGACCCTGAATCCAATAACTTGCCCACCTTTCTTATTCTGTTCCGGGAGAGTTTTGAGATTTCTGCTCCCGGAGGTTTTTTCATGGTAATACAAACAATATCATGGATGTCATGATGTTGCTTCATCCAGGTGTTTTCTGATTCTTTAGCCGTTTTCTTGCTCAGCAGACCGATAATTCTGCGTTACGAAACCACGTGGTTTGCCAGCAAGCTTCTTTCTTTATTACTGGTTATCAGACGATGTTCTTTTTTCAAGTGAACGGAGAAGAGTTAGTGATTGATACACGTGTTAATCAATGATTGGTTTGCATGTATTGTGTGAGATATGGATGAGTGTGCATCATATATCGATGACGTTTCAGCGCTATTCTATGGCAGCGTTAGCGTTGATGTGGAATTGTACTAGCAAATTGTCTTCAGTGCGGCTTGTGATCCCTTTTTGACTCATTTTTATTGTGTCGAAATTGCAAGTGGCTTTTTTTATTAGGGAAGCACGTTCTTTCAGGCAGGACGCGAGCTCAAAGATGAGGTCCTGGTGCAGGCGTGACTTGCTGAATAGTGAGAAGAAGTCTTCTGGGCAAAAATCGAGGTAAACGATTTCAAAAGGAAATTCGGATTTGTCGCAAACATGTAAGCGTATTTTTGACCGAATATATTTTGCACACTAAAGGTTCCAGTGGCAAATAGCAAAAGGTTGCACAGCAGAGTGCAGTCGTGGATGAAGTCGGCGTAGACTGCGGGCGGCTGCAGGTCTTCGGGCAGTACGATAAGGCACCAACATTGCTCTGACCTACAGAGCCTGTAGTCCTTTTCTTAGAATTTTCCACGGATATATATTAAAAGCGTACTGATATCCATAACACAAAGCTACGTTCATATGTTGTAGGTACACGAATTTAAGTAACATAAATAGCTCTGTACTTCTGCAACGTCTGCACTTGGTTGTAATCTCGATAGACAGAATTACTAGGTGGAGTTGGGGAGGGGGGGAGGGGGTAGGGAAGGAGGAGGTCGTTGGTTTTGGTCCTTTATTTGTGCTATTCATTTTTTCTAGGCATTTATGACTTCAGCTCAAAACCAAGCTTCGGCTCGCAACCGCCACATCTCGTTGGGTGCCATTTGAGAGAATGAGCTCATCTATTTACAATACTCCGTTTGAAAGTCGGAGTGCTTGTAAATTTCCCAAATTTCCGTGTAATTGAGGAGGCTTGCCGTCGAATGGGGTACCCATAACTTTCTCTAGTCTTTTCAGGACGTGTGTAATCGAGTAACTGGTAGGTATTGTTCAGGAAAGAAAGTTGCTGCGTTTAAATGCCTTGGCCCGTCAATTAGCGGAACACGTAATCAGGCGAGGGGAGAGGGGCGAGGTACTTTTGCAACGCCTGCACTTGGTTGTAATCTCGATAGACAGAATTACCAGGTGGAGTTGGGTGGGGGGGGGGTGGGGAAGGAAGAGGGAGGTGTGTAAATGTGAGGGGACTTGTGCAGCAGTTTGAATTTTTTTAAAGTTAGTTCTGACCCAACTGATAGACCTCAATATTGTGAGAGGGGTGGTGGTCGTAGTCGAGAATTAGGGCATATATGTGCACCAGTAAGTGGATTTTTGAGAATTTTTGGAAGTCTGAAGTAGTTGTCCTCAGCGTTTTAATGTTTGAAAATTGTATCCTCTTCCTTCAGTGGCCATGCTGTCCAGTAGACCAGTTTAGCCGTTCATCTGCGTTGTGCGCATAATTTATATTTCTTTCTGGGTAGCATTATCATTGATGTCTTTATATATGTCCCATAGTGCCAACAACTGTATGCTAAAACGTAATTCACGATCTCAATTGTGGCTACCGATTTCCCATATCTCTTACAGTCATGGTCGTACACTCAGCGCTTTCTCTTCTTTTTTATATGGTTGTTAGCTAACCGGTTTAGGTTGGTTTTGAGGTAACATAAGAGATCCGGCTTTCTCTTTCAGCGTTGTAATTGCGCAAGGGAATCGAATGGATTGAAGAGATCTCGATTACATTGCTGAAAGCAAAACGAGTTTCCGAACGTCATGACAGGTTCGGCTGTTTTTTTAAATACATAGATAGAAGGGAAGTGACCGCTTAGTGCTTGCTTTCATCTTGGAGGCATTTATGTCCTTAAAGATTTCGGTGAGGCAGCCATATTGCATGCCGCTTTGAAGGAACCGTTTACTTAATAGCGCAGTGAAATGCGCTTCTGGAAACGGTCAGCACGGCGCAGTACATTATTCTCAAATTGCGATGTTAATTTTTTCTGCTAAATCTTTCAATGATTCTTTCGCTTTCGATCGTTTTACTGAGTAATCTCCTGCAATTAATCGCTGTTACTCGAACGGATTGATCGTTTTGTGGTCTGGCTGTAACGGTGCTTTTGCTGTTAATGGTTTCAAAAAACTTTCATATAAATGTACATACATCTCCCTTCCCTCTTTTCCTCATTTTTGGACGAATTTCTCTGATAATATTTGAGCGATAAACTCGGGCTGATCGAATTTGTGGTTAGTGCTTCCTGAACGTGTTGGCTCAGTTCCGAAATTGTATGCGTTTAGGTTTTCAGAAATGGTTCATCTCTATTCGTTTGATGTTCATGTCGTTTCTTTCCTGGCTATCTATACCACGGGTGGAATATAATCAAATATTTGTTTGATTTTATTGCATTATTTTTCATACTGATATCAACCTTTAGTAACATTCACCTTCGCGTCCAAGGTGTAGCAAAGTGACCATGTGTGCTGTTTTGGGCGTTTTACTGAAACATGTGGAATTCATTTCTCATGGCTCTAAGTTTTTAAAGCGAATCATTCGAAGGTTAATCCTAAACGTTTACCTAAATATCATCTAAGTACAATATACCACCCACAGATGCCATTTAAACGTAACGGACATTTGTAGTTGACAAAGCAGTTGAAAAAATGTTGACGCATTTTGTCTCATTCAGTTGAGTTTTGGTTGAATATGAGTGAAATGCGACCCATTCTCCTTGCAATATTCAGCGTCGCATGATGATCGAGATATACTAATTTCATGCTCGGCTAGTGAAGTCAGCGGCAGGCGTATCACGTCGTCATGGTGGTCAGCAACAGGTGACCATCAGTGGAGTGCGTTTCTATGATCAATTCGAAGGGAATAATGAATCCATTTTTTGCTGTTAAATTTGATCCAGATTAGCCGAACTTTTACCACAATAAAGGCCATTTTTCGTACATTATTCATGCAATTTGAGATTTATTCCATGATCACTCGCAAGGGGGAAATAAATCCATTTTTTGCTGTCAAATTTGATCCATATATATATATAATATATATATATATATATATATATATATATATATATATATATATATATATATATATATATATATATATATTTTATCAAATTTGCAAATTGTATCGATCAAAAAAGTTTGCTTTGCGTTGTATGTGCTTTGCGTTGCAAGTGCCTGGTTTCCATGCATTTCGCGTTTCAGTGGTATGCTGAGTTGTTCGCTGCTTTGCGTTGGTTCAAGAAAAGAGTAACCCTAAGCTAAGGCCAGGTTTAAGCCTAAGCTTAAGGCTAAGTTTAAGCCTAAGCCTTAGGCCAAGCCTAAGCTTAAGACTAAAAACAAGGCAAAGTTTAAGCCTAAGCCTAAGCCCCTAAGCCTAAGCCTAAGCCCTAAGCCTAAGCCGAGCCTTTCCCTGGGGCTGTAGTCCGGGACTGACCATGAGCTCGGATGTAAGGAACGGCATGAATTGCCCGTAATTGTTTTCCTTGTGGTATTTGTACACTTCCGAAGTGCAGGGAGGACGTTCCCCAAAGGCTACACTTCCCCCTGGAGTTGCGCCCACGCGTGGGCTGGGCTGCTTCTCCTGTCCTCCGTCTAGGAATGCATATTTACCACCAATGACGACTGAAATCCGAGTGAATGAGCAGATCGATGCATTTTTCGTCATAATGTCGCTATCGGTTCACCGCTCTTAACCTTCTGCTGTGACCACTTCAGCTCAGTCGACGCGAGCTAAACATTTGTTTTCATGGCGTTAATGTTTATTGAGATACTCTCCTCCCGAAAATTAAGAACACTATGAGCAGATGAACCCAACGAACCCCTACCAATTTAAATGAAATTATTTTATGTGCTGAGCAAAATTAGAGGAAGCTCGGCGGTCCTCGTAAGAGATGAAATTTCTTTATCTTTTCAAGATTAGAACGATTACGAAAACATCAGCGATCATTTGCACTATTGAATGAGAATTATTGGAGCTGCTCGCTACAACTGCGTGCCCCCCTATAAGGTTGTAAATGGAGAACAGCTTGAGCAAAATGATCTTACGCATGCGACGTATGCCATTGTGAATCGTACAAAACGTATTGTTGGTATTGCTGAAATTTTGTTTTTGATATCTTTTTAGACGGCGGGTTGACGCATCGATATTTCACTTCCAGTCATGTGGGAATAAAGCAACGAGCAACTTTCTATGGCACTGACAGGGAATGCACAATATATACTAAACATGCTGACGTTTATTCAATAGGATAAAAAAAAGTGATGTTAGACATAATAGTTGGGGGAGACGACGTTATGGATGGCGTTCGCATGCACTTCAGACAACTCATTGGCACACAACTCTTTCCAATTATCGCGATGTGTGTGAAGGAACGATCGAAGCGTGTCCGTTACCGTCTCCTGAAGATTTCAATTTATTTCGAAGTGCGCACCTTAGGTCGGTGGCTGCGTCAGATGAGCGCTTCAACAAGGAACCGCAACGCTGAACTAGCACCATAGCTTCATGTCTGAACAAGTGAACTTCATTTGACTTCCCTCTGAGTTAATCTCTGACGATTCTTTAACATATACAAACAACATCTCCTTTAAAAAACCACGAAGGTATGAATTATCCCAGCAAGTAATTGTTCAAACCTTCAAGAAGGAACAAGTTTTTGCAGTGGCTAAATTGCTCAATACCGCTGATGTGCAGCATCGCCATCTGAGAGCACCGCACGCATCAAAACCTGTTCCTTTTGATGCATGCGGTGCGTTCAGACGGCAATGCTACACATCAGCGGTATTGAGCAGTTTAGCCACCGTAACTTCACGTACATCACGGTTATATTAGTACTGTGAAGTCCCAAGTTTTCTGAAATCTCTAATTTAGGACGACCTAACAATTTGGAAAACTGCGACATATGCGAAACGAAAAACTGCTTTGCTACCGAGCGTAACGCTTATCTCAGCCCATATCGCATAAATGAATATAATGCGTGTGTAGACCACCAAGAGTTTTCGCACACAATAACAGCAGATTTACCAACACTCTGCTCACTATCTTTATATTTGTGAAGGGGCGAAAAGTAGCGCAGTGACTATCGCATTCTCTATATGCATTTGGAATGTGAGGCGAGCAATCCGGTCTTGAGGCATTGAAAAGCTACCCGTATAACTGTGTCGGTGCTAGCTCCCTTTTTGCAAAACGTCAATATTGTGTCGGGTATGAACGGCGGAACGGTGAATGGATAGGCTCTCAAGATGGCTGACAATCCAAGCGTTGCACCATGGCGAACTGCCAGTTCACTGTGTGTTGTTTTCGACTCCCACTGTGCCTGCAACTTGCATTTGCAGTGGTTTCTGAGGGGAGCGAAACTGGAGCGGTTCTAACACGACGTGGTAGATGAACACGGAGCTGCTTTTGGAAACATAGCTTAAAATATTCCTTGATGCTCATCCTGAAAAATTGTCGGAATTTATAAAATACATCCTGAGAATGGGCACGCGGACTGTACAGACTTTTTGCAACGCATTTCTTCACAGAGCACATAAACATTATTGTGAGACGATGGCCTGGCACTTACAATGAAGGATTTGCTAACACGATAATGGCCGCAGTGTATAAGAACGGTAAGGCAATTGGCTGCTTCCTTGCGAACCTCTATTTGGTGATGGCAAATCGCTCTGTGGACCAGCTCCCTGAAATTTGTATTCAGGCGGTGAATTACCTATTCAGTTGGTTTAGTTTTAGCGCACTTAATGTGCGGGCCTGGAGGATATTTTCCTTCACCTGGAATGTTCGTGTTGTCCAGTTACATATGAACAAATTCTTCTCTATCCTTTGTAATAAACGGTGCTAGCCAGAAATTCATCACGAATGGCGAACAGTCATTAGAAAAGGAAGGAAAACCCTGCAAACAAATACGGGAATAATAGGATCAGCTGAAATTTTGCAAGAAAAGTCATCCTAAAATGCAAGGGTTTTGTCCCCGAGACCGCCAGAGATTGTTTCCAGAGTAATGCATCACAGTCTCCAATTTTTTCCCTTTAATGCAATCGTTCGCAAGTTGCCGGTCAGGCTACCTGAAGCTTACGTAGTAACATGGTAATAATGGTACTGGAAATAATAAAACTGTTAGTACATAGTGATTTTCCAAAACAATGAGAGCAAAGAATGTAGTAGGTCATTTGTGAATATAAATATGAAACGTAATAGATTTCAAACCCATCGCAGGAACAGCATGGCAGCTCTCAGTGGCTACCAATGTAGGCTCAAAAGCGATAGCTGTTTACTGTGGTTGTAAAATCCAAAAGTTGCCTAAAGGAACAATCATTCTTACTTCCAGCTGCGATGCGAAAAAAGCAGCAGTTGAAAAACAGCTTACAAATAGAGTAGGAATTCTGATGTGATATGTGCCGTTGCATTTATAAATACAATGATATCATTTCACAGTAATCATATTAGTGTGAAAAGAGTATAAACTTCAACGAGTGTATCTCATTCAGATTGACTATTATTTTAAAAAGTGATGAAGTGCGTAAGTGTGCAAAAATCAATATGAATGATGAAACATGGAAAGTCCAAAACTAGCAAATAACGAGTGTTTTCAAGGGATGCGAGTAGTGAGCTGATCGCTGGCGAAATTAAACTGATATATGGGCCAAAAAGTACGCCTCTCCAATTTGATCAATTTTTCGTGGAATTATTCTTAAAAAACCTATGAATATGTGCACATGCAAAAAAGAATGCAGAAGTTTCGTAACACGGTTTCGATCGCAGTATAAAAATATTCCAGAATCGTTAATAAGCGGATGTTATCTTCCTCCATACTCTTTACATAACAATGTGCTAATAATTTTTTAAAATTTTAATTGTTCTCTGCAGAATAATATATAGTACTATTCTTCTACCGTTCTATTTGATTTTACTTCGTTTATCTCAGGAGCATAGAAAAACGTATGGATGTATCTATTTTTTTCCAACAGGTCGAATGCATCATAGCCTCTTGTCTTCTCCACCGTTTTGGATAACTAGTGAAAAAAGAACCGAAATTAGCACAACGAAGACGAAAGAAACACGAGATTATGAGTCGAAAATTGCTTAATGAGAGCAAAATAGTTTCTCCGCCAACTGCAACAATCACTGCTCAGTAGTTGTCTCAGCAAGCAGAAAAATTTTATCGATAGTGATCGACGAGCGAATCGTTACATAAGATCCGACTGCCGGTTCGTGGTTAATAAAAAAATTGTCTTCAGCGGTTACTGGCAGCCAACATCCAGTCGTGTTTGTGTGCCATCGTCGAAAATCAATCATTGCTCTTTGGGCATTCGCAATCACCGATAAGCAATTGGTAGCCCCTACCTCGGTACCGACTCTTTTAAAGTTGGCGGGCACCGAAAAAAGCGGTATCGTCGGCTGCCGATCTTTAATAGCCACCGGCGAGACTCGGAAAGCTCAGAAGCTATCATTTTTCAACATTTACCGATATTCCCTTCAATATATTCCCTAACTGCTGTAGTTGATCTCTGACTGAAAGTTTCGGCGGCACCTTTTGTGACCACCGATTAATATTAGCTGGTAGCAGCCTGATCCAATTAGTGCGGTCTATCGCTAAGCGGTCCCCTGCACTCACAAATTCATTAGTGAATAAATGGTTATTAAAGGATTAGACTCATGTTTTCTTCGACGCGAATATTTTCCCGGAAAAATGTCATTAAAAGAAACAGAGAAAGCATACGCAATACTTATTGGACGTCCCTTCCTTTCGCATGTAAATATGTTCGAGAAAATGAGAACACTTAACAGTTTCAGAATGGATACCCACGTACGCCACTGTCTACTCGATAATAGAACCTGAATGAAATGCAGCGTAAGCCCCTTCCTTCAAAGACCAGCACACGTTATCGTCGGTTCAATGCTTTGCGGATTCCAACGACTACTTAGATTTGGAAAGTTTTCCCACTCGATGCGAGTGCATTATTCGACTGAATTTGTTGAGATCTTTGATTATGAGGTATTGCGATGTTCAAAAAGAGATGCGGTATCTGGCTTGAACAAGACGAAGGAGTTGGAAGAAGAAGAACACAACAAAGCTGAAATGCGGAAGCTTACAATTGATAAAATTTCGACAACGACGCCATTTACACACCTTCGGACGACGCATTCCATCGGTCAGCTACATAACCTCGGAATACATTTCGTTTTCTACTCATACTGTTGGTTTTTGGAAGGGGAAACTAGCAGATTGAGGGGCAACTAGCAGAATGACTCGTCGGCAAATGCATTCAGTGAGTGAGATAAAACTGCAGATTTTACTTCATACTCTCATCAATTTCTCAACATGCGCTTATGCAAAAACACACTTTTTTAAATGTATCGTATAGCTTTTGCTCATTTATTTTGTGTAAAGTATTTAGGTTCTCAGCTGTAGTTTCCCACTGCAGAGTTTGCTTGCTCTCTACTCATGAGTCAATCGTCTAGCAAGTATTAACAAATGGAAGATGGGAAAGTGTACAAGTAAGTTGAAAAGTTCTGTTACCTCGCGAGTTTTTGAAATCATTTCATCTGCAGTGCTCTCAGAAAGATAAGCAGACGCCCAAATTTGATGAAACACATAGGCAGCGTCGGATTGTAATTCTATCTGACGACCATCACCATCAACCCTGCAAAACCTCATAATAAAACGCCTTCGCAAAAGCTAATTTCTTTCAGCTGAGGGTGAATTCGATATATAACAATGATGAACGATGAAATACCCAGAACGCATCTTGCTCATTAACTTCAGTGGTTTGAATGCAGTTTGATGCCCTCTACCTGAGCTTACGCAATGCAAAAACATTTTGCGAATGTGGCTGATATGGTCTTACTGTTCCATCGTAAAGAGATGTCACTGTTCACAAACGTTAGCTAAACAAATTGCCACATAACGGAGACTCACCGAGATTTCTCTTCGTCGGCGAGATATGCCAGTAGTGTATAAAGTGACATAATTGAAGGTGGAAATGCGGTAAAACCCAGCAAATAATATGCTTTGAGGAAAAGTAGAAGCGACTTCACGTAAATGTTCCTCTGCAATATGCAATGATATTGCCCATTGATGAATGTATTTTTCCAGCCAGTTTTGTACCATCTCTATGAAAACCTACAGATCATATCTTCATATTATACAATCAAATGACTGCTCAGTATGTATCAATAACAAGATTTCAGTCAAGCCGCTTGAAAGCACGGAAACCTCAACTAATTCATGGAGTACTTTGCATAAGGTGGACGATCAGGAGAATTCCAGCACTGAATACAAGATGCCAATGTCAGAGAATTTCAAATTTACCTAAACTGTTAGGATGCCGCACTTTCCAATACTAAAATGGAAGTGCTCACCGTATTTATGCGTTGGTTAAAACTGAATGCAATTTTACAATGGTCAAGTCTGTGTTGAAAAATTGAACAAAAAATTATCAGCTGTAGCGAATGACAGTCGCACATTGAAATTCGTTAATATTATGAACTTTACATTCCCGTAATTGTATTGTGCTAGCAAAAACGTCCATTGCACTTATCTTCTTCATATGGTTTCAGTGATTTCAGACCTTCGAAGTTTCAGCAGCCTCAGAAGCACGAAGATTTTCTGAGGAGATCGTGCCGAACAAACTGCGAAATAGGTGAACGATCTGTTTGTGATGCTCATAATTCTTGTGCATTTTGATATCGCGAAGCATTTGGTCAATCTGGAATTCTTATCATTTAAGAGTATTCTTACACTGAATCAGTTTGATTGACAAATCTACTCCTGATGGCTCCTATCCCCGACGCATATGCCCGTTATTTCAAAACCACAATCAAAAATCAAAAAACCGCATATTCCGTCCGACATTCTCTTATATTCCCTCTACACTTCATTCTTAGTACAAAGTACTTTTCAGTGTTGAAATATATACAACGTCATAATTCGTTCCGGAAACAAACTGAATTAACGCACTGCTATGCTGCACAGTAAAATGAGAGCGCTAAGAGCACTAAATCGTCGATCCAACTTCAGAGTGTTCATGCGCATCATCTTAGAGGGAACACAATGGACATCGTCTTCTGTAGACGTCAAACGAGACATCGAAGAGGCGGGATAGAAGACTCAATCATACAAAATGTTGCTTGTAATCTTTATAATGGGCGGGTGAAACGACAAATAATGAAAGATCAACTGCAGAAAAATTCTGTAGGAAGTATTTCATAAGGGGAGGAGTTAAATGATAGATTACTTAAGGCAGTTTATATATATGGCAGCTGAAGACCCATTAAGCAAATACTTGGAAGGCACGTACCTCTTCTTGAAATATTGAGATGACTGCTGCTACAGTTGGCAAACGATACTGTTCAGGAATATTCTTCTGATCGCCATAAGCTGTCGAGAAGACAGCTGGATATGCAAGCGATCTAAGAATATATGAATGGCATCCAAATACGTAAAGTGTATCATAGAATTTCAAAAAACAGTGGCGGGCTAAGCGAGAGAGAGGCGGCAAGGGAGTGGATGTGATAACTCAATGGGCCCAAAAATTTGCACTCCGTCTTGAAACTCTAGCTCCTGCCATCGCATTCAACGGTTCCACGTATAAGCGCAAAAGGCAGAAAGGAAATGGTTCGAGAGAACCTAACGTGAATTCGATTAACCAGTTGAAACAGTGCGTGAGTGATAAACAAAGCAAAGAAGACATGAGGTATAAAAACCAATGGAAAAGTACTTTTGGTGAAGGAAGCTACTTTTCCTTTGCCAACTCGTGACAAATACAACGGTTAAGGCTAACGGTGTGATCTTGGCATCTTCTCATAAGATGGTTGGATTGTGCCCTCTAGATTGAAACTTATTTCCTCATACTCCTTGTGAGTTACGGAAATATGACAAATGTAGAAAGAAATGAGGGAATCTCGACAGTTAACAGCATTTGGTCATATTAAAAAATGAAAAAAATTACTCACGCGGCGATATAAGACCTTTCGGTCTCCAATAACGCTGAAGGTATACGTGCCGTGACGACCGCAATAGCGCGATTCATCGGTTCACTGGTGCGCCAACCAGCTGACGTTGTGACGATTTGCATCAACTTCAATCGACTGCAAACTGTATATATCATGACAAAAATGGCAGTTTTATCTGTTAAGAAGTGCAATGAGGAAAAATTCAGCTCTCTTCGCCACTGTCTCCCTTTGTGTTTGCATAGGAAAACAAACATCATAAATTTTATTGTAAACATCAACGCAAAGACCGGACTTCTTGCACTGAATGGAGCTGCTTTACAAAGCACGTCGTTTACAGCAAATTTGCACGACTAACCGCACGTTGCAGTTGCCTTGGTGGGTGAACAATGCTGGCTGCTTTCGTTCTTTAATTCCCCCCCCCCCCCTCTCCCCTCACCCTTTTATTCCGAACGTCAATTTTTTGAAGCGAATGAAAACCAAATCCTTAAGCATAGAAAAAAGAACTGGACTGATGCTAAGAAACATAAAAATAATACAAGCAACTGTGCCACGATGTTGGTGCTGGCTTCGAAGCTAACTCCATAATGAGCTCCACAAGCCAATGAACTTGACGCATATCGATGTCGCGTGTTGCAAGTGAAATTCCTCGCAGCCAGGAGGCGCTCGCATCTGTTAGCATCCCTAAAACTCTAATGACTGCACCTCTATTCTGTTCATTTGGTGCAAAGTAAAAGCAGCAAACGATGGGCCCAAAATATGCAAAGGCAAAATAAAAATGGTTTCTCAAATCAACACAGTCGCTCACTCGTTCGAAAATTTACAACAGTCGTTTCCCACATTTCGTTGGCACTACCAATATTTCTTAAATATTTCATACCCAATAATCACTTTTATTTTTTGTTTTCTTCAGCCAACTTTCTTCTTAACATTGTCTTCCATATTTCGAGATCATCTTCGCATTTCGACTATTTAGTTATGTACTATTATGATCAAGTTTAGTACATGAACTATCATACATGACATATGAACTATGAACTAGTATATATATATATATATATATATATATATATATATATATATATATATATATATATATATATATATATATATATATGAATGAGGCATTATGAGTCTATAATAATTCTGAAAATGAAGCAAAGAAAACATGCTGTTAAGAGCAGAAGAGTATTCAAGAAATGCTGACAAAGTGGTTATCGAAACGGCGCAATTTTACATTGGTAACATATTAGCTATGCAGTGTTCCTAAGCATTCGAAATACAGTTCATGAACCAAGATGTAAAAAGTTCTGTGTCCAAAGGATTATTTGAGTAAGAAATGGCAGTAACCAAGGTTCCATTAACGTTTGCCTTAAATAACTTTATCTTATAGTGCCCATAACGTAAGGTCTGCCGAAAGCTAGCATCCATTGTCACACCAACGATAGTGAGTCAACATCCGGTATTCTTTGGTCTTCTCGTTTTTCTTCTAGTGAAATCGAAAGTCCAACCTTCGATGGCAGTACTCACTAATGGTCTCAGCCATTTCCACATCCTTTTCAGCTTCTCAAAAGGCCAATTTTTCGAGCCACGAATCAATCCACAAACATATTCTGCGCCTAACCTCTGTTGTCCCCTCTGAAAATAACGCTTCGAAATAGCAGCACAAATATGGCTTTTGCAGCGACTCGCAAATTTGGGAAACAGAAAGAAGAAAACGGTCATGCAACCCTAAGAATCCTAAGGGATATTAAAGCAATAAAACATTGGCATGGCACTTTTCGGATTTCGAGTTTTGAAGCAGTACAGAATTCTTGGATTAAATTCAACACTGATTCATCCAGATTGACGAACAGGCGACTGCAAAGTAAAAAAGGGGCTAGAATAGGAAAACACAAGTGCAGCTGTCCATAAAAAATCGGAGAATTTATGTTGGCTTTTTATCAGTTTGCTGGCGCAGCGGAAAATGTCATATTTCATAGGAGGAAGGCATTTCTAAACGTTGTTAGTCTTCGCAATGGAAGTTTTCACGTGTGGATGACTCTATCGAATGTTTGTTCAAAATTGCGGCCTTTGAGATTTAACAAATGCGATGTACGGATATGGAAGCAGAGGGCGCGGCTACAGTGGCATAGACTTGCTTCTGTGACGACTGCAAATGACATAACTGGACACATTCGAAGGATTAACACGAGAAATGTTGCTAAGGATAGTGATGACATGCAAGAAGGACAAGAACTCACCTGATCAGATCGCATAGTCGACACCAAAAACCTTTTGAAAATAATAAGGAAACGATCACAGAAATTTCGGAACACATACTGCAAAAACTCATTCGCAGACGAAATATAATCTTGATTTTCACCCACTGATGCAAAAAAAATCCCTCAAGCTCGATCTGTTTGACATCACAGTAATCGCTTTAATGACCATCTTCCTAAGAATGTACCCAAAGCAACGAAGACATCTTAATAAACAAAAGATTTGTTGATTAATGTCATCACGAGTGCGCTTCATTACAGAAAGAATACAGTTCCTTGTGTGAGCTTGAAAAAGTGTTCCTAATGTCATAAAAATTGGAGACTATGAACAATCCTTTTGCCTCTCAGGTGGAGGCAGATTATAACGCCGACTGAAACCCCAAATACTAGGAAATATGTTGATTCCAAAAAACAACACATCGTTTATGAATTCTTAAGCACTGCACTGCCAGTGACTATGTGAGAAATAACTGACGCCTAGAACTTCCCAAGACCACAATTTATCACCAAAACCAGATCCACTGCTCCAGAGGGATTTGTGAAAAATTATGAA
The DNA here is from genome assembly GCA_013433145.1 of Ascaris suum. NCBI lineage: Eukaryota > Metazoa > Nematoda > Chromadorea > Rhabditida > Ascarididae > Ascaris > Ascaris suum. The sequence goes on along the minus strand of CM024178.1, from coordinate 10,103,918 downwards.
AGCATTTAAGGACCTAATTGGTGTACCTTGACAACGTTGTATGTGTATATAGAGAAAACTTCGGAATCATCCTTCTCTCGCAATAACTTCAGATGCCATCGCTGAAGAAAGCCGATTTCGCTAAGCACTTTCACGATTGTCTTCTCGATTGGAGTCAGCTTGTCGAATGGACGCAAAAGGTGAACTTGCTGCTCATAGGGCGCAAACATTTCCAATGTTCTGCAAGGCACTATATAGTTATCGCTACTGTGAACGAATTGGACCAGAATTTGCGCCGCTTGAAAAATTGGAAAATATATGAAGATTGGATGGTATAGCACATTCAGGAAAGTCTCATAAAACCGTCCACAAATTAACAAAAGTTTCCGACTGCTACTTAGTGATAGCTATTTTTTTGCCAACGCTTATTTCTTAGGCAGAATATTGAGAAAGGACAATGGCGATGACCATGTTATAGAAGTCGACATGTGAAGGCTCTCTTATGCTCCTTCCAAAAGTATCTTACTTAGGCCATTGATAAGTTCCCCAGTGTGGCTTCGTTATGAAAATGGCTTGATCCCAGAGTTGCTTAGTTGTAGGCAAAGTGTTGAGATCGTACGCAAGGCACACATTGTCAGGTCTCATCCCACACGCATATGGAGCAGCTTTATCTTCCACCTGCAAGAAACACTAAATCATATTCTGCGTATGAACAAATTTCATTGTCACTGCATCCTTATAGCAGGTCTATGAAAGGCTCTTCAAAGAAGAACTCATCCGACCTACCACTCACTTCGCATCCGGAACAACCCGTTGTAAAAACTGCGCTGTCCACCACCTATAGACCAGACCTACTCAACTAACCTGAGCAACGTGGAAATTAATTCGCACATTTTTACCAAAAAAAATCGACGGATCGCTCTCATAGGTAATTGTCAGCACGATTAATGAACGCGTATATGTCAGCCTTTGTCACATATTGTGCTTATTGGAACAATCACCTCGAGATGTCACATATTATCACCTTCAGCCAAGATGTGCTTATCGCAGCCGAATAAATTGGAAGGAGTCGAGAGCGAACGAAGGAGGGGGAAGAGCCGACAGAGAGACGGAGGAGCGGTTAGGTTTGTAACATCGGGTTGTCAAAGTAAGATTATCGGAAAATAGATATTAGCCCCAATAGACCGTATGTTCCGTGGAGTAGTCCTTTACGTATAAAAGTAGGCTCCGCTAGAATCATGACATTTTCATCATCTTGCAGAAGACAATGATGTACCGTTATTCCATTCTGGCATCCAGCAATTGTCGAAGGGTATTTGGGCATTTTGGCGCTGGAAGGATTTTTCTTTTGCATCAAAAGTACCAAGTCGATGGATAGGGGAAAAATCGGGTGAGTGGATGAATGGAAACAAATTCAAAAATCCTCCCGGTTCAGTTTGTGGACGTGGTTCTCACACACGGTGATATGCATTATCGTACACGAGCGCAGTCTACTTCCAGTTACAACCACCAACCTCAGGTGAAATTGCTGCCGGTGCAAGAATTCTGTCAATCAAGCTTTTGCCAAAGCGGTAAACCTAAAATTCGTCTATAGTGCTCCGCAACGATGTTCATGCGCACGTTACTAGAGAAATTGAGATAGGTGGGCTGAGGAATCATTTCTAATCTATTCTACTCACCCCATCTACTGCCGACTCACTACCGCTCATTCGTGCGAAGGGATGCGCTTTGCAAAGAAAAAGGCTTTCAGCAAGAGGTTGAATCAGTGCGCTTGAGTTCCGAAGCAACGAAATATCGTCACTGCACTAACGCTGACGTGCAGTTGACAACGATTTCATACGATGACAAAAGGACGAGGAAGCGACAGGATTGTTTCAACACAACAGCTGCAACTGAATCTTCGTGCAGTTCGTCAACACAAGAGGACGACAGGCAATGAGATATCGTCACTGCACTAAAATTCGGTGACTCCAAAGGCGGAAATCCCTGCCTTGTTAATAGCTGCTATAAGATCGCGCTTTCGGTTTGTTGAAGATGACGTCTAATTCTCGATAAATCATTTGCGTAGTACCACGCAGGGATGCAAGTGCGTCAGAAATCTTAAAAAATAATGCGTGATTAGCCTTCACCACGTGGTAACTGGCTTGTGGTTTACCCCCACTTCATACGCTTATTATCCATTCTCCACATCATTTCCTAATGGTTCAGTGCTCATTTTAAAACCAAGGCACTAAGCAATTTTCAGTTAGATATTTGAGGAGGGTCCTTTAGATATGCCTCCAGAGGAAGGGAGCAATCGTCTCCTTGTGAACAACGATGGACTGGAAGATCAAGAAATGTGTGCATAGACGAAAATTCTTTTATAATCATTAAAGCCCTTGTCTCCTTTCCCCGCTAAGTAGAGCCTTGAGTTATCACGTAGTTGTTGCAGTAATCTGCAGCAGATGGTTTCAGCGGTGTTTGAAACTGTGCAAATAATGTTTGGCCATCTTGCTCTTGAGGCCTTTCTTTCATTTAGCGCAAGAGAGGGAATTGAAATGTTGCATGTCTTCGGCACTGGCATGCATTGTTTTGTTAAATCACTGCACTTTTGCACTTTTCCTTTATTCATGCCGGATTTCTCTTGTTAACGATGCCCGTAAGACGTTGGAATGTCAATAGCAAGTTTGAAAATCTCTTCAACGACCGCAATTACACACCTCTTGATCAGTGTGGTACTCACCTTCTGATACATGTTTGGTGTTATATAAATTGCTGATTTCCCACCCATAACTGTGCAATTCATTGTTTCATTTCTTTGGGCAACATTTCTAATGGCTAATTTTCATATTGCTAAGATGGAAGTGTGTTATCATCGCAGACTTGCACAAAAATTTGAAAGTAGAATGATGGCTCAGAAAAGGAAAGCATGTACCAACTCTGATATACGGCTGCGCCTGCACTTACAGAAAGCTATTGGTGGTTACAACAGAAGAGATATGAGCGGTTCAATTGAGCGCTTGCCTGCAAATAAAGCTATCGTGCACTCCTCAAGCACAGCATTCAGCTGCTGTGAATTTCCAGTACTTCTACCACGGCCGTATAGACATAAGAGTAGAGCTATCGCGTTCATACTAAGTGAGCATGAAAAGGACCGTATACATGAGATTACAAAGATAACAAACTTTAGCAGGGGAAAGTGGTAGAAAAAAGCGCAGGGACTATGCCTATGCTTATGGAAGGTGAAAAGCGAATGAGATATCAACCCACATAATTAACTGTGGAAACGGTCTTTGGTCAACAATGCGGATAGCTCCAAATAACCGTCGTTTTGGCGCATAATAAGGCGACGCAAAACCCCAGAACAAAAAAGTGAACAACTTAAAACGCGGCGTCATGACACAAATGTATCGATCTGGCTTATCCTAATCGATAGCTTTGGTCAGCGTAACGCTGTACGCGCATTCCCCACCCCAGGTTCTTCATAAACATTATACTCCTTTGAATTTTAATAACTGATACTAAATTTCGCCAATAAAATTTCTTTTCAGTTGTGAAAAACTTGAAATGAGCAAGAATGGTTCTTCAGCATCATTCAAGGCGATGTGGGAAGGATCTGAAAAGCTTCTCCGGTTTCTCACAGAGGGTTCTTTTTCAGCAGCAAGATAACTGCTGTCTGCCGGCGTAAAGGCTTTCTTTTAAGCGGTTGGAAGCATTCATTTGAAGCGAGTAATTTCAAAAAGTCATTCGAATACCGATCAAAGGGATTTGGTTAAAGTCGAATTTCCGCCAAGCGTAAACAGCAAAAACTGAAGTTTCTCCGCAGAAACCGAAGAAAACCTCAGTTCCCAATCAAAGCTAGGTCGGTTAGCTGCCACCATTTCTCTAAACCATTCTTTACCCCATTTCGCCAAACCTTACCTTTGCTGGCGGTTTCCAAGGGGACCTTATCGAACGTGGTTTATTCCACTTCAGCCAACCAAATACGCAGGTTGCGCCAACGTCGCGCCAGGATGGCCGTTCCTCGTGAAACATTTGAAGAAACACCTTAAGATGGTAGAAAATCATTATTACTTGAGAATGGGTGATGATCGGGTGAGCGAACGTCCCGAATTCCATGTGCTGTATGACGTAAAATGAAGCGAACAGCAAGTGCAGAGATGAGGGAGTGGTACACAAATGCAACAAGATTGAGACGAGACGGAAGAAGCGATCGAACTGGGGACTCCTCTGTTAATCAAAGCCACATGCAATCCATTTGTGCACCAGTTGCAGGCGCCTCCCTTCGAACGCTGAGAATGATGAAATCATCGACCCTCATTCTTCTTAGCGCTCTCCGCTATGCACCGTACTTCCACATGTAAACAAAGCCAAGCAGAAATACGGTAGCCTCCGCCAGCCTCGCTCGGTCAAAACGGTATGTCTTTTGTGGAGAAAACAACTAGAGATTCCGCGTTTCTGCCAGAAATCACTGCAAGTGAAATTGTGTTGAAACAGTGCTCATTCTACTTCGTGCAACCTTTTCCTTACACAATGACGCCGCTGTCTGGAAAGCAAATTTCGTTAGATGCAGATAACATCAGATTTTCAAGGAAAAGAATTCGTTCGACAGCTACGCATAATATGCTTGCGAAGAAATATCACTGCGACTCATTGGATAGACAGCGAAACTCCATTCACAAATGTGCAACTGTCCTACCACTGCTGGATATTTAATCTGTTGCAACAGTCTAGTTTTGACCTCGGTAATCTTTCAAAGGTAGATGTCATTAGAATAATTTGATGAGCTTCACAATTTGCAGATGAACTCACAGAGGGATCGAAAAATAACTCACCGAGTCTAGTAAACCAATTCTAAGATACAATCATTCCAAGCGAACCGGAGACAGCACGCACGAAATCGTCTTGTCTCAAGGTTCGGATGCCTGGGTGCTTTCATGTGTGAAGAGCTTAGACCAGTGAGAAGCTTCCCCGATTCGCTGATTTACAAGACTGCTCTTGAACCTGGCTACTTAAAGAAAGTGTTCTTCTTTCACATTCCAGATGAGAACATGCTTATTTATTTCGCGAATGACGTCAAACCTATCTTTAATCAAAGGTTGCTAGAAACGCCAGGCCTCGTAAGCGTCAAAATCGCATTTACCCGGAAATATAGGTATGATATTATCAAAGGTGCGATAGTATAAGCTCGACTAACCTGCATGGCTCTTGGATCGTAATTGTTTCTGAAGAGCGTAACAAGCATGAAACTACCAGAGTCAACGTTCCGCCAGTGCAAGGTTTTGCCCGCATTGTTGCAAACATCAATGAGCTCATCTCGCACACTCTCGATCTTTCTGAACAATGAAGACATCACTTATATCGTTAGAACGAAATACGGGAATAACGAAGTGCAAAGGAGTTTCCGCTCTCTTGTGCAAAGCATCGTTAGAATAAGCTACCGTTAGATGATTGTCTGCCAAGGGAGGACCTTCCGTGCTGGGTCTCGGTGCGTTCCAGAGGAAAAGCTGACGCGACTTCCGGCTATCTCGAATAAGCAATGCTGCAGGTGGCTCGAGATGAGGGGTAACCTTGTTATTACACCATATTGTTATCAAACCACATTACCACGTCGTCAAGTGAAGGCTCGTAATATTGAGTTCAACCTTGTTGTTACATCACATTTCAAACCTGAACACCCTTTTACCACATACGAACGTTAGGCGTTCAACACAGCATTCTGCACTCTTCGGTAATTCACTCCCTTGATGGCTGCAACAGCGTACTCGATTTTTTTCTCACACTGGTGTATAGCCTTTGCTTTAGACGCTGCGCGATCTACGTCGTTGAGCAGTTCCCAGAACGGCCTCAGAGCTGACATACCTTTGGTGCTCCAAAAACACCTCGACAGCTGAACCAAGCCCTCCGAGAACTGCAAGTTTTGAATTGTGAGCGTTCATACGATTTTATGCAGTAGCATTGCCAGTATACTGCACACAGTACACATTGAACAACCAGGTGACAGAACGTTTCTCACCTTCACTGCACACCTATAACGCTCAGCTTTTTAACAGAACAGAATGATCGAGTCAATGAGAAGGTAAATACTCTCTAAGACCTAGAGTCTTTGTTACTTAATTAAGGCGGCATTGCATTCCGAAAGAATTCCACTTCCAATGCACAATTTATGCGCAAGTGTTCATGCGATTCCAGAAGGAACGCAAAATCAGCAGAGCAATAGAAATCACGCTCCTCTTTAAGCACTTCAGGATTTGCTAGAGTGTTGAAAATGAAGCTGAATGTAGCGATAAAGTGAAGATCACACTTCTGCTTTACAAGGAAAATAACGACATCAGCCATTTACCGAGTACACCGAAACGAGGAAGACTAGCCGTCCTCAAATTCCTTTTCGCTACGCCCATGGGAGTTGTGCTAAGCGGCAGATGATTAATCATTATACTTGTCCTACTGCGCGCAGACCTCGACGAACGTTCACTTGTGGTCCCACATGAGAGATTCTGATGACCATAAAAACTGGTCTTTTCATTCGGAGAAGCGAATGACCTAAATAATTTTCCCCAACACCACCGAGCTTCTGAACATTAAAGTGACGCAGTAGGTGAACCTGCAACTGCTGTAAACAACTGTCTGTTTAAACGAGAATGCAATTACGATGTTATGCGCGTTGTTCCATCTCTGCAGAAGAATAGCTGCACAAGCCTCGTCAACCAATTTCATGATCGACGGCTTATCGGAATGGCGCATCCTTGCCAGAGCTGGCCATGTGATAGCCCTCACGTTGACGTTTGATGTTGTGAAGAACCCACAATTGTATAGGATGTATAGCGCACCCTAGAATATATCAGTTTTTAAGGGCCAACGTTGATGATTATCATAGACACTTTCCGAAGAGCATATTCTTGACTGCATCTATGGCAAGTGAACAGAATACTCGAATACAGAAACACCGATCTTTGTTTGAACACAGGTAAACAAGTCGTTAACCTTGAGCTGTTCATGGGTAACATGTGATTCGTTCATATCCAATGGTTTAACAACATCAGCAGCAAAAAGTGCTCGACAGGCTGGAAATGCGCCCACCACTGTAACGAGATCATTCTGCGAGCTCTGACGCACCTGTAAGTCAACAATTATTTCGTAAATTTCTTCACCTCTCTCTTTGTTGCTGTGACAGTCAATAAGGACTTATGAACGACATAGTGTGAAAGGATGGTTGATTTGCATAGTTTTGAAACGATACCAGAACAAAGAATTTTAGAAAATGTTATTGCCTCTTTAGCATGACGCTTGTTTAGTACAGCTGTGAAGTCAGATACGTTTGGTGTTTCTTTCTCTTATTTCATTTTAGTAAGGTCTGTGGTTCATGGCCATCCGTTTGCTTAATTACGCTAGGATGTTGCTGATAACGTAACGAGGAGCTCGTTCAGACTGCTTAAAATTATAACCCGTGAAAACTCAGAGATTTCCCTTTTCGATGATGTGACCTGTATGGTGTAACTATAATACAACTGTTTTTTGCCAACAACTCCAGTAATGATTTTTTTCAAGCATCTTAGGGTTGTTTTCATCAGCGGTTGTCACTGTTAGCGAAAGTCATTTGTTTTCGAAATCAGGGGCCCCTTATTCAGCAGTACTCTTCCTCCTCTTTTTCTTGCAGTGAAAAGTTCAGCTGTCCGGGTACACTAAAAATAGTTGAACATGTCCTAGATAGAATGGTGAAGAGGTTCTTGAAAAGTTCGATGTGAGGGGGTGATTTAGCCCTCGTTTTGTCCCCAAAATGTTTCGTCCCATTGGTTTCCAAGCTGCCTTTCGGGTTGAATTTCTGAGACGCACGTTTGTGCCATACTTACTTACTGATATTCAGCTACGCTTACACCTTCCACTTTATGATCAGTTCACCAGTCATTCCCGTGTTATAGAGCCTTTGATCCCTGCATTATGCCCAATGACCACCTTTAGAGCGCTGCTGAATTGCGGCTATGTATTGGTCTATTTTGCGAATACCCTTACGTAACAGTGACGTTACCGGTAAATACTAGTATTTCCCATCGTGACAGGAAACTCGTCAATATAGGAAGATAATACTGAAAAATAGGATGACAGGAAGGGATCTTGAGGCAATTCAATTGCAACGTAAGTCACCTCAGAGCCATTATATTTCGCAGTCTTATTTGCAGGCAAACTAACTTCGACTTTCATATGTAGGCACTACGGGGATCCACGAAGATACCTGCCATATAGTAAATAATTTCATCTGCACACTTCATTGGAGTCCAGTTTTCTGAATCGCTTATTTTGGTGTGAAAACTAGCCGGCGTGAAAACTCTAGATAAACTATGCATGAGCTCACCATTTCTCCCATTTCCCCTTCCCCGAAAAGAAATTTTGGCTGGAAATTTCCATGCTCCAATCTTCACATTGCAAAGGGCCAGTTTTTATAGCGAGACCAATGCCATCGTTAAGTTGGCCGATGTCACCTTTTTCCGATGAGGTGCAAATGACCAGCTGTGATGACTGACAATTTCACTACAATATTGGTGCCAAAGGCACTGAGGAGTTCGTATTTCCTGAAGCTTTCGCTTCGAAATAACTAAGGTTCACAGTGCTCATCTACACAATTTCCACTTCTCTGCAGTATTTGTTTCTGGCTGCTTATTCCCTGAAACCTCCCAGATCGATGACCACAGTTGTCTTCAATGGTGAAGAAGAGGGAAGACAGAGAGGGAGGCCGGTAGTAGTAGCTGCTTGCTACTTTTCAGCTTAAGCATGTTTAATCAATTATTTCTGACGAATTTGAGTACGATGATAATGTGAAATCCGGACCTCTGCATAAACACTCATCCCAAGTCGAGCGATGTCACGGATGATGTTGAGATGCGAACTCGTGAATTCGATGCTAGACGGCTTACTGAGACGGTTCTATAAAGTTGAACACTGTTGCACAATGAGCAGCTGTGCAACACAACAAGTCTGCCACACTCTACACGAAAAGATGTGATCACCAAGCTCACCTCGACGTCGGCTTCATACTTTGATAATTTACGTAAAATACAAAACCTTTTCAAAAACAAGCTAAAAGCAGGTTAAGCTACCTTTCTAATGAAACGTCAATAATAACAACGATAGTAAAACTAATAATAGAAGCAATTAATAATGGCAATGACTCTTGATGTATTTGCAAACGCGCAATTAACAAAACTGCTTAGACATCTGCCCCATACAGCAAGGAAATATTCCACTTTTAGGACTCCCATATCACCCACCGTGGATATGCATGGTAGGAGAGAAAACCCATCCATCATAGGGCAGGATAAACATCCCCATTATCCCATTTTGCTCATGAGTTTTCAGAATTGAACGAAGAAATCGTCATACTCTCCAGCAAAAGAACGGAACAGTCATAGCAGTTAAATTTGGCATGCTTGACATGCGTAACTTAAGGCATGAGTTGCTCTCTAGAGATTTTTATGAATGCCCCGCATCGTGGCACATTGTTGTCGTGAAAGTAAAATGCCCTCTGAGATTGTTATTGTGTTATATATATATATATATATATATATATATATATATATATATATATATATATATATATATATATATATATATATATATATATATATATATATATATATATATATATATATATGTGCTGGCAAATGGCAAATGACAGCTGTTGACCACTTCAGTCAACAGGGTGCCCCTGCCCAACTCATCCCACTGTGATCACATCTCACTGGATTTTTTTCACTGCAGCGATATTTTCTATGAGCGTCGTCGAACGTACCATATGTGCATAGTTGATACGCATCTCGACGACATCGAATACGGATGCGCGGAAGCCGCGAATCGGATCGCCGTACCAGTTGATCATTGCCTGAATCCGTTTCTCCAACGCAGTCAAGCATGACTGAAAATGGTGAAAATGTTGTTCTTACTTGAAACGCGAACCATTTTAAATTATACGATAATGTGTTTGCTCTCGTTCTACATCATTCCGAAGGCAAAAGTATCAGGTGCTGAAGATATGCGCGTCAAATCGCTGTGACATACATTCATAGACCACCATCCACTTCGGCAATTATCACGTGATTCGCAGCCATGAAAATACATATAGAGCAAAACTTAATATAGAGCCCAGTCATTGGAATAAACCAGTTATTTACCCTTCTTCAAGTTTCTGCAGTGGCTGCATATAATCCTGGCTGCAATAACGCAAGTATTTACTTGCACTCACAAGGTGCAGGTGACATTCTCTGCGTTTCGACTGAACAATGATGATAATTCAAGTAATAGTACTAACAATATGGTACTCCCTTGCAGCTAAAGCTTTAGTCTGAAAAGTGTGACGAAAGTTTGGAATACTGTAAAATAAAGGGAATTTTAGATGCGTATGAAAGTTTGGAATACTGTAAATACTGTAAAATAATAAAGGGAATATTGTAAAACCGCCAACTACGCTGAGTACTACGCTGAGTACGCTGAGTACAAGCAGGAAACTGCTCAGGACGAATTTGAAATTGAGATGCGTATGGAAAGAGCACATGGTGCAACAAGCTACTCCAATCTAAGATTTCTTCACCTGCAATGAAATACAATAACAAAAATTGTATCGCCTCCAATTCGGCATTTTATTTTCCCATGCGAGATCGCAAGTTGAAAGTCGGTTCTCTAGTGTGCACAAAATGCGTACTGATGAATGCCATTGTTCGTATGTTTACTTATATGTTCGCAAGCCAACCATAAGCATTGCCGCATCTTTAAGCGTTCAACAGCAAATCACTCAGTTAATTGACGTATTACCAAGGCGCACAACATTTCATCATAAATGAGACTACACCCCTCCCCAAACTCTCGTTTCGTTATGATCTCAGCATACTATTTGGAAGAGCGCCCCCATGTGAAATGGTGAATCACACCCCTCGTGGAGCTCATGAAATGATATTTTCCCGCAGTAGACAGCGAAGTTTTACTACAGGACGATCGACCGCAAGAGAAAAGTCTTGAGAGCAGTACCACCTCGATCCGACAAATATGGGTCGATATATGAACAATCAAATACGAAGTGTGCACGGCATGTCTACTCGATGCGCTGCGCCGCCAACTACGCTGAGTTCAGGAAAAGAAAGGAAAGGCAAAGGTTACGCTGTTGTTGCTTTCGGGAACTGCAAGCATCGCCATAATTGACGAAATAGTGATAAGATTTCTGCATTCGTGCTCACGCGTCGTCAACAGATAGTCCAGAAGGGCGTGTAACCTATCGAACACCAAACTTCTTATGCACTCCCCATAGAACGAGAACTCTGTAAATAAATAGCATCCCATTCATCCAGTGAGCGTGTCACATTTCTGTGCTATCAAAGAATACCGTCAATAATACACGTATTCAGTGGATTTATGTGAGCCTGGATTTCGAAGTGAAGGCAAGCCGATGGACGTAGAGTCGTTAAATTAGCACCTGAGGACATCAACACGCCTCTGGGATGACCATCTACTGAGGCAACATAAGAACTTCATAATGATGACCAGAAATGAGGACCAGTAGGCAGTCCCACAGAACTAGGCAAAATGAAAGCACTTCAGAAGGGCGGGTAGTCGTACAGATAGAAAAGTAACGGTCGACTGATGAAAACAAGGACGTGTGAAAATAATAGAGCGCAAACGCGTACGCTGCCCTCCTCACATTTTTGGGAAACAAAACATGCACGAAATAAAAAGAAAGCATGATGATGTGCAGCTTGGATCAACACATGAAAAAGATCAGAACGAAGGCGTATGAAAGCGACGACATTATAATATCAACGCTACAATCTTCTATTCCCGAATATTGTTAATTTCTGCTTTCCTACAGTCTTCTTGGAAAGTTACTTAACAAAAGTGGAACTGTTATTTCCATCAACGGAATGTTTTTCTTACGCCTTAATCCTTTCGTGCTGTTCGTGTATTGTACGGCGCTCAGAGGGACTCTGCTGTGATAGAGGTTGACCACAGATCCTTTCAGAGGCGGCATTCGGTTCATAACTGCCGTGAGCACAGAGTTGATTATATAGAGCGACTTTCTGATTTCGTCCCTTCAAATGTCGCTTTAGTATTTCCTCAACAGCCTCACAAAGCAGCATCTCGTGATGACTGGCTCCTCTCACATTTTCAAATTTATGCTGCGAGAAGATCAATTTCGGTCGTTGAAACAACAACAAACCGCGCTTTTTCAAGGGCATTGTTCTTAACAACCGATATGACAGTGCAGCTGAACAAGTGTTAATAAATGCGTTCATCCCACTTCTTCCATACGACCGCTGCAGAATATCCTAATCAAAGAGGCACACGTGAGCACCCTTTTCACTACAGCCAGCTTCTAAATACATTTTTTCCAGCCTCAGAAAACAGTCAAACAGTGCCCCTAAAATGCGTCCACAAAAACGAATGAGGAGGAGACAGCTCTGATGGCTAATTTTTCGAAAACAGTGGAAAGTAGACTACAGGGATTTTCCTCCCCGTTCAGATACACCACTTTAATCGAATAGTCAAGAATTAGTGGTTTGGGCGGCTTTAGGAAAAGGTTTAAATGCCTGGTTGTGCCGACCCGGTGAAACTTCAGAAAATTTGTGTCGATCATGCTTGAATGAAAGGTATAAAATGCTATAAAAGAAGCGAAATATGGACTTGTCCAACGAATATGGGGCTTCCAGTCGTTCGAGCTCTGTTTCGACAACATCATAGATAAACGACTCGGCCAGTTGCAGCTCTTCCGCTTGAGGTATATGCCAGCCAATTTTCACAGTGTCCTTGTCTATACTCGCTCCCCATCTCTTAAAATTAGGTCGCCATTAGGCACATTACAATTCAGAGTAGAAAATTGGTGAGGCCCTTTTCAAATGCGAAATTTACTTTTGTACCGCTAAACTTTTGTAAGTTCACTTTGTTATATCGGAAATGTTTGCCAGTTGGCTAGCCTATATATTTGTTTCTCCTATTTGGTCCACTGACTGTTTAAACCTCTCTTTAAGAAAAGTCTTCCAGAACTACATTTGCAAACCACATTATGACGACGTCAGCTTTTGCATACTTATGTATGTCTGTCTGCCCAGCTGTTTGGAACAACAAACGAGTACAACCAATTACCTACACTGACCCTTCGTTTTACTTAAATTTGGCCACCAATTCCGATGTGGGCTAGATACATTCGAAATCTTCAGCGGAAATCTTACAATAATTTGGTTGCATTTTCTGATCACCTGAGAAAGAGAAACGAACTTGTTGTGAGACGTGTAAAATATGAATACAGCACGGTGATTTGATTATTTTCTGCAATTTATGAAACTAATTGGTGCATGCGCAGAAGTGCAAAGTGCATGTCACAACAGCTCTTCTTGCATATTTTCCCACTTGTTCTTTCGCAAGAGCAATCTTCAAAGAAAACCTAAGTGACTGATTTCACGATCAGTTAGAAGTTTTTTCAACAAAAACGAGAAAGGTTTTCAAAACGCATTTAAGGTAATTATACCCAGCAATTTTTATCATTGCAAATTCTCTAATGAATGATCTGAAATGACCGGAAAGCCACTGTACAAACAAGCAACGATTGAATTTTCCTGGTGACCATCCATTTCTTAGGCTAAACAAGTCATCAATTTCATAGTCCATATGAAGGAGGTACGATTTTTGAGCAGCATTCCTCGTTTTGAATTCATTCCCCGGACAAATACGTCATTCTTCCGCTCCACCTAGCAATGATTTTACAATCTACATAACTGCGCAAGCAAACTGAACTTTTGCCGCGAAAGGCTGTAATTCTCATAACGGTGAATCACATACAAAATGTTGCACTAGAGAGGGGATACAGAAATCAAATGCAAAGAAAGCACTCGTCGTCCTCGTCGTCGTCTCACTTCCCCGCTTTTTCGGGACCTTTGAAGAAGGTAGTGTGGAAGCTCACTTCCCCGCTTTTTCGGGACCTTTGAAGAAGGTAGTGTGGAAGCAAATTATTTTAAGCAAAGTGCGAGCACAATGGGAATCGTGACGTGCAAGAAGTGGGGCATCTAACGCATCGGTTCCACCACAGGACGCGGCTGAACCTACAGCTCAAACAAGATCCTGTGGAGCTGAGGCGACGACAGATGCCAAACACCACGCAAAATTGCAAGACGGTTAAATCTTTCATTGCGGAAATCAGAAAACGTGATTTCTTTTAAAGGTATCATGGAAGGACATCACTAGCAACAAATACGGCCTAACAGGCCACCAGTCAATACAATGCCCCAGAAGCGTATGCAAGTTGCCACCAAGGGCAAAAGGTTATTGGCGCAAAGTGGTCTAGTCCGCTTTTTTGTCTTTGCAAATGTGCGGCTACATGGAAATTCGTCCAAACGCGACAGCATTTTGTATGGGCAATGTAGACTGGAGTTCTTTTGCTCAATTACTTGAACTAAACTATAAGCTATATGGGTGTAACTGGAACTGAATTTTGAAATAGAAATGGTTCACAACACAAAATGAGAACAAAAATTGTCGAAAATGTGCTTTCACTTTCCGCAGATTGGCTTCCTTTTCGCAGACAGTCTGCTGCTCCTCAAAGCGTTGTTATGATATGATGGGTGGCACTGTTCGCAGATTTAGACCACCATTATTACCAATATCCTGCACAGCTGTATTTGTGGACAGATCAGGAATGCAATTATAAACGACCGCAACTGTGGCATCCTCATCAAAACACCACAACCGAATCCTTCAGTTAACAGCAGACCACAACAGGAAGCGTTTCGCTGAGTGATCCGTTCAGAAGAACTCGTCGTTCGCTCTCCGTTTCGGTGTATATTTCGGTCAGCTGACTCAACGCTGTGTTCAAAGAAGCGCATCCGATCTAAATAGAAACTGTGCAAATGAAATCAACGATTGCTCCTCTAAAGTTTATCAGAATTATACCTTGAATGGAGATCTACTGGAAGCGGAAACTCTCTACTCAAATAATTTCACTGTGCATAGTGATCGATTCAGCAACACGGATAGTGACCAATAGGGATTTCAGCGAGATATGCAAATGAACTCGCATGAGTCTGTGTCCGATATTTGGCTCCGGCAAATTTATACCATCTCAGCTGTAATATTTAACTAGTCAGCGAACTAAACGAGCCATCAATCAGACACAGCTAGTAGAGCATATTCAGTAATTCGCATTCGGCTACATTAACTTCTACTCCTTCGGGATAATAATTACCCTCGGCAAAAGAAACTATTCAATACCTCTGACAACGATTCTGGTACACAGAGGCGTATTCATATGCGATATAGAGTTTAAGACCGTGAGATATAATGAACGAGAATAAGTAAAGTTTTTCTGGCTGACGTTCACATTTCTCGAAAATTCCTCATCGGTAACAAGATGTCTTTTGCACTACGATGAGGGTCCAAACAAGTGAACAGTTTATTTACCAGATCCTGGATGAAGTGAGAGCCATAGCGAACGGTGAAGGCTTATAATATGTGACTTAAACGAAATGATAGGCAAAGCAGCACCGAGGGAACAAGTGGCTGAAAATTTTCGACTACAGCGCGAAATTTGCATTGGCAGCATCTACTGACTTCAACAAAAGCGGCGGAACGTTTAGACGACAAATTAAACAACAGAGAAAAAAGCAGTAATTTTAAAGGTGGCAAGAAATGAACTATAATGCACATGGAAGGTAAAAACGAAAAGATCACGCCTTCGCGAATAAGTTATTAATCGTAACATGCAGGTTTTATATGATGCAAGTCAACAATCAACCAAACCTACGTGCCTCCATGCTGACAAAAAACTATGGAGCACAATTTTTCGCAGTATCTGTTGTTTGTAGAGTATGAGAAAGCCTTCAATTCGGCCGAATACATCATTCTTTAGGAACCAGTGGAAATTGCAGCGGCTCATCTCCATAACCTCTATTTTTTAAGGAATTTAGCGCAGATGGCTACCTATAGTCTTTGTGCGCAAAAGAAAAATATCGGCGAAAGTCAAGAGTGGAGCATAAGTGCGGAATTGAATTTCTCCTTCGTTGTTCACTGCAAAGCTTGACTGGCACAAGTGCACGAACGTCGACAAGAAAGGCAAAAGCTTCGAATGACTGCAAGTAACACAGCGCTGATATCGTTCAATTTCAAGCAATTAAGAAAATGGGACGAATGGACATGAACATATAAACGAATACATTGAAGGCGAAGGTAATGAGCAAACGGTGGATGAAGTATACAGTTCTTTTGACAGAGAGGTAGACTGAAGGCGCTAACGAAGTACTTACGTGAACGCACAAATAGACATATGCAAACAAACGGAAGCAAATGTGCATCACAGAATCGAAACGAAGTTACGAAACCCTCTTCGAGGAAATCGGTTCATATCTCGAGAAAAATACAAATGACTTCAAAAAGGGTGCTCCAAAACATATGTTTAATACAAACAGTTCCGAATGGATTAGTGGCGTATGCTATGACCAGAATATCGGCATATCGGCAAAACATCAACAAATCGAATTGATGTGCTTAACTCTTCTGCAGATCGTGTTGTTCTTATCTAGAACTATTTACCATATGATACGGAAATGGCTGGTAAATTGTTGTGCTTGAAGAGACCCATGCAGAAGTGCGATCTATCGGCCACATTCGCTACATAACCGCTATGAGTAATCATCGCATATTATATAAAACAAAACAAGTTAGGTAAAAATAAACTAAACCAAATAAATTCAAGTGAAAAGATTTTTAAAAAATAAATTAAATAATTAAATCGATTAAATCAATTTAATTAATCAAAAAATAAAATCAAAAAATCAAATAAACAAACAAGATAATAAAATGAAGTAAAATAAAATAAAATAAATAAATTAAATTAAATAAATCAAACTACATAATTTATATAAAGTAAGCTGAATAGAATATATTAAATAAAATACATTAAATAAAATAAACTGAATAAAATGAGTTAAAAATAAATAAAGTAAAATACAATAATACAAAATAAATAAAATAGAACAATAAAATGAAATAAAAGAAAAGATTTAATAAAATAGACGAAATAAATTACATTAAACTAATAAACAAAATAAAATACAATTAATGAAATGAATTGAATAAAATAAATTAAATAAATAAAATAAAACAAATTAAATAAAGTGAGTGAACTAAAATAAATAAAATAAAAGAAATAAAAGAAAATCAATAAAATAAAATAAAAATAAACAAAGTAAATAAAATAAAATACAATACAATAGAATTGAACAAAATGAATTACAATAAAATAAAATAAAACAAAATAAAATAAAATACATAAAATCAAGTAAATAAAAAAAATAAATCAGATAAAATAAAGAAATAAAATAAAATAAATTATATCAAATTAAGCAAGTTAAATAAAATGACATAAATAAAATAAGTTTGATGAATAAATTAAAAATGAAAAAATTAAAGAAAATAAATTAAATAAAAATAGATAAATGAAACTAAATAAAATAAAATAAAATAAAATAGTCGAAATAAAATAAATTGAATAAAATAAATAAAACAAGATAAATAAAATCAATTAACTAAACGAAAAAGCAAATTAAATAAAAATGAATTAAATAAAATAAATTAAATAAATAAGCAAGGTTAATAAAATAAATTAAACGAAACAAATTAAACTAAATGAAATAAATTATATAAAACAAATTTTAAAAAATAAATTAAACAAAATAAATAAAGTAAAACAAATAAAATAAAACAAAAAATAAATAAAATAAACAAATAAGCTAAAAAATAAATATAATTAATTAATTAATTAATTAATTAATTAGCTAATTAATTAATTAAAATGAAACAAAACAAGTAAAATAAAACAACCAAGATGAAATAAAATAAGCAAAATAAATTAAAGCGAATAAATTATAAAAAGCAGATTCAATAAAATAAAATAAACTAAAATAAAACAAATAAAATAATATAAATAAAATCAAACAAAATCAGTAAAATAAAATTAAATAAAATAAAATGAGGTAATTAAATACATTAGATAGAATATATTTAGTAAAACATATTAAATTTTAAAAAATACATTAAATAAGATAAAGTTAATCAAATGAATAAAATACAATAAAAAAAAGATTTAAAAAAATAAAATATACAAATGAAATAAATAAAACAAGATGAATAAAATAAAGTAAAATGAACAAAATAAGTAAGTTCAATAGAAATAAATTAAACAGAATAAACTCAATGAAATAAATCGAATTATACAGATTGAATAAAACAAACTAAATTAAATACATTAAATAAAGCAAGTTGAATGAAGTAAATTATACAAAATAAATCAAACTAAACTGGTTTAAATAAGTTAAATCAAACAAATTAAATAAAACGCAGGTAAACAAAACAAGTTAAATGAAGTACATTAAATAAAATAGATTAAACGAATAAAATCAAATAAAATGAATAAAATAAAATAAATTAAATTAAAAAAATTAAAATAAATTAATTATAAAAAATAAATTAAATAAAAGGAATTAAACTAAATGAATTAATTTAAATTAAATTAATTAAATAAAATAAATGAAATAAAATAAATAAAATAAAATAAACAAAAATAAAACACATAGAAGAAAATAAATAAAATGAAATAAAGCAAATAAAAATGAATTGAATAAAACAGATCAAATAAATAAAATAAAATAAATAAATTAAATAAAACAGATTAAATTAAGAAACTAAATAAATAAGCAAGGTAAATAAAATAAATGAAAACAAAATAAGTTATACTAAGTGATGTAAATTATATAGAATAAAATAAATAAATTAAATTAAATTAATTAATGGCTTCTAAAATAAAATTAAATAAATTAAACGAAATAAATTATAAAAAGCAAATTAAATAAAATAAATTACATTAAATAAACTAAACAAAATTAATTAAAGAAAATAAATAAAATTAAATTAAAAAAATCGAAAAAATAAAATAAAACCACTAAAACAAAATAGAAGAATAAATAAAACTAAGATAATTAAATAAAGTAATAGAATATATTAAAGAAGACATATAAAACAAAATACATTAAATAAAATAAATTTAATAAAATGAATACAGTAAATAAAAGAGTATTAAAAAATAAGATCTATGAATAAAATAAGTAAAATATGATAAATAAACTAAAGTAAAATAAATAAAATAAAAAAATAAAACATAATAAATAAAACAAAGCAATTTAAATAGAAAGGAATTAAATAAAACAAACTGAATGAGATAAATTGAATTATATAGATTAAATAAAATAAACTAAATAAAATAAATAGAACCGAATAAATGAAATAAAAGAAATTAAAATAAATGAATTACATTAAATTAATAAGTTGAATAAAATAAATTAAATGAATGAAGTTAAATTAAATAAGTTGCAGAAAACAAAATAAAATAAAATAAAACATACAACATTAAATGAATAAAATAAAATAAATAAATAAAATATATAAAACAAGTTAAATGAAATAAAAGAAAATTAAACAAAACAAATTGAGAAAACTAGATAAAATAAATTAAACAAAATAAATTAAATAAATACACTAAAAAATGAAATAAATTAAATTAAATGAAATCAAATAAAATAAATATAAATTAATAAATTAAACGAATAAAATCAAATAAAATGAATGAAACAAAATAAACAAAAGATAATATAAAAAGAATAAAATAAATTAAATTAAGTTAAATTTAATTAATTATGAAAAATAAATTAAATAAAATAAACTAAACTAAATAAATTAATTTGAATTCAACTAATCAAAGAAAGTAAATTAAATAAAATTGATTAAGCAAAATATTTAAAATAAAATAAGCTAAAATAAAACACCAAAAAAGGAATAAATAAAAGAAAACAAATAAAATGGAATCAATAGAATAAAATAAATAAAATAAAATAAAACAATATAAGATAAATAAAACAAAATAAATAAAGTTAATAAAACGAAATAAATAAAATGAAATTTAAAAAAATGGAAAAAATAAAAAATTAATAAAATGAATAAAATAAATTAAATTAAACAAATTAAATTAAATACAATAAATGAAATGAATTGAATAAATTAAATTTTTAAAAATGAAGTAAATGAAATAAAATAAATAAGATAAAACAAATAAAATAAATCGATGAAATAAAATAAATAAAATAAATAAAGTAAAAAAAAAAAAAAATAAAATAAAATTAGAATTGAGCAGAATAAAATAAAGTAAAATAAAATAAATAAATAAAATAAAATAAAATAAAATAAAATAAAATAAAATAAAATAAAATAAAATAAAATAAAATAAAAAAATAAAATAAAATAAAATAAAATAAAATAAAATGGAATAAAATAAAATAATATAAATAGAATAAAATAAATTAAACTAGATAAATAAATTTAAATTAAATTAATTAAATAAAATGAATTAAATAAAATTGATTAAACAAAATAAATAAAATAAAATAAACAAAAATGAAACACATAAAATGAAATAAATAAGAAAATAAAACAGAATAAAATAAATAAAACAAAATAAATAAAATAAAATAAATAAAAGAAAGTGAAATAAATAAACTTAAAATAAACTAAATCAAATAAATAACATAAAATAAACCGAAATAAATAAATCAAACAATATAAATTAATAGAATGTATCAAATGAAATATATTAAATAAAATACATTAAGTAAAATAAATTGAATAAAATGAATAAAATAAAATGAATTAAATTAAATTAAGGAAGTTAAATAAAATAAAAGAAATTAAAAGTAAAATAAAACGAGCTAAATTAATTTGAACGTGCTAAATAAGATAAACTAAATGAATAATTTGAATTAAATGAATAAAATAAAATAAAAAATTAAATAAATAAATAAAACAAGTAAGTAAAAGAAATAAAATAAAATAAATTAAATTAAATAGACGAAAATAAATAAACGAAATAAAGTGAAGAATATAAAACAAATAAAATAAAAGCAGTAGAATAAAATAAGTGAAAGAATAAAAAAATATAAAATAAAATGGGATAAAATAAAATAAATTAATAAAATAAAATAAATAAACTAAATTAAAGAACTTAAATTAAATGTATGAAATGAAATTAGGCTGAATAAAATAAATTAAACCAAATAATTCAAATAAAACAAATTAAATAAAATAAATAAAATGAAATAAATAAAACAAGGTAAATGAAATAAAGTGATGAAAATAAAAGAAATAAAATAGAAGGAATTAAATTAATTAAACGAGTTAAATAAGATAAATTAAATAGAATTAAACAAAATGAATTAAATTAAATAAACTAAGTAAATAAAACAGTGCAAATTAAATTAAATAAATTAAATAAAGTAAGAGTTAAATAAATTAAATTGAATAAATTAAATCAAATAAACTAAACTTCTTTATTATGTACAGAAAGATTGTTATTGTTTTTTTTTATTAACAGGAACCGAATCGTTCAACAAGAAAGTCAAAGGACGGGTTCATGGGTTGAGGAATTAGAGGAGCCCAATGCACGATGCTGCAGTGAGGTATTTTAGATGAGAGATAAAAATATCCGCAATGAAGAAAAAAAGAAGGAATAGACGCAAGTTAAGTATTGTCAAAAAAAATGGCGGCCTGAGACGGCCTGATCCGCTTGAAGAGACCGCAGGAAGCAATGACATCAGAAAAGGAGGAAATAGGAGCAATTGGAGGCAACATGAAAAGGTATTCATTCATAACGAATGTGCTGCTCTTCTACACAGAGTAAAGCCAGCAAAATAGCAGACTGATCAGTACGAATAGCCTTTACACCATTCTGATTCGACGCACTACGCCGTCCTCAGTAAGTTCTCATTCGAATGCTTTTTATCGTTCTTAGCTCATTATAATCAAAAACTTCCCAAGCTTTCTGCAAGATGCTTAAGCGGCCAACAATTAGAGAGACGGAAATCTCAATGCATTAGCACGTGAACGTGCATACAGACAGTAACTGCTTTCACGCATATGAAGAGCGACTACAAGCAGAAGCAACAACGATGTACTCCTACCTTTGAATTCAATGAATCAACGTGTGGATTCTGTTGTGCCGCGTAAATAACTGACACCCCTATGCTATTCAAGGCCAACCGATTTCTAGTAAGCGCGCATAGGTCAAAAATAGATATAGGAAGAGAGAGTAGAACGTCAAAATTTGAACGTCGCACAGTACGCACAGTAAGAATGTCACGTAAGTGCTGGACAATGACACTCACTTCGTAGGCAATACGACATTTGAAGGACAGAAGTTGTTTGTGAAGCTGTATGAATTGCTCGGTATTCTGAATGATAAACTTGGCCGGCACATAGAAGAGTGTTGAGCCCAGCATCACGTACCACATTGTCGAGGGATCGAGAACGGCTGTCTGAAGCGTCTCTTCTGAAATCAGTCGTGTATCACAATAATGCTGTACGTGGAACTAGTGAAAAGCGTCATGGTGTTAAATCAGGTTGCATTTCAAGACAAGAAAGCGAGCAGTTAGAACTTACTGGTCGAACATTTCAACTCCACTTGCCATCTTATGTCACGGTGCTTTTCACAGCTTTAATCATACCCTGTATCTTGCACTTCTAGGTGTTGAAGATTTCACTGCGCATATGGCCAACATTCCAATCTGTGGGTAACATTCAGAGAAACCGTATCTACTAACTGAATTGAATTGAAAAACGCCCTGAAATATATGACACAAATGCTTTCTCTTTGATATAGCTACTTCACTGGATCTCGAGGTCGACTTTTATTGCGTAACTGCAATAGCATTCTAGCTAGTAACACTGAAACTAACATGCAGCAAGCATTCAATTAGTCATTCAATAATTTTTCGCCTCCCAAAATTGCGTTTATATCGGACGATAGATTTATACAATATCAAGTAAATGGCGAATGGGAGGTTGCTTCCATGTTTCAGAACAGACACTCCACACAATCCATTCATAAGAGAAAAACATTTTCTGCAGTGCTCCAAGAACAGTGGATTCAAAAAGGCCCCGAAGCTTCCGTTCACTATGGTTTCCATGAACGCGTTCCTAAAAAGTACCTGTAATTAGCTGGCTCAGTCCATGTGTCACGTGTTTCAAGAACATCGGCAAGTATTTCCTTGGGTTGACCTACAAAATTGCCCTTATAATTAAATATCTCTCTATATATAACACCTTATTCCACTTATCAGCAATACAGTGAAATTATTTGTGGTCAGGCAGAAGTCGAACAACAAAAATTCTCCATTTATTCTTGGCTGCAGCAGATGAAAGGGCCATTGCTCTATTGCATACGAAGATGCGATCAACGCTCGTTTTAATACTGGACTGATGTTGAACCGCGATCAACAGAAGTGGATCGCGAAAGAGTGCAACACAGAGGAGATACAAGGTAATGCGAGAACGATTTGTCGAACTAATACGATACTCATAAAGGATGAATGCTTTCAGCTGGAACGAGGTTCATAAAGGACGACGCAGCGTTACCGAAACTCTCAGCCAGCAAAGGACGGAGATTGAAGTATCTGAAGTTTAGCGATGAACCCTGATCATCGAATTGCTAGATTCGAATGCAAACTTAGATTGGCGCATTAGTACGCCAGTCAGTAAACAACTGAAGCAAAACGATAGCAACATTGAGCGTCTCAACGTTCAATATATACATAAAATACACAATACATATATAAACTATGTATGTTATCTGCATGTAATACGTGACTTCCTGCCCCATCTGTATATTAACCTCTTAATAAGTGGATAAGTTAATGCGATTACAATTCCTCCGTTACAACAGGTGATGAGGGAGCTTAGTGAAAATGCCAACTTTGACAACTACATGTCGACTTCGCTAATGTCTTTGACTATATCCGAATTCATGAGATCCTACTCGAAATTCAATTTTATGGAAGTTCAGGTAAGTCTACTTCTTCAGTGGATAGTGATATGAAATATATCGAAAAGCTTCTGCGCGAGAGAAAATTCCTGAATAAAATTAATTCATCAAACTGATCTTATTCAGGAACTCTTCCTCTTCCCGCATCGGAAAATTCTATGCCTATCGACTTTGCCCTCAGCAAGCTTTCAGTTTTGCATTTAAGCTGCATTAATTCTCCCGTTATTACCAGAATTAATGTTTCATGTGAATATATAATATAGTGACCACGTCCAGACTTCAACTTATGAACGGCCTTTGCTTAAGTGACAGAAGCACGCCATGAGGAGAAGAATCACCCCACGGTTTGCATAAATTTCTTGACCGTACGTATATATTCCCTAACTTTTTCAGTTATACATTACCAATGCATCTGCTGCAAATCTCAGCTTCGTCACTTCTGCAGCGGCTATCCCACAAAATCAAGCAATGCGTCAGCTGCTCGAGCAAAATGCGCTGCGCCGTCTGCTGCGCAACGTTTTTGGCATTGCATTTCGCTGCAGAGTACTGTTGAAATGTTTTCCTTTATATGTGGCATTCTTTTTTCACTTATATGGCATTTTCTCCTTAATTGGCGTCAAGTCGCCGGCGTCGTTATGTGCTGGTCACACTATGGCTGATTCGGTCATGCACTTCAATAAGCACATTTGAGACGTTCCTCAAAAGCAGCTGATGGAAATCCCTTTATCTTCTTTAATCTTCAAAAAAAAAACGCCACATTCCTATATTTATCCTCACCCAAAGAACTCACATTACATCTGTATCCACACTCGCACTCAAAAGTATGATACCTCACAAGATAAAGTGTGGGACCATATAATATATGTTTCACCACACCTAATTTTAAAAGGTGCATCTTTTTTACGTCCAAGTATATAAGCACGTTACCACTGCATTGATATAATAGAACCAAGAGACCAAATCCGATCTCGGCATCCTACATAAAATTTTCTTCGCCCTCTCTTCCATTTGCCTCACACATTATCTTTGCTTCGTCCCGAGACGTCAAAGTCAACCACTTTGACTAATAAATGCCCTGAACTTCTTCGTCGTAGAACTGTATTACTGATGTTTGGCGGTCTTTAGGCGATCACTTTGTTAACTGCCCCTCGCTCATTGCATAACATTCTATCTCCGCATTCGCAAATCTGATTTTATCATCCCATAACTATTCACTTATTCTTTGCGCGATCACTCGACCAACTTTTTCCTGTCATCCACCTTATATATCATGCTTTGCTCGACATAACTCTGTTAACAAACTATAAGCGAAGCTATCTTTGGACCGACGAATCCAGAAGAAAAATTTGGGCCAACGAATAACTTACATAAATGCACTCGCTAATAAGAGCGCAGGTGAGTTCAACGGCGAGTCGGTTTTCAAACTCCGATGTGGAAACGAATAAAAAAATCCTCCTCGTAACAGCCTGAAAAATACACTTCCACATAAGTTGTGAAACAGAATTGTGTATGGCGAAATTGCAGGCACGCGAGTGCTCATATACAAAACACCATAAAAATGAAATTGTTATACTGTTACATAATATCAGCCAATTTCGGACATAAAAATTATCATCCAATGCCTTGCTTTCTTGCTACGCGTAGCCATGATATCTGAATGTTTTTGAAAAGCGGATTATGGCAATCCAAGCTTTTGTGTATTCATATTTGTTTGCGTGTGTTTTTCTGTCTATCCGGTAGTTCGAGCGTTTTCAAATGTTGCACCGTTCAAGCTGAGCTTGAGAAATCTGTCCATAATCTACATTACACTGGGTGTTCGCTATTAACTTCGAAGTTGTTTAATCCGCTCCAAAAGGCAAACAGACATTCAAACGTTCCCTACAAACTTGCACATATGTCACAACTAGTCGGATGTCATGTAGTACGTCGACGTGACTTTCAGATCAATCAGGTCCCGTTCTTTGTAGATTTCGTCGCATGCTTCCGTCGTACAGTCGAGAAAAAGAGTCTTAGCAAAGAAAATATGAGTCGAATTAACCTGAAGCATGATTGCATTATCACGTGGTTACAAATCCGACGACAGTTTCTAAAATTTGCCCATATGATGGGAGAACCGCAACAACGCGTACCGTGCTAGCTGCTCCTTCATACCAGAAAAGCTACAACGCCCACTTTTTTCTTTATGCTACTTAATAATACTGACATTTTTAATGTTAACACCATGCTAGTGCTCCTTTATGCGAATTAATATTACGGCTGATTAAAGATACACATAGCGTGCTTCATTGTGAAATGAACGCCACCATTTCATTCGACAAGAATCGATAGTGCTTTAAGGATACAAACGAGAGCGTCAGAAAGTAGGCACAGAAACTGGGTCATCAGAGCCGGACTCTTTCAAGATTGCAAAGGTAGAGCCGGACTCTTTCAAGATTGCAAAGGTATCTGACAGGTTTTTTTAAAGGAAAGTTGCACCTGGTGCACGATGACATCTCGACTGAAAGAGAACTTCTGCTGCACCGCAATTAGCATCTTTTTGCGCTGGAGTTCATGAGATCAAACACGTCTGCTAGTACAGCCTAGCACATCTTCCAGAAATTTGGGTCATCCCTATTACTTCACACTCGTCATGAACCCATTTATTTTTGTATGCGACTCGAAGGCAAGCACAGACTGCAGTGGAGACGGTAAAGAACCTCAACAATGTCGGCACTGCAGTTCTTCAGTAATGCGTTGGCAGCAGATTGGATGTCCCTCTTGAGACGCGTCTCGTCGACTCCTTCAGCTGCCTCAGGCGCAAGCTCACAAATCGAACCCAAACACGCTGCTGAACTCTTCGGACGCGATGCCGATAATTCCATTATTAACGCAAATATTCTGCAAGACGTTGAGGAATGACATCTATTTGGCGAGGCCGTGGAAGATAAATAAAGACAGCACCAACATGAACTCAAGATGCCTCACCGATTGAGATTTTTGGACAGCATGAAGCTTCGACGGCAACACGACTTCAGAAAGCAAATGGAAGAGAGAGGGGGAAGTTTTTCTCCGATTTCTTAAGCAATACCACTTTCATATTGCAATGCCGCACTGCATACCGCGTTGGAAAGCAATCTTGAGTTTGCGTTATCTTGGCAACGACTACACTCATTTCGGGTGGCACATCCAGGAAGCAGTTCTTAACCGATTGCACTAAGATGTTGAAAGAAAAAATTTGGCATGCGATGTTTCAAGAATGATCGGGATTCCCTCCCCACAGCCCGAATAAAAGCAATGCACAGGCGCAAACCTGGCCAGAAGTTAATACACAGTGAGTTCAATATCTGAAGCACTGCCAGACCGAGTGCGGGATGACGTCAGCAAATCTGATGTGCCAAAACACCTTAATGCCGACGAAGAGCATCCGAAATACGCGCCGTTACCCACTTTTCCTTGTGAGCTTTTTTATCCTAGTTTATTGCTGAGCATCCGCATTGTAAAATGTCCAAACGCCACAAGGCCCTCTCTCCTCTCCTTTAAATGTAGTCCTCTCGAACATGGTCTTCCCTTAATGCCAGCAGCAGCATAATCCTCACAGTTTGCAAAATGGGTAATACAAGATATGGTATGGCAATCGAACTTGTGCGTAATATGGAGAAATAAAACAATAGGTGATTAGGGACATAAGATATCATAATATTTGCTTTCTTTCGAATGACACTGCTTGAAAAAGAATGAGCGGATTCTTTTTTGGAGAACGATTTTCTGCGACACATTACTTGAAAATGTTTCTTTATGAGAACATCTCATCGCAGATCTTCCGCGTTGTATCATAAAAATGTTTCCATACGACCTCCCGTTTCACTGTTAATGTTCCACTTGGATGTGATCCTGTTTCCCTCTCCTGAACAAACTACAATGTTCCAATCGCTCTTTATGGTAATCAGCCCAACAACGCGTAATGGGAAATTTTTGCTTGCATAAGCCGTCTTTTTTGTTTGACATGGAAATTTTTATAGATTGCTTTTGCTCTTTTCGAATATATGACATGCTGGAGCTCAAGAACGGCAGGTTAAAATTCAGCAAAACACTGACATCGAACAGCAATCTTCCAAATGACAAAAAATCACAAATACGCCTATGTTCGACATAATTTCCTGAAAAAAGCCTCATCTATCCTGATATACCTCTTTGATGTGAACTGCATCCCATCAACAACAACACCTTTTTTTAGATAATTTGCCGAAAACACACACCCGCATATATTTTTTGCAGGAATTCTAGCTTCAAATCCTCATTCGCGTTACAACACAAAACCATTCTGTACTCCACTAGCCACAAAACGCACATATACAGCATCAGCACGTTGCCTCTTCCTCCGCAGAAATGACGTCCACAATCAGACGAGGCCGCATGGAACTCGAAGCCTCGCATGTTTTCGGCATTATTCCAGTGCACACCCTTTCACGTATCCCCATGAATTTACTAAGACTTCCAAAGCCACCAGAACAACCTTAAACAACCTCCTCTGCAGACAGATCGGCTTACAACCTTCATTTTTTCAGCCTGAAGACCGGTGCCATATGCAAGAGTGGTGGCACCTTTCTTCATGAAAAAGAAGTGTCGCTCTGTTTATAGAAAATGACACGTTGACATTAGTTCTCCTTTAAAAGGAAAAGAAAAAAGTTTTATGCTCTCCTTCACTCCCTCTCCTCTCCCCGCACCGTTTTCGATGGAACCTGATGATTTCAACTTCCGAGGAAGCGATGCGTAGCAACGGAATCTGCCTCGTGGCCGAATAACTATCTTGTCGGTTTCATGTGCTGTTTAATAATTCCGGTCACATCACTCGTCGTCATAGTTATAATACCGTCCTCTTCTATAGATATTTATTCCTTTCCGTTGCGACCAGATTTTCGTTTGTATTTCCACTTGCACACTGCACCGTTTGTAGAATAAGCTGTGTGTAGTCATGTATGGGCAAGCCTGAGTGGAACTTGGGACGAGTTCGCCGGTGAAAACAAACTCGATTCGCACGGGTCACTTCGGTCAGAAGCGCAAGAATGTGTATGCCTGCGACGTTAGATATAATCCATCAGGTGGTCATGAACTGTTGCATCATGAGTACAGTGTACTAGCTTTGCCAATTTCGAGTCGCCGTTATGATTTCAGCGTCGCCATTATTTCAACCACTTCACAGTTATAATTACCTCCGTGGTGAAACAATTACTGGTTTATCAGCTGACAAGCTGAATAATGTCCGACAAGGCTGAAATCACTTATGCAGGCTTTTTGCGGATTGAGGACTATTACTAGAGTGTTTCAGGTGCACAGAATGCAATATCTGACCTATCAATTCGTAAGCCTTCCAGGGTCAAGAAAGATAACACTCAAAAACCTGTAAATATTGACGAAATTGGTCACAGTAAGAAACAACGATAGATAGCAACGAAACATTACTGGGAAAGAAAACGAGACATTGAAAAATGGCGAAATCGGCATAGAAACGAACCTTGTTATGAAGAGATCAACGATGCGTGGCAGTCTTGAGGTAAGTTTGCAGAGTTCTTTCTCTTCTAGACTCAAGTCTTTGTATTTCTCCATTTTGAGTGCACCAGAACAGTCGATAATCGGAATCAACGTGAAGAAACGTGTAATCAACTGCAAATAGATCAAAAAGTTTGTCATTTTATTATTCGAACAGGATGATTATGTGATCATCGTATTACTTACTAAACTGGGGTCGCACCATCGTCTGTAACATAGAATAAGCAGGAAGTAAGGGGCATGTTCTACTCTTTCTCTTAGTCACTGAAAATTGCAGTCCTTTAATCTCTTCTGTTATCGCTAGATTAGAAAGCACGAAGAAGAAAAGAGAAAGGGAGCTGCAATCATTGCTATTATTCAGCGAACAACAGGGGGTTGCTATGACCTCTTCTCGATTAAACAGAGATTGATTTTGTCACTCCTGCAATCAATGTTGCGTAATGAGATTACAAGACAGTACTCAGTCCAAAATTTCCCGTCGGTTTTTCGGTACATGAGTCCCTGCAGTAAACCACAACTAGATGACATGGCCGGCAAGAAAGGTCATCATGACATGGCCGGCAGAAGTACACATTTTTTCGCTTCCTCACGCATCCTTTTCGCATTCTAAGTTGTCGGATTCTGGAACAACTTTTAGAGACCTCAATTTTTGTCCAAACTTTTTCAAACTATTTTTAGCGAAGAAAAGGTCGCCACTCACACAGAGGCCAATCCGTGCGTTGAGGGAACGTGAAATTCAAAACCTCGTAACCCACGAGCATGAGGGCATGAGGGCATATGGAGGGAACTAAATCATAATCGCGTGAACGTTTTTGTGCACGGCAAACTCACTCTGCTTCTGTTCTTTTGAAGAACCGAGGAATTTTCAAAGAAAAATCTCGCTGAATGCGAAATAATTTTGCTGTAAAAATGCTGAAGTGAACACACTTGGCATGTAGAACGATAGAATACACAATTGTTAGATCTCATATGCGGCCGAAATTTACCTGAGATGAAACTAATGAGCTGGATAGAAATTTCTGTAAGTGAACGATCCACATCGAAGGCTTATTACGAAGAGCGAAGCGACCATAGGCGAAGGCAATTCGAAATCGTGAGTACTACATAAAGTTCACGCAGGCACTACAGATAGTGTTTAGAATAGCAAGCAGAAATTACGTGGAAGGGTTCCGAACAACCTAAGCGGAGGTAAACAAAATTTCTTTTGTAGGCCGCACGAATGTAGAACCAACGAAGGTTGAGTTAGTCGTCACTTTCATTGTTAGCGCTATTCTGGTAAATAAGACATATATAGCCAGCTCATTCTCGTCACTTTAAGGACAACGACGTTCTACGTCGATTTCTGTGTGAATGCAGTTGGAGGTACGTGGCTGATGGCACTACGAAGAATGACGGCGGCTCCATCGCGGAGCAAGATCGCTTTCATTTTCATCCTAGGCAACACTCCACGCAAGGAGGCAAACAACTCAAATCGCATACCAGAATGGGAAATGCAAGAAAGCTAACCAGCAATTTCACTAACTGAATAAGACATACTGTTTTTTTCATCAAGAATGAACTGCAACCAGCCTAATGCGCTTTTAAAATGTTGGTTTCCGAAGTGCGATTCGTTTGCTTCCGATAAAATTATTTTTTCTTGGATCGTTACCAGAATCCGTAGGGAAATTTCGAATCTGCACATAATAACAAGCCATGAATTTTCAAGATTCATTGCATTTCCCTCATTATTTAGCTTTTTCGATGGGCAACTCGATGAGGCAGTTCTCATTCATGTCAAATTGTTGATTTTCTACAGGATGATAGAGACATCTTTTTTGTGACCCAATAAAATCGAAAAGCTTTCTCGAATAAGGAAAGTTACTTGCTCAATTTTCAACCGATGCTCCAGAGGAGCAACAGAAAGCACCATTAACGCAGCAGTGTTTAAACATTTAAAAAATAAAGAAAAAAGCTGTTTTAATTAAGTATGCGGTGAAAAATGACTTATTCAAGGCTGTTCATTAAAAATCGAGGAAAGTAACTACGCCAAAGTGAACGGGATCCAAAGTCCGCAAACTGCATCGAAAACACCTGCAGAGGCCGAACTCGAGCTCAGATAGAATGCGAATTTCGCCAACCCGGAAAAAAAACATAAACTTCAACTTTGAATAGATTTCCGCAGGGAAAGTCCAATGTACATTCAGTTTCCAATGGAGCGCAGTATTTGGCAAAAAACTATTATCTTCTGTTACGAGTGAATACGAAGTTTTCCCAGGTTTTTCCATCAGAAACTATATGAACAAATGAAATTTCAGATGAAAACGATGTTTCTAAATGATTATCTCAAGCTGCACAAAGTACACATAGCTCACAGCCGATGCAAATTCGCCATTAATTGGTGGTGTAAAAACATGATATACGCGTGACATGAAAGCAAAGGAACCCACCGTAAAAGCGAGTGACGTTTTATCGACGTCATTGATGTCAATGGCGTTTACCATTGCCTCCAAAAGAACAATGACGTGACAGCGAAGAGGTTTGCGCCGTTTTCCTTCGCCGAAATCATTGCTCGAAACTTTCTTCGACTTCTTTTTACATCGCAATGGCATAGGAGTGGCGCATGAGACTTGACCCTGAACAAATGGCATGCTCGACTCGCGATGTTGCTTGCACTTACTGAGACGTTCATGTCATTTTCGTCGGCTTGAATTGCTTTAGTTAATACTCTGCTTTGATTAAATAGGAATGAAGATGCAAGCGGAGGGAAGGGACATATAGAAAGGACTGTAGAAATGATGCAATAGAGAATACTTTGCTTTCATTAAATTACAAACGAGGAGACATATAGGAAATAGAGAAGATTTGCGTAAAGCAGACCATCCACGCCGTCGGTAGCTAGCAATCGCTCAGCAAACTCTTTCAAGCTCACTGTTTAAAAGGTGCAGACCGAATATATTTAAACACTTTTCTCGAGGAAACAAATGCATCGAATTGGCGACGGAAAAGCTGCGAAGGTGGAATCATTGCAGGCTTTTAAAAAGTAAAACAGAATTGTCTGAGTTAGAATTCTTCAGAGATAGACCGCTACCAGAAAGGAAAGAAAGGTTTCAAACCTATTGCCTCTTTTTCCGTATGTCCTCCATGAAGCACATAGGAACAAAGCCCCTGGGATGTTTCTGAAGACAGGAACCCAGCCATTGCCTTGGCAAAGAATTGGCGAGTTACAACGATGAAATGAGTTCGCCGTGGAAGCGGAAACAAGGAAACAATGTTTAACTTCCGAAGTGACTAATGAGGGGCGAATAACGTTTCACTGTACGAAGTTGCAAAAGCCCAACCATTTCCTCCGCATTCTGACGCATTTCTTTAATCCAATCCTTGCTGCAGTTGACGAAATTCTCATATTCGACCCCACCGTCATCCCTCACGAGTGGCACACAACACGCGACCAGGCATTCCAACGACTGTTTGAGACGATGCGGTGAAGTAAGCGTGGATAAAGATGGATACACCCTGTCGAAATTATTTCCCCTCGGATCGAATCCAACAAGCAAATTTGTATGAAAAGCCTATAGAGTTCTTAAGCATAAATCAACGGGTTGCTACCTCATTCCAAAATTCGCAGAATTCTCGAAGATATTATATAATGAGGGTTCCTCAACTGGTGAACGGAAATTAAGAGTATGATGCACAGCTAGGCATTATAATTCTTTACAAGGATGTTGCTACACCTTCCCGAGAGAAACCTGGAGTAATACCTATGGAAAACACAATCAAATTTATCCAATGCTTCTTATTCTGTACAGAAGTTAATGGCACACTTTAGAATTAATGCTAATGATGTATGTGGCGAATAAAAAAATCAACAAAAGAACCTGTGAATGAAAACTCACAAGTCCAGCACTTTCGGTAGTACCAGTTGAGGAGCTATAAACGATAAGAAGCGTATAGTTTGATAACTTTCTGTATGTTCATCGGTGGAGAAGATCAAAAAAAGCGCAGATGGTAGAACAGCAGTGACGAACGTCTCGATGTTATGATCGGTTAAGCGCATATCGTTGGGTACCTAGAGTAGCGCAAGCGTATGTTTCACGGTTATATCTACTACAAAATATTCTATGCAGGCGGTCAAAAATACATCGAAATCACTTGTACTCCCCACCTCCCCCATTCCCCAGAAACAACGAAACAACAACAGAAATATTGAAATAAAGCAACACCTCTACTCTCAATTAGTCAATGCAAGAAACATCTCAAAACTAGTGTAATAAATGCATCTTAGCATGCTTCTCCGATTCCGTTAGCTTTGGAAGGACAACAGAACTGTTTCTGGAAATGTGCGGATTTGGGCATACCCATACTCAAGCGGCGGGCGTCCAGCTCGCCCGACGTCACTCCCGACATCAGAAATTTCCAGAATTCGGCGCTCGCAGGACTGGTGCGACCTCATTCCTGGTCTCAAACAAACTAAAAGTTTGATGTCTAGCTTCATTTCTGATATGGCAGCGGGCCATAATATGGACACAGCTGAGTTGGCTTAGAAAATTTTCCTTTTTATTGAAGGAATGAACGCGGTAAATTTCATTTATCTTTTCAATCATCTTTTAAATTCACATTGAGCGTCCGTACTAACCATTCAAAAAGGTTTTTTTCCTCAAGCAAAAATACAGTGATCTTAAGTCTAGATTAAACAATCTGACAAAGGCAGCTTTGGCGTCGTTGCTTGCCATATTCTGCGAAGAGTGCAGACAGCGATTCCTGCCTACATTGTGCTCCTTCTGAAAGGGAACTGCGCGAACACACCATTCTTACATTCTCTATTTTATTACAACAGACTTCAACAAATCGCTCGCTATCCACATTATATATCAGCATGCGAACGAATAGCTCAGACAGCGAAATAGGAAGTCATTACTGATGATCTGTAAAGGAACAGTTCATCGTTGCTTATGAAATTCGTAAGCCTGATCTTTGCTTCAGAATGCGACAATCCCTGGCATTTACATAAATACGCTATATTGACCATTTATACCAATAAAGCTGAAGTCGAATTTGGAAAGTACAAGGAGATTATAACAACTAACGTGATTCCTTGTCTTCTTACAAACACGTTCAATGCGAATGCGATGTGCCATTTCTTGGACGAGTTTGTAGAAGAAAGTTCGAAGAACTGGAGTATGTCCTCCTTCTTGTAAAGGATGCACAAACGATTCCAGACAACGTATGAGTCGAAGTGTATGTATCTCAGCACTAAATACTCAATACTCATCAATTACTTCAACAAGCATGCTTGAGTATCCGATGAAGCTGTCTTACCGAGATATAACGTTATAATAGTAAGCACCGGAATTTTGCATATTCTAAAATCTAGAAGCCTTCGAATGTGGACTAGTCTGCTTTTATCGCTGCTTGAGTCCTTGCGCCCACCAATAGTTGCACTTGAAATTCACGGAAGTCATTACTTTCGAATGCAATGTCAAAGTACAAATAATTATTAAAACTTTAATTGGCAAGACATATCGAATTGGTACAACATCGTTCACAAATTTTAGATGTCATCTGCAAAGTCTGAAAAATGGAACACAGTATGATGTTGCACGAAGCATGTAACCTATATCTGTGTCTCGCAGACCGCCAACGCACAATGCGATGCTCGAAAGCGACATTCTTTTCAAACTTTCGGTCTAGAAATGGCAGCTGTTATGAAGTACTAGTCTGTGCCCAGAAAGGAGGAAAAAGGTGAAAATCCACCGTCATCGACCGAGTGACCGCTCAATGCCCACTGCTGACGGTACTGCGACAACTCATAGCCAACAAATGGTGGTAGGCGACGTCCTACCGTTCAGTGGAGGGGCAAGTACGCTTACTTTTTCACACATTTTTCCATCTGCAACGCTGTTCTAGTCTGTAGCTTCCCTGTAGTTTTCATTCGATAAGTATAGTGACTATCGGTTTTCACTTCAGGCTATAAGGAAAGAAGTTGGCCTTCCCGCCAATGTTCTAATGCCACTGCTCAGAGTTTATCCGCGTAACATGCACACACCACTACTCCCAATACATATTGTTCCACTCAAGTAGTTTTGAAAGAACCGTTTGCCCGAATCGATTGAACTGCAATAATATAATTGAGAGGGTCATCTCAGAATAGCTACTTACAGATCAACACATCCCTCTTTCCCACGCACAAGGCTGCAATAGGTAGAGAGTTTTTGCAGCGAAGATCTGAACAAACCCTAAAACGTCACGATTCAATTTTGCGGCGAACGTCAAAAATTTTATCGAATTTCGCATATTCTGCAAGGCATCCACACTCAAGATGAAAGAAAACCTGTTGTCGGTGCCACCCAACATCCAGATAATCCATTTCGCAGCAGTTTTTTGTGCGCCATTTGCTGTTGCTGCACTATCACCAATCGTGCCACTGCCACTCCTCACAGGTAAATTCATGTTGCGTAGCAGCTTCGAAAAGATCACAGTGTGCTTCGAACTCCAGTCAATGTAGCCGGGACAGTGAAATGTGAGCCTGCAAAATGCAGTCGGATGTCATTCAAGTAAATCCGGTAGTAAATCCGATAGCCATCTCGCCTGCTGATGAACTTAATCAAAGACGAAAAAAGACGCTCATTTGCGACCATGCCACACACATCCGGTAGGTGACATGAAAGGTAAAGTGAGGAGGAGAGCGAAAACTACTGCAGTGCATCTGCAACAAATTTACCGAAAAGAACTTGCATGAGGCATGAAACCGCAGAGGCACGAAAAACGCATGGAATTATCGGCAGCTTCAGAGAGCCGAGCAGAAGTTTGCGCTCTTTAATGACACCGGGAGTGCAAAAAGATTAATAATACCTTAGAGCGAGCAGGTTAGACCGAAATAAGGATAGAAAGATGGCACACGCATGCTTGGGAGATTCTCATGGTGAGGAACAGAAGGAGGTCAAGAATGGAAAGGGCAGTCCAGAGCAGAATATCAGCGCCCTGAAACCCCTGACTTCAGTGAAAGCACTTGTAGGTGCAACTCAATCTGCCGTAATCATAACTTCGAAAACTAATCATGACTATCATACGATAATAGCGGACAAATCTACCTCACATATAATAGGAACAACGAAGCGCACTTATTAGCTATCAAAATGAACGGGCATCGTGGTGAATCCTTGTAGAGATGACTTACGAAGCAAAGATGGCTGGAAGTTCTGCTTCCCATGAGGAGTTCATCTCAACAAAAGTGAAGAAATGCCAGAGTTCATCGAACCAAAGACCCGCACCGTAACGCTCATGCTCCTCGGCACTCATTTTCAACGGTATAAATACAGAAAAAAGGTGCATGAAGCGCTCCATTGATGTGTCAAAGAGTGCTATGTACGGCCGAATCTGAAAAATCATCGATCGACCAGTGGGTACGGATTTATCGAATCTTTTGGCAAAACGATTGGCGGACAACAAGAACCAGTAACGCATGAGCACGACCTCGTTGAAAAACAATTAAGCATCTGTTTAAAGCGATTGAATTTGAATTTTTCTAATTTTTCTAATTGAATTTTCTATTCCTAAGTGTATAATCCGCCGCCTTCGTCTGCAGAGTCTCAGCATTTTTTGGTAGTGTAAGTCACTCCCAACTCTCTTTAAGTAGTAATACAAGTGCTAAAATCTTTAGGCAACAAATATGCCAACTGCGAGGCGTTGCAATAATACCAGGGATTTAAAAAAAAATCGACAACCTAGTGCAAAAAAACAGCAGTCTGGTCCATCACATGTAGTTTTACGTTATCGCACAGCCAATAGAAACTCTCGTTCATTTCAGTTGTCATAGATCTTCAATGTACGCAGAATGAGCCGCTTTAAAAACAGCTACAGTTATCGTCATACGAAACAGTGGTGTGCATTTAAAAATGATGGAAATGCGATGCGCACCTCATCCAATATTTCCTTGGTGGCCGTAAGTGGGAACATTTCTCTAAGGCCTATAATAACGTCGTGCAGACCTTCGACATTTATTGGTCGTTCATCCTCCTTAAAAAGAAGTTTGCAATAGAGGTCAAAAACCGGGCGCCACGGGATCGTTACATCTTTCCGACTTATCCTCTTGCCTCTGCAACCAATATTTTGAACATTCATTCACAGATGTCGTCTAACCGCTTTTTCAGAGAACAGCGTGCAATTAGAGGACTACTCTTACAGGTGGCTCCTAGAATGGACATTGTACCGTCATATATGGGTACTCCTGCAGCAAAACCTGTAACCTTGCAACTTGGGGTGAAACTAGTGACTGTTGGAATGAAAGGAGCGAAAGTGCTGCTTGATCGCTAAGCATCATTATTAGAAAATAATTTCAAAACTGTGCGAGAAAATCGGTAGGAAGTAATACGCAATTTGAGCAGGTTTTTTAGCACTACTATTAAAGTAAAATAACGCAATTAATGCAGACCATGAACACAGCAGTAGCGAGCGCGTAAGGGAAAGGCTTATTCCACTCGGCGGCAACCCACCAACACCTGTCCCTTTTTTTCACAGCTTCTATTAATGAAAGGGCTTATACGCAAATTTTGGGAACTTCGGACGGCGAATTGCTGTCAACCGATAGGGTAGCAGTGGAAACAATAGAGAGTATTCTGGTCGGTACGTAAAACAACGGTACATAGGCCTTAGCCTGAGAACCATCACTCAATCAAGAGAGAAAAGATCGAAAACTCAGCTAATGAACAAAACTGATAAACGGACAAAAAAATGGAAGATGACTTAAAAATACTCCAGAAATATGTTTATTTCTTTATATTGGTTTACTTACTTATTTATTCATTTATATGTACACCAATATCACATACATCAGAGATTAAAGAGTCGTAAGCGACTGCTCAACAATGAGCATCAAATGCCTTTTCACAGAGAAGTGAATTGAAACGGAAGGAAGGGTGGCTAGGACGAAGCCTAAGGACCAGACGTCTATAGCCACAAACTGAAGCGCCTTTCAAAAGCGGCGCGGAAACCCAAAATGCATGCGTACGAAGTTCCACAACAGCCCGATAACATGACACTCAAAAACTGCTGCTTAAACTGCAGCACCACACATTGTAATTTATGAACTCACATAGGTGGCGCAATTTTGTTTGGGACTTTAGGATGTCACTGAATGTCGACTACTCATAAAATGCTGCAAAGCATGCGTTTCCTACGCGCCTATGCAGTAGATATACAGCTTAGATCAGCTCGAATCTGCAAACCTGGGCTGCTGAAACATGTGGTGGCCGAGATATGTAAGTAAACATTGTACTAGTGCTAATGTGGATCATGTACCATCTCGCTTGTGCGGAAAAAGGAAACGCGCTTGATAAGAACAAGCGTACCGATATATAGGGGAAGATCCGCGACCTTTTCCAACGTTGCTCTTATTATTTATGCGCTAGTCTTCAAAAGCGGTTTTCCTACAAGTCTGTTTATTATCCTGGATGAGACAGTGGAAAGGAGGAATGGGAACAATAAATCATCTCACTTATGAAACACTGCTGAGTGTACAATCTCATGCTAAAGCAAACAATCGAGTTATCAGGTGATTTCGTACATATAATATTGCGATGCTTGGGCCACAGGTGACCCATCTGTTGATTTGGGCATTACCAGATTTTCGCACATTCATCTGGTGTGCTGATTTTGAGAGGATATGAAAAACGATCAGTTAGTTAAGAGAAGTGAATGACAAACTCAATGATTTCGTTGAGCAGCTCGATGGCCTTGTCTATAACGACTGCTTCTATATCAGGCTCAACGACGACGCTATATGCAAAAAATACCAACTCGATATGTTCCTCCGGCGTGAACCTCAGTGAAAAATCTCTCACATAACTGAAAAACAATGCCCAATTGCAAACTGTCTTATGTGCCCGACGTTTTCCGCAGTCATCATGTATATCCAGCACTTCCACATTACTCATAACATGTAACCCATTTTTAAACGATGCGGTTTGCTATTGTAGAACTAAGCAGAAGTTCCTGCACAAATTTGAAATGCGTCGCTAAATGAAGCTTGCTATGCTGTTTTGCGTGTTTAATATGCATTTTCATGCACAGGTTTTCTCGTTTTTTTGCTCACAACTTATATCCTGCTGAATACTCATGTTATTTGATAAAGAATATTTTCTTTTGCATATGAAATATTTTATCTTATGCATTAAAAGCCATGCGGAAATGCTATATGCGAGACATGGCTTAAGAATTTTTTTGCACCTTAAAGCACTCGTCTTCAGAGTTATGTGGCACTGCTTGCATTAACGCATGAACCATTAATAGTACTCCTCACCCTCTTCGATTTCGATTATTCTGACAGCTTTTCGTCGGAAATGAAAATTGATGAAATCGAAATGGCAAAAATTTTACATTTTCTTGAAAACCGCTCTTGAATGAGTGGAATCAAGTAATACGAATCAGTCGCATTGCAACTTACTTGCGCACCGTACATGATGCGAAAGACCGTTTAGTCGCATTTCATAGTTTACAGAAAGCAGTGGTTGCCAACTGGTACTCAAAGAAAACATCATTTGGGGATGGGAGAGGGCAGAGGACGATAGGGAGCAAATAAGCAGTCGGATCGTAAAATCACACAATTTCTGGAATGTTTTCAACGAAAATGAAATCAGTACTTTTGCATAGGTCAGACTAGCGTAGTCTTTCCCACCTACCGTAGGTCTTCTGTCCCCGATAAGCAATCGCTGCGGAAAAAAAGGCCTTTTCTTCTGATTTTTAAGTAAATTGGACTTAATGAGCATACTTTCTAACTTGCATCCTGGGAGTTTTTTTTTGGGGTTTGTAAAACCCCTGAAAGAAACTGAAGCTGAAAGTTTCACGTATTTCTAGCTATACTATCGTCTACGAAAAGCGCATGAGTTTTCACTTTGAAGCGGAAACAAGACTCGTCGGCTTCCAAATGCTGAGACATCTTCTTCCGCAATACTGCTACCATTACTAGAATCCTGCCAGTCTAGGCACTCTCTGACGAAGTTTCGCTAAACACCACGTAACATAATGAGTGATAGCAAACATCTACACATTCAAAGGACGCAAAAGCATGTTGTGCGCGAAATTTTTATAGTTTTGACGCCTGTCGCCTTAAAACTCAACGGAAATCCAATCCATGTATGCATCTCCACATACGTTTACTGAATAAAACAGAGGAATGCAAATTTTTGCCGAACGTTGAGCGCAGTTCGTAAGCTTAATGATATAAGCCAAAGGAACTGCTAGTATTATTTAAAGTATAGCCTATGTGCATGCAAAATTATCTTATATATATTTTTAACATTTACTCTCTATGAGCGGAAATATTTCACATACATTTCCTTTTTAAGAAGAGTAAAACATTCGCATTGAAGAAAATACTATGTGTGCAAAAAAAGTTGAATACCGAAGAAAGCTTTTGTATAACTTCGCATGACATGATTTATCAGATAGAAAATAATTTGGCGATCGTTAAATTTGCATCGCTATCAACTTCAGAGAATTTAGTGGATACGATGGTTGTCAATTAGGAGCGGTAATTTTTTGCAGTTTTGTTGATTGTTTAGTGAGTTTTTGGACTGCATTGCACTGACTCCTTCAGCAGTTATAAAAATTTGGACTAGCAAGACGACGAGTGAACATAATATGTAGAGATCACTTACGAAATAGCCTCGTTAAGCCAAAGTGCGAGGCCAGGATATGGCTCATGGGCAAGAGTTGATATGCCCAGGCCGGCTTTGATCTGCGAAAAACGCGTGTCCGCCTCGTTCTGCAAATCGGCGAAGTACGGTAATAGCGACAGCCATCTCTTCGACCTCTTATATTTACCTTTCGTCTTTATATAACCCTCACATGTCGTGTAGACCAGGCTGTCCTTGTCCAGTTGAAATGTAGACGTCAATGAACAGATTGGGATGGGTTGAGCGGGCTGCAAGAAAAGTTTTGCTTCTTAGCAAGGAAATGAGTATTTTTCTTCGTTCAAAGCGAATCTACAGAAGTTATTTACGCGGTGCACAATTTTAGCAGCATCAAATTGGAGATGAAGTAGATTGATTCACGCGCTGCACGTGTGATGGGCCGTTTGCAAGAAGGCTCGTCCAGATTGCACTCTTGTGCTGACGCCAATGTTTGGAGTGCACAGCCACTGCCCCTCTGCGGGGCCTCCTCGCGGAAACCTGCACGTCAGTATTGATGATGCATTTTACCACGGGGGTGGGGGCATCATGTGGCAGAGCCGCCATGATCAAAAAATCTGCCGCCCCGGAAGTGGATTTGCTGTAACCAGTCTCACGCCAGTGGAGACTCCAGAGTCGAGTGGTTCTCGACGTCTCTCTGAGGATGTTAGAAGCGCGGTGACAAGCTTTCTCCGAAATTCAGAGAACATGAAGAAACTGCATCATGCAATGTGCTGAATGAGAAAGGCTGAAAAGCATTCTGGCGCGCATGTGTCATCAGGGAATCTACTAATCATCTCATTTCCTGTTATTTTTGCACCAGAAAAGTGGCCTCCGCTGTGCTTCCTTATTCCAATACAACAAAACATTACCACAGTAACCTCTTAGTAGCCATGAAGCGAACATCCTTCCGTTGCAAGCAGTTTGTAAAATTTGGCATCACCAGTACTTAACAAAGCATCCGACTGCATTCGGCGCGATTTCTACATCAAATGAGTTGCCAAAGAAAAGTCGTGACTGCAACCTTTTGAAAATTAGTGCCATTGCAGCTTCCAGCGGACCATACAATACGACAGCATGAACGGTGCAAAAAGTGTTATGAGAGAACCATGCGTTTCCCAATCTTCCACCGCCGCGGGAGACTTTGCCTTCTGGAAGTCCCTCCTTCCCGCGGAGGGTTCTGAGAAATCAGCGTGGGCGCGGGGTCTCGTGGGAGCGAAAGCCACCCGCGCCCCTCGAGGTTTGATCCATCATTTCAAACGGCGAGGGTCCGTTCAAGGGCGCCCATTCTCATGTACTTCCCCTGTGTTAACTTAACCTCTCGGGGAAAAGGCGCACGCGATTGAAGGACTTGTTGTGGACGACAGCAATCTGTGAGAGGCAAATGGCAGGAGAAGCCAAGAAACTCAATAAGGAAGAACCAACCATCCTCCGCCTCGAAATAATTGTAGGAATGGCCGGAACCCTTCCCCCTCCTAACATAACTCATCTATTCTAATTTTCCATTAGCGAACACATGCTTTCTTCCTGCTCACTATTAAAATTTCACCTTGATCAAATGCTCGCAAAACAGAATATGCAAGTCCTCAACAAATGCAAATTCGTTAACTGAGCTTCGGAGCCTCCCACTGCGGAATCATACCTATGCATATCAACTTTCTGCTCATCGCAAGAGGCACTCACTATGCGATAGGTTTATTTTTGAATGATTATGCAGATCAGTTCCTGGAAAACCGTCATTGATCCGACTGTCCACAGGTGTCATCCGTTCAAATGGGTAGGTGCTCCCTCCTCTTCATATAAGTTTTGCAACCAGTCGAGCATTCGGCTAAGGAAAGCCGTAGATTTGAAGAGCCTGAACCGGTTCTGTCAACAAGATTTGCCTGGATGCCGTGAAGCGTCGTGTATTTGAACGAGGAGGGCGATTGCTGAGGATGAATATGCCGATTCTTCAGCTGTACCCATCACAGTCTGGTCCTTTTTTCCCTGAA
Source organism: Ascaris suum (assembly GCA_013433145.1). NCBI lineage: Eukaryota > Metazoa > Nematoda > Chromadorea > Rhabditida > Ascarididae > Ascaris > Ascaris suum. The sequence continues at coordinate 10,060,917 of CM024178.1, read as the reverse complement.
TTTTAAAGCAGATCACACTCTGGAGAGGCCACGCCTTTGTGTATGTCGATAAATCTACTACTGCGACATTGATAACTGCAGCACGTATGACTGAGAAAGTGGACCGAGGTCAAAAGTTGCACTCTTCGAACTGTTCAAGTCGTCGCCAGCCATCACATAGATATGTCCTAAGGCTTTCTGATAGTTCGACAATATTTTGAAAAGAACCAGAATTTGCCGCTAAGAGTTTCTCTTGGTTCAGCCCTGTTGCAACTGCTCACTTTTTTGAGCTGTTCCCTCCACGGAGATTCAAGTTGTGGTTGTTCACATTTTCTGCTCTACTATTTGCTTTATTAACTTCGAATGCCGCAGGTAGTCAGAAAGCTGCCGTCAAAGGCTCGTTTACAGTTGCTTTATCGATTATCCAACACATCATCAACAACGTATCTAGAAGTTGCTCCACTCATCTGTTTGAGCTATGATTTAGTTTCTCTTTTGAATCTTTCCGTTTATCTCACCTTTATTCCTCTTTCATTGGAGCTTGTTCTTATAGTGAGTACGTAAGCGCCGCCTTTTGCAGTTGCAAGAGAAGGCGTCACTATATTATTGATCCATGCGTAAAGTATTCCCCTTAATTTCGTCCTGATATAACGTAACATTTATACCTCTACTACTATTTGCACTGAAATGGCTATGCGTTTCGTTTTGATGATGACCCGCGCATAACCCAAGTGCTCCCATAAACGGATAAGGGCCAAAACATGACCGCTTTTCTGTAACCAGGTTATTAATATGTAAACCAGTAAATTAAATAGGTTTGCACGAATAATATACGAATAGTTGTTATATACATATATATAAAAACTTGCGTAGAAACCAACTGGAAAATGCAGGTGTGAGAGAAACAAAATTAAGGAAATATATGTTGGAAAAAATTCATTTCACGAGCGCAAACATAGAAACAATAGATCACCAACAGAAGACTAGATGTTAAAAATGCAGAACTAAGACGTGGATAAATTACCTATTTGAATAAAAGGTGACCACATTTCGGCCCTTATCGGTTGACGTGTGCACCTGGATTATGCGCGGGCCATCGTCAGAACGATACGCATAATCCTTTTATCATGAGAAATTTCACAAACAGCCTAACTTCGCGTAGAGTAAAAGAAATAGAAAACAAAAGAAATGGAAAGATCTATAGTTGAAATGCATATTAAAAGTGCATATTGCACACAAGAATTACAAGCTGTAGCACCTACCTCATCGCCAAGGTCCGCTTTCTTCCTTTTAAGAAAATAGCCATTTCGGAAGTGGGAACCTGCGCTTCTTTTAGCACCAATCTCCATCATCTAGTTCTAAAAGTGAAGTTTTAGCCCAAGACCCCAGAGAGAAAGTTGAGTTCGAAGAGCAATAATAAGGCATTAAAGGTAAATGCGGGATAAAGATGCATGAAACTAAATTCATTACGGCAAACAAGCCTTTACTCATGTAAATCTATCTAGTTGCTAGGACATAAGTACCCTGTAAGCTAGATTATTATATAAAACACAATTTTAATAAGGCCTAAAAATAACTGCCGCCAAAAGTCTATATAAAATGTAGTGTTAAACAGTCTGAACTAAAATCGATGTATTGAAATATCATTAACTAAAGAAACTTAAAATGAAACAAAATTAGAGATTTAGTACAATAGATATCATAAAAATTGTCGTTAAATTTAGGCAGAGGAAATTAAAGGCTTTTAAAAATGTGACACATAATAGGCGGAGAATCGTGTAGAGAATTATACTAAAATATAACAGTGAAGTATTATATAAATCGTGGAAGCAGATAATAATAAAGAATAGTAAAATCATAATTATATTGTACTATATATTGAACTTAAAATCTGGAATATATTCAAACTATAGAGACAAAGTATATCCGAAAATTCTAAAATAAAAACTCGTATAAGTAAAAAATGATGCAACGATATGCGAGCGAAGGCAACATCAATAGTGATTAGTGATTGGTAAGCGTGAAAATCGATGTTGAGGTCATCGACTGAAGCATAGCGTCGCGGGTAGAGCCATATTCATATGCTCTATGCTAGTGTTGAACCTATAGACTAAAGTAAATAAATTACGCTCAAGGTTCAATGTAAGATATTAACAAAGAAATACTATTACAATAATACTTTAATAAATTAGTGAAATTAACGCTCAGAAGTCAGATGCCAATGTATGCAATAAAAGCTAGTTTAAGGTGAGTGTGCATGTAATATGCAAATGCACTACTACGTAATTGCTAGTCTAATGCTAGGAAGCAATAATCAATAAGCAGTAACCAATGTCGTGCATATGAACGGCCCGACCGCTACTGATGTTTTCCATAAAAAACTTCAATGCCATTATGCCGTTTCCTCTGTTCATTTCAATAAGGGCTTATAACTCACCACTAGCACGACTCCGGTGTAGCGCAGATTTCGCCTGAAGCTGACCTATCTGAAGAAAACTTCAACGTTTCGTTCGAAAACTTTGTTGTTCAAGTGTAATCGAAAGGTGAAGCATAAAACATTTATTAGTATTGTGGTCACATATATATTTCGTCGTATTGGCCATTTCGAAAATGCCAAACACGACTTGATGCTTTGTGATTACAAAAGTCCCTAAAAATAGGCTATAAAGAACGGGCCAACATTTGCAACCTTAGACATTGCAACCATTATAAACTTCTGACAGTATTTCAACAACAATAACATCATTGTTATGAGGTGAGAGATAAAGGCGAAAATTTCAGGAAGTAGCCGGTAGGTACTATTGGTCTCTTAACACCGCTTTAAATCGCACCGTAAAAGAAAGTTATAGTTCTATGTTTAAGGTTCTCACTAATACATTTCATCTACAACAACAAGCAACGTATCATCTTTACGAGCATTACTGACTAAGAAAAAAACTCAAAATATCATAAGAGAAAGGGCAAGGAGAAAAAAGAAACATGAGAAGCTTTCAAATATAACAGGAAAAAACGGAAAGAATACGTTAATATCATCGAAAAGTTTGAAAAAAATCCTTGAAATCTTTTAAAAGAATGAGCTGGTACTGGGGCCATAAAACCATAGAAAATAAAATAACATTGGAAATCAGCGAAAAAAGAATGAACATTTTTATTTGGGAATGTTAGTTTGCGCTGAAAGAGGGTTTTCAAAAATGGAAACCAAGATCGGAGGAATGAAAGTCTTTGCGGTACTTGGAGTGAAGACGATAATTTCGGTTAGGGTGCGAAGTGAAATACGGCCCCTGATAAAACGAAGCTCATCTTTGCCATTTTCTAGTCGATCTTCAACTAGCTGGTTCGCTCAAGTCAGCAAAAGCTGCGTTTAATCCATATGTGAACTTACGCGCCGTTTTAATGGCAGTCTTCATCGTCAATGGGCCAATCATTGGGAGCATCGTCCCTGTTGCCATAAGGATTTGGGGCATGCGCTTGCGCGTGATTTGCCAATTTTAAATAAAACAGCGCCAGTTCTCGAACTGATGAAGTAGTTGCAGCTTGTAATGCTGCTTTATGACACTCAAGCATTTCTCTGGTTAAGCCCTAGGCCTAAGCCTATTCATTAGTTTGAATGCAAGTTATGAATTTGTGAAGGGCTTGCAAAAAGTGCGCTGTAACGAATTCTGACAAACTCGTATCGCCTTCGTTAAAAGGCGTTCTCTTTCTCGTGTTTCGAAGGTTGCGTGTTCCGCGGATAATGTGATGGGAAGTTTGCCTTTGTCCTTAAGCAGCTCGATATAATGACGCTTTCGGTGAAAAAGGGAAAAGGTTGGGACAGGGATGGGGAAAGGATGGGTGCTGATGGCTCTCGGTGAAGCGGAAATAATGTGTGGCATCATTCATAGTGACGGAAGGAGTTTTACTGAGGCTACGACGGATAATTGCGGGCAACACTGAATGTAGATTGTTCGGTCGCTGAGTCCTAGTGAGAATGCATAGGGTTCTGTCGGACGGCTAAGGCCTTCAAAATTTTTTTGTCAAACGAGGGAATATGCTAAAATGCAAAATCGATTACAATGAGACTTCCAAATCACGCTCGCGCTGAACTTTGAATTGTATGTTTTGATCGCGCAGTGAGGTTTAATTTTCTCCTAAAAAATTCGAAGATTTTTCCGTTAGATATAATCAATGCAATATTGTGTGAGGCATGTTTTAACCGTTTAGGGTGGACAGCGCTTATACTGCACAAGGCAACACAGCAAGAAACGTGTAAGGTTCCTTGGCATTTCATGAGAGGTGCACCTAATGACCACATTCGATCCACGAAAGATTTCAATACAGTACACCAGATTTCTTCAGTGGTTCTGCGCTGACAGGGTGCACAAATTTCAAAGCGAAAGTCGGGTGATAAATCGACAACTGGCGAACGACGGACTGAGCAGGGTAAATGCAAGCTTATGTAGGCGCTGATGCTTGTAGTATACAGTGATTTCTTCGGGGAGCAGTTGAAGTGTGCTCCTATCTTTGCTGTGGGCGGCGCTTCATTATCGCCTTCACTCCCGTCTTTCCTCCTCCTTCTTCACTTTCCTTTTTCTCAGTATCGTTGCCAAGCAGAACTTTCCCAGATGTGCTTTGTCATATTTTCAGTTATGCACATATGTTCCACAAATTTATCTAATTACCGGAACCCTGCCATACTTCAACACACCAAAGTGAGACTTTCAAACGCGCTAGTCCTGTCATGCGCATTGCCACAAGCCCGGTTCTTGTATAATGTGGTGCTCACTTGAGCTCGCAACCGTGGTAAATTTGCTTCCTAAAGAGCTGATGAAGCTGCAGCCCTTCCGAACCATTTCCTCTTCCCTCACTAATAGGCTGCGGTAGAAAACCTGCGAATGAATCAAATTTAGCGATGGGATTTCGGTAGTGAGAAGTCGCAAGAAAATGGAGGTAAAGTGATCCCAATAGTTATTCCACCAATCACCCAATGAAATAGTTTAGACAGTGTCGTTTTATTTGTTCCTTAGCCGCATTGTTTTCGAACTCGTCAAGTGTCAAAGAAGACACAATCACGCAGAAGGCGGTGCCTCATCCGTTGACGCGCGCATGCGCCTATGTGTTTTCTCCACGGCTCCATTCAACATTCAGTGAGTCACCCACTAACGCCGACAGGTGCTGCAAATCCGCGTTTACAGGCATCTTCTGCAGCGGAAATTCACACCGCTGGGCTGATTTGTAGTGAACACGCTGATGGATACGCCAAATGGATTTCTGGAACGCTGCAACCGCTTGTTAAATATGAGCGAGGAGGAAACGGAACGACTGATGGTCAGCTCATTCGGAAACTTTTCTACATTTAACACCGCTCGTAAGCGTCCCTTCTAGCAAAGAATCGTGTAATAACGGAGGTCTTTTTTCAGAAGGGACAGTTGACGTGATGGTTTTTTGCTTGAACAATGATCGAGACCTCCAAAATATCCTATTATCTCTTATCCTGTTTACAGGAAACAATATTTCTTCGCACCCTTCCAAACATTGTTTTCGTTTCCTCGTTACTGGAATAAATCAAAAAACTCATTTCTTAAAACTTTCCTATTGCTACTGATGGAACAGATGATCGAATTTCGCGCGAAAAGTTAGATTCTTTATCAAGTCAGTTACCTCGCGCTCCATACCAGATTCCTCCCTCGAATATTTTAGTGGCAGTAGGCATCAAAATATGTAAACTCTATATTCAGTGTGCCATTCAATTGTGTGAATCCCTATACAAATTCTTATATACGGTCGTGTGATAAGCTGCGACACATCTGATGGATGAATTTTTTCTTTTCCAGCATCCAACTACAACAACTTCATAAAGGAGAGTATATTCATGACGGCGTTCTTCTGGAGGACTAGAATTTGATGGCGTCATTTAACAGAACATATACAAATAGCAGCTCCTGCCTTCATTAACGTCAGAAGCCATATTGTGATGTCGAATCCTTAGAGAACGAGTCAACATGGGGGAAATAATTCGCCCTTTATCAACCGTTGTCAAAATGCGGATTGGCCCCAAAACTGGCTAAGGTGCGATTCGGATGAGGCTGGAGTGCATGCTGCTTTCTCCCATTAAGCCTGCCATTTAGAAGTCGATGTACTGTTGGCCTCGCCCCGCTAAAGATATATCTGAGCGTTGTTCAGCTTAATCGGTGATATGTTTCATCAAACGTTCCACCACAAAAGCTTTTCAGATTGTGAATTTTTAGGTTTTATTATGAGTTAAAGTTGCAACAGAATGATGAAAGTGTTGCTTCATTGAGAAAGCAGCTCAATATTGAACTACAAAATATTTTCTTTAAAGAAACGCAGAGAAATTATGAAGAAATGATAAATATGAGAATATGCGAAATAAGTGAAAATAAATGGGAAATGGAGAAGATGCCTTGGGTATTATAAAATAATAAGAAAAAAATGCCAAAATGATGGTGTCCATTATGCTTCCATCGCCTTGAAAAGGAAGAAAAATGTAGGTTCCCTTATTGGAAGTGCGGATATGTTGAGGCGGCGCGTGCCCTGTTGGTGACACTTTTTTTCCTTTAAGACAATGTTAGATTTAAGCATGGCAGTTTTGCCGCCTGCTCAGTGTACTCTTTTCCTCATACGTTTCATTATATTTCTGCTCGTAGTGTTTGATGATGCAATATGAACAGCACATTGCACACTCATGCGACGGTTTAGTGTTCTAGCAGAAATGCAATTTGCCCCTTCAAAAAGTGTTTTCGCCAAACAACCCGACTAGGAATCGATTATGCACAGAAACCAGTTTCTACATCATACGAAATCAAATATTTTTCACCGCTGCACTAACAATATGTTTTAGATTACATGATGGATGATAATTGCAGAAAAAGTCATGTGCTTCCTGTTTTCTCCGTGACAAAAAGAAGTTCCCCATAGGAAGTGCGAATTTCTCTATATGTAGCTGTTAAAATAGTTATGGCTTCGTCCTTGTCGTAGATTCTGAGGTAGAAATTTTTTTTCCGAAAAGAATCTTTCAAATGCTCTCAAAGGAACAATTTTGCCAAATACAGAACCGCCTTCAATCTTAGCTCATGGTTCCTATGTAATACAGCAAACGCATTAAGTACGCGTTAAGTGAATCAACTCTTAAAGCATCGGGCTTTAATCGAGCTTCGCTCATGATTTTGAGAACTCGTGGATTTGATGTGGTTTTTGCATTTCTACTTGCGAAAGCGCATCATGGTTGTGTTATGTCGTCATTCCTCTTTCTCCCTCCCTCTCTCTCTCTCTCTCTCTCTCTCTCTCTCTATATATATATATATATATATATATATATATATATATATATATATATATATATATATATATATATATATATATATATATATATATATACAGTACGCACGAAGCGGAATTTTCTGTGTAAACTTAGTACTAGAGGCTGCTCTGTTACATTGTATTTTCGTACCATTGTGCATGATTTTACGAGGTAATTGGCCCTCCCAGTTGGTGAAAAATTTTCAAAACAGCTGCAACAACATTTTCAGTAGCTGTTTAACTCTTCTGCCCACACATTCTTCTCTCCCGTCAACCTCCATGGCGGTTTTTTTTCCGCAACACATTCATCACCGAAGTGATGAATATTTTCTGGCATATTGGGCAACCAAAACGTGAACACATTTCTGTGGCAAATTTGTCACTGGCTGCTAGCTCATAAGGCGGCTCCCATGCCGGACGGAATGCAGGAACCACTGCTGGGATTCCTTTCCCTGTGCTTGAAACGCAGCATTTGACGACCTGAATGCCTTGAAATTTTCTTTTCCATATTTTGTCACTCGAGGTTATTAATCAAGCAGATCACATGCAATGTTTCAGAAGAACATTGAACTTTAACAGCAATTGGAGGAATCCTTAGAGGAATATTTCGTGGAAAGATTTGGGAAACAAAAAGGAAACTGTGCGAAGAAAGCTTTGGATGTGGTTTCATTAGTTAAATCTACCGACGTTAGATATTAGTGAATGCTGATAGTTCTGTTGGTCCAATGAGATCCACTGAGGATAGCTGAACGATATTAAAGCAGATTTGCCCATAGGCAGACAGTCCATTAAAAACTGGACCCAATATATTTCAAAAGAACACACGAGCTATAAGAGCTATACGAGCAAGTGCATACTGTAGCAGGCAGTTGTACCAATGGAAAAGTAAATTACGAAGTACAGCGAAAGACCAATTCATGAAGTAAGAAAAAATTTGTTAGTTTTAAATCAGCTTCAGCTATTGAAATAAAGAGATTTTTTTATATCGTGGAGATCTTGTGATGGTTTTGTTTATGTTCAGTTTACAACCGTGTGCTGCTTCCAAAAGCAAACTTTGGCACTGCGCACAGTACGGAAAATGTCCTCCTGGCATAGAAATAAGATCTAAAAGTGCGCGTTGTTGGAAACATGTAGTGATTCCGAGGAATAAAACATTCTAACCATTCCGTTCATGTTCTGGTCAGAGAATATTCTGGGAGATGCAGTCAAATAAAAAATTTTTGCAGGATCAGTTGAGCTCAACGATATATTCACAATACTGGATATCTTTTGGATGTATGCCGATACCACTGACGTGCTTGACGGCTGCATGTACGATCGCATATATTTTGACAATATGCGCAGCAATGAAAACAAGAAGGGTTAGCCGCAAGTGCTATATGCTTTTGCTGAATCGAGCAGTCGGTGATCTGTTGTGCTGCGCTTTCTTCTTCTGTTGCTCGGCCTACATATTCCTTGTCAGCGCTGATCAATTTCGGTAAGACATTGTATTTGTTCCCAGAGACAAAATATGCGATGTTCAAAGGACTCATCTCATAGTAGTTTCTGTACCACTGGGAAGGTAGAGGGCGGTGCAATGAGGGACAATGGGCACTCAAAGCAGGAACAGCGCTCATAGTAACCAGAGGGATGACCGTAATGGAACAGCAGAATGAAAGCCCATCATGAATATTTCCGCACGATTGCGTTGAATTTCAGGAGTATGTGAATATTCTTGTGAGAACTGGGTTCTCGAAAAGTTGAAACAAGATGCATACTCATTAACGATACCGCAAATGAACTGCCCGAAATCGTTAATGAAATCTTTTCTTACCTGAACATGAGTGATATCCAATGCCCTGGAGGAGTTCATATTTTTATAGGGTCGTTCGTCCACTTTTTAAATTACCTTCTTCTTTACGATTTGCGAAATAAATTCGTAGGACTGAAGAGAATTTTTGGATGAAATGTATTAATTTCGTAAATTTTCTTCTACAAATTCTAATTTTTCAGTCGAACAAACCGCACACACTCATTTTTTGCATCGTCGAATTTGCAGACTATGTTTTCGTTCTTTAGCACACTACAACCGAGAAATACGATCAAGAGCGGTAATCAAATTATGTCTTGCAATGCAATCCGCAGTAACCACATCATAGATTGCTCTTTCCTATTTTGTGTGCACATAATTGTTCCCACTGTCAAAGCGATTATGATCGTGAATTATAGGACGCGCTGTGAACGAACAACACCATTCCCCACAGTTTGACATCATAGACTTTCAACTACTGCTTACCATTCTAGCTAGACTGTCACCTTCTCCTTTCTTATCATCCATTCCTGCAAGTATTTCTGCTATTCGATTACTGAGCTAAGAGGATGACTTCTCTCAGGCGTTTGCCTTTACCGGTAAACTTGTCGAAGGAGATCATTTTTAGATTCTTGCATCTGAGAGTTTATTTCATATGATAAACTGAACGACAGTGCTGTCTTTGGGCTAAGATAGAACGCATGTGCGGCAACAGAAAGGAATAAATGTAGATATTAATTTTGCTCATCGAACTGTTTGGACAAATAAGGCTAGAATCGCATACGTGTGGGAATGTATATCCCTTAGGATTTTGGCACGGCTGACCGGCTCAGTAAAATTTGGAGGGCCTTTTATCTCGTAGATTTTTTTTCAAAAATTAAACGGCATATTATGCAATCATCTTTTGCCCTTTACTTCTCCTGTGCAATATTAATTGGCCCTTCAGTTGCTAACTGAAGGGCCACTTAATATTGTACGTTAGATTGGGATCGCTATAAACCCACCGAAATCTTCTTTTCCAAAGTACTAGTTTTGAATGATAGCCACTGGCAAATTCGGAACTGGGGAATTCAGTGAAAGTGTTCTGACAGCACGAAAACTTTGAGGTGGAGGGTAGTATCGACCTTTGCCTTTCGGCAGTACGAAACATTCAATGCATGCCCATGAATTCAAGGATAGCAGATTGAAATAGAAATGCGTCACCTGGCGACTGCACATGGGAGAGCTTTCATGTCTCTATTTCACAGAATCGTCGTTGTCATTAATCAAGTGCAGCAATTTGAAAATTCATCATTTTTTGCCGTCTCCGTGCACCAGTAACTAGGTACTCATTTGATGCAGAGCGCAGGTAGGTCTTCTAAAATCCACGAATGAAATCGTCAGAAATGTGTTCTTCATAGAGTATTTTTAGCTAGAAGATCGACGAAGTGAGTATTGGCTTCCAGTGCATGGATATCTTCGTTGAAATACAGTGTTTTGATCCTTATGTTTTGAAGTTCATCATTTCGAAGCTCGAAAAAATTTATCTCATCTTTCTAGTGACGGAGTATGATTCTTGGAAGGTACAAAAAAGAGAAGACCCGTCCTTCATTGCAGTGAAAGACGGCAAGCATTCCGCTCAGCTGATGCATTCAGCACTGTTTTCATGACATGCGCACTACAAAATTCTCCGAAAAAATTAAGATCCATGAGAGTTTCAGTGCAGCACTGCTCATCAGAAAAGAGTGTGGAAATGGTCACTGTTGCTGTGGTGTTGATGCTTAGCACAGATTGCTGCTGTCAACGGTGTCCTTGTTCATATTATTATTCCGTTTCAACGAAACAGTTAAATACCCTTCGGTTGGCGTACCTCTTTTAAATCTCATTCTCTTAAGCGCCTAATTTCAGTGCTGATATTCTGCTCATAATTGCGACATTATGCGGTTCCTGTTACTGGACAGCAATGGTTTCATATGTATCATTGAGCGTACTGAAATTATTCGCTGTCTATGAACCGCTGAAATATAAAAAAGTGTTTTCGATATCGCACTGCCTTCGTTTGATAATATTAAGGTTCGTCTGTTTTCGCATCTGAATTACCTTTCCTTGCCAAACTTGGTCAGTAATGCATGTCATTGAAATATATGAGTGCTGTTTCAATGAAATTTCATTCGCATGAAGCCGTCGAGTCTAGGGTTATCAACAGCGTCCCATACGATTATGGCTGTAAATAAGTTACCCTCTTACTGCATCGTCGAAGATACATTGGGATGGTATATCCATATTGCGGGGTATGCAGCTGTTTTAAAAGTAATGCATGAGTATTTGTATTGGGTTTAGGAAACCAGATTTGGTGTCTACTATCATTTCTCTTCGAATAGAAAAATTTACCTCATTAAATACGCAATCTTATGTGCTTTTCTGTTTCCTCAATTTTTATCAGTATGAGCTTTTATGATCTCCAAAATCTGCCTTTCACTGACCGTTCAGTAGTCGTTTTATAGAATCCCAATCCACTTTCTGAAACGAACCGGAGGGCACGCCTGAGATAATCTGTTGACTTCATCTCGTATAGGGAACTCTTAGAATCACTGAATTACAAGTGATATCGCTGTTGCAAAAATCGATTTCCGAAAACATCAAGGTTCTATTTCAATTCCCTGCGAGTTAGCAACTGATTTTGAGATACCGTTCATAACGCGAGCAACACTTGGAGCAAGTTTAGACATGTTTACGTTTGAAAAAGATGGAATTCATTGAATTCGAATATTTTCGACTATTCCATATATATTGCACGACAAAAACCTGCAGGGGAAATACTCAGTAGGCGCCGGCGCCGTGCAACTCTGAGCTGATCTTTGCAATTTCTTTCTTCTTGAAGCGGCCATGGCCAAGCATCGAACAACGTAGAATTCCAAGAATGCATGGAAACCGTTGTTTGCAGTTGGCTGATATATGCTTTGGCTGTCATAGTCACACTAACTGCAGCTGCCTTCGTCCGCGTTCCTTCTCTGCGAAAATGGTCCGGATGCAAGCGCGAGACATGCATGCATGCATTGGAAAGAGTCAGGACTGTTGTGATTTCCGTGATCTACGTGTTTACGCTGGTCGTCTATATATCGACAGGTGTGGTCCAGCGTTTCGTTCAAATAGCGGCTTGTCATCTCCTAATACCTCTTCCTCTGTTGTACTGGGGAAAGACAGTGGTCGAGGTAGTGTCGTCAGTACGTAATAAGCCTTGTGATGCCCAGGCGAGAAATGGAATAATATTGAAAACATTGCGTGTAGAAGATTAGAGCGTACTCATCTCTTCTGAAGTAGCTCATTCAGTAGTACAGAGGTGGCTGCATCCTGGAATTTTATTCAAATATCATTAAAATTTGAATGCCTGTAATTGAAGTGAACGAACGCTAGCGGCTTCTGATGTTGATTGCAACAGGAATATGTTTTATTTCTGCAATCTTCTTAGGCCGAGCAGATGGATAACGTGTATCGATCGGGAAAAAAAGCAGAATTGTTTAGGCAATAAATGAATGAAGGATAACTGCAAACGTTCTGGAGCCGTAAATTTTTGGAGAAGGTTTTAGTTGATTATGACTAGAAATGAAATCTGTATTCATACCGCTATTAGCTCGTGCATGTATGATAGGGAGAAGAAAGAAGAAACAAAGCTTAACACTTGTTATCTCGTTACTAGGGAAGAATGACGAGATTTCAAGAAGTAGCATGCTCAGGAATCCACGGAGAGATTTCCTTTATGGAAGCTAACGCCGAATAGAAAATTTGTTTTTTCGCGCATGTGAATCACAGGTCTCAGATAGTGATGTCAGGTGAAATCAGCAGGGCTGGAGATGGATTTTGTCCGGGTTGCATTCCAACACTCCAATCTGTTTTTTATAATATTTTTTAATAATATCTGCATGGGGAATGCAACCGCCGGTTTGTTTCAATAATGCTCATTATAGCATCGCCTTCTCAGTGGAATGTCTTTTTCCATAAATGCTCGAAGAATCCATTTTCCGCTGTCATTACAGTTTCCCATGAACGAAAAGGAAACAGTTGTTTTCGAATCCTTCGCGTGAGCTCCGGTTACTACATGCTACCATGCCCACGTAACCAATGTGTTTCTGGAAATCTTGTGCGATGATGTCGAGGAGTCGGGCTTCTGTATGATTTTCTCATGTTGCGAGTTTTTAGTGATCACGCTGAAGACAATGCATCGTTCGAGCAAAAGCCTACAAAAGAAAATCGAGAAGGGTAATAGCTATCGATTCACGAAGAGATTTCCTTTTTGGAAGTTAACGCTCAATGTATCAACGTTTGCAATATTCAATTTGGGATATATTATAGCATCGATTATTTTAATGCCGCGCAATCGATGTCATGTTTTCCTTAATCATTCCGAAAATGCTATGCTTATAGGCGCTATATGGTAAGAACAAATTTCATGGCTGAATTTTTGATCGTGTATTCTTTATGACGACTGTTGCATGATTCCACTGTAAAACCATCCCATGAGCATGAGAAATGGAGCCTTATTAGTATTTCAAAATTGTTTATGTTGACTCAGCTTTGCTAAATCAGACGATTTATCAATATTTTTACAAATGCCCCCAAAGCATTCTATGTCCACAGCCTGCGAAACTGCGGTACTGCAAGTCATTTGGCGACGCGTTATGGCACTTCCTCGGTAATCTCATTTTCACCCTGAACAAAGAAATCAGACACATAATTCTGACAAAGGCGACGTCATAATGCTTCCCTCAAGTGCAAACGGGCATGACTAGCATCTTAATATGTCAGGCATCGGCAGAAAAGCCATAGTTATTTCATGCAGTACATGTAGGCACAAACGACGGAGGAACATGAGTGGGAGATCTGTATCCTCAGTGTAGTGCTACGGAACGCACGAGAAAAGGTTGTTGAGGAAGATGACTAAGAATGTTTCAAGTACACTGAAGCTGTGGCACACAATAATACTAAGTGTTCCCAAAGTACAAGTTTGGAAGACAATCGGAGACCAAAATGTAGGATAGCTCTAGCTCACCAGGAAGAACCTTCGCTTTATTGAGCAGTTCTTTCGAGAAACATACGTTTTTCGATGGATTTACAGGTTATCGCTACTCATCAGAATTTTAATCGACGCTATTCTCGGTCTATGCACCGATCGCCAGGTCGGTTGACAACTGCTTCAATATTAAATGATTAGGACAAAACGGAGTGCCTTTTCAATACTACTTTGAAAGATATCTTTCCGTTTCTGCCTAGCAGATATCCGCAAAGTTCGAATAAAAGCGGCCATTTTAATATCATAACTGAACAGGGATGGCCGAGCCTCATCATGTATTTGTGATATGTCTTCAGTTTCCCTAAGAACACATCGAAGAGATTTGAATCGACGAGGAAAGTGACAGTAATCGTCTCGCTGTCTGATTCTCTAGCAGTTTACATGAATCGTTCTTTTTTGCTCAGTCAGACTACTGAGAAGTTCTCAAGCCTCTCAGGTGGTTAGCGGTACATGCACGATTCTTTGCAAGAAAATCGCATTCAGACAGAAGGTGTGTCTTTTGTGAGATGTGTCTGCCCCCGCACAAGTCTGTCTGTATGAGACGGCAGGGCGGTTATTTGCATGAGAAATTATAACGACTCTCAGCAAGCCGGACCGCGGCCTCTTACCTTTTTAGCCGAAGGAATGCATTCAGGAAGAGTCACTCAGTCTGGTTGGTCTGATCACCGAGTCAGCTGGTGATATTCTGTTCCATAACAATGTGCCAACCCAGTGGGGTGATTCGCTTTTTGTAGTTACCAAAAAGGTTCATTGCCATTATTCGGCATACTAGTTAATACGATGGATCAATCATGAAATACGTACCAAGAAAACATTTGGCGATTTGAGATAAGACGAGAATGCGTCATCGTTAAAGATAGAATTTCTGCATACAGCATCGATAGAGCATGTTTTATAGCTTCGGGAGCGTACGATGGGCCTCTCTCACCCAAAATCGAGTGGGCAGAGTATTCCCGATGGTAAACGAAAGGTTGCTGATCGATGTCTCGCTTTTCCGCATGCCGATAGCGCATGCTGCGAATCCCAATTATAGTATTCGACGCTTTGTTGATGAACTTATCAGTGGAAGCGCATTCCGGGAATTCATCGATGATCGCACACTAAAATGCGGAAGGAATACGACCAGCTGTCGTTGGGAGTCCAACAGTTTTGAAAGTGATCGTCGTTTGTGCAGGCATTCCTCTTTCCATTTGCACCAATGCTTATTTGTACATGCACATACTTCTGCCATGATAAAGAAGCTTTGATTAAAATGCCCTCTGCGTTCATACTCACTGTGTGCCCCCTCAGCATTCTCCTATATATGTGAAAGATTAAAATGTGGAAGAACATCAATATCAGCACTGGCAAAAAAGGACATGATTAGGCCGACAATATTCTGTGAGCACAGCAAAAATGCAGAAGAGAGTTGAAAAGCTGAAACATTGCATTCGATTGCTGCAGCAAATTTGTTACCTGAGCTTCCAACAAAAAGATGCCATGATCGCCCATTTTGGCTTGTTTTTTTCTCTCGAATATCTTTCAGGCACAACAATTCAGTGGTTTTTGTTTCTGTTATGTGGATCTTCAGCAGAGTCAGAAGAATTCATAACAGTTTCTTGGTGAACTTCTGCAGCGTTTCCTTGCAAACCTCCGCGGATCACTGATAAAATTCGTGTGATTAGTGACAACGATGCAGAAACGCTAAAATTATTTCACATGAAATCATACATTTCACTACAAAGCTGCAGAGTTTCCATGTTCATCGACTGGGATTCCTTACATACCACGTTCTCACAGTGAGGTGCAAGCACTGCTCATCAACCTGACAGTGCTCACTGCAGCAGGATTTTGACAAATCCTAAGGAACTTCAGCATTTTCTTTTCGAATTATAGTGATCTGTCGCAGGTCACAGAAATCTCCTACGGTTCAGTGATTAATCTCTCTAAATTTCAAATAAAGTCATGCAAAGCATGAACTTCTGGAAGATGGATAAATAAATAAATATTATATATATATATATATATATATATATATATATATATATATATATATATATATATATATACAGTTATGCTTATATTTATGCTTCTTCTTGTATTTTTATTTTTTATTTATTTATTTATTTATTTATTTATTTATTTATTTATTTATTTATTTATTTATTTATTTATTTATTTATTTATTTATTTATTTATTTATTTATTTGTTTATTCCTTTATTTATTTATCCATCTGTTGATCATAATATCGGTTCAACGAACGATCTCATATGCCAGCGCGTACAGCACTTATCAAGCAGCCATCGTCTCATCTGGTCGCATGCGATACTGAAATATCTTGGGAAACCACTAAAATGATGCGCACATGAAGTGTTCTAGGTAGCACTATAACAGAGTTCGAAGTCCTCGTTTCCTTAGCATGCTGTCGTGTTAGTTTTCATAGCGGACCAAGAAGACTGATTACCAGAAGACTGAAGCCGATAAAACGACACCGTTTCATGTATGTGTCATTGAAAGTGTGGATTTCTGTTTCGTAGTCGTAACCTGGAGATGTCATATGACCGAGCAAGAGCGCCCTTTCAGCACATGAGGAGGCATGCGCAACAAACACTGTCAAACAGGTTTTGAATGCGTAGACGGACGTCCGCCTCCAGCCATTCTTTTGCTATATGAACGGGTAAAAGATTCATTTGTGTCGGCGGCACAATTTGCAACGTCGAAATTGCATTTTTTTTGTCTGGGCTGAAACAATGCTGTTCACCCACCAGAATTTCACTCCAGGAATAAATGCAAGGTTATTTCAGATACTGCTGATTGCTCGCTGTTAAAATTCTCACCCAGTGTTTAATCTACGTAAACACGTCATGAAGGGCACAGTCGAAATCTGTGCATGGGTGTTCTCTATGTCTGACGACCATTATGTGACGCGAGATTTCAGAAACGACTAAACACACCGGCAAATGATGATTGAATGTCAGCGTACTCAGTGCTTTTGTAATCTAACTGATGAAGCACGCCATGAATTGTTTGCTGAGGTATGTGCAGCCTTCAGGTTCCTCTTGTTAATTTGCAAATTTGGCAGTTTACTTCGCTGATCATCATTTTAATGCCTTTACAATCATTACTGTGTCACCATCGAAATTGGTATCATAGTTGAAACTGTTACTCTGCGTATTTCTTCACAATGTTTACTTTTGCAGAACACCACTTCCTACGGTTTCTTCGATAATACGATCTGCTTGGAGGCACTACAGTCACGTATATGAAATCCATTCAATCTTTCCTTTACAGAAATGAAATTTCCTGTCCTGCTGATACTTCAAGTGCGAAGCCGTTCGAATTCAATTGCCAGTTCGTTTGTTGCAGTGATGAAATTCTGAAAATGTGTGGCCTGAATCTGCTTCTCTTAGTTCGCATCTAGAAAGCATCTTCCTTGTGGAGGAATAACTGTTCTTTGGGTTATTCGAGTTAGGAAATGAAGAAGTAAATCTATAAACGTCCGCAGCAATAAGTTCGGCGTGTCACTTCGCAACGTGTGCTGATTGCAATAAAGATGCATTCTGCATGTGCCCGTAGTTAACGTGAATTTTATTAACGGTAATCTTTCGTCAAAGGTTACTAGAAGAAATTTGTCAAGTGTCTCGCAATTTCCTCATACAGAGAATCTGAGCCACATCAAGACTGGTTCTGCACCTACAGCCTGTTGCTGCTGCGGCATGCCGTCCATGCTTGGCTACTTGCCTGCTGCAATAGAAAATACATTTTCTCAGTGGCACAATGTCATTGACAAGGGGGATCAAGTAGTGATTGGGAAGGAGACTTTTCACGCAGAGAATAAGTATGGGAATGTTTGGATTACCCTTCATGTACATCTTTAACTGATTACACGAATTACAGGCGCAAACTCACGGCTTATAATGAATTTGGTCCATGCGAAAATATTGAATTCATTCGCTTCATAATTTCATTTTTCAGCGAAACAAAGCTCTAGCACGCGTGTACTTCCTAACGTATGGATGGATGGCAATGCCTCTCGCCGTTTTCGCGTTGTTTTTCGCCACTGTATATATATATTTGGTTTTTACGGCGATCAGGTCACGACGTGTTAGCCGCAAATATTATGTTCTTTTATTGAATCGCGCCATTGGCGATACGTTCTCCTGCACATCGGCAATTGCGATCGCATTCTACGTTATGAGATCATCAACCGTTAAGTGAGTTCCGTTTTTGCATCTGTCCCTTAATAATCCTATTCGTTTGTTGAAATGAGGATTGACATTTCTTTTCACCGTGATTTGTATGGTTTGAGCGCATGGATGAAAACTTTCGCTTTTCAGTATGACAGAGTCGCAAAATGCGGTAGATAAGCGGTTTCAATGCAACTGAGTTTTGTTTCATGTGCTTCGTGAATTATGAAATCCGCAAAATATTCGCTTTTTTCATTTGGTAACAAAAAACACTAAAGAAAACCATAAATCATGGTTTTGGATGCATTCGTCCCCTCAGACGAACAATGCTACCCTAAGTTCAAATTATTGATGCTTCTAATGACTGTAGGATACTAAAATTAAGCGAATTAGCTTGCATCAGGCGTTAACTGTGAGCGATTTTCAGTGCTGATACTGTTGGCGCGATTGATACATTTTTTATGAGTTCTTTCTGGTCAGCGATGACGTCGTATGTGTCGATCAGTGTTCTGAAGCTGTATGCTGTCTGGAAGCCACTTGAGTATAAGAAAATGTTCACAATGAAACGCTGCGTGTATCTTATTGTACTCAGGTTTCTTAAAAATGTGTTCCTTTTTAATATAAGCACTGAAGGGGAAATTAGCACATATACCTCACTGAGGCATGAAATATATATGTGTAGATATATGACAACTTATGCCCTGCTCCGTTAACGCCAAGGAGGGGGTCGTTGATTACGTTGGTTAGTTTTGAGTAAATTGTCGCATCTTTAGTTCTAGAAAGAAGGCTCAATAGACTTCGACTTCACAATTTTTTTCCGGCATTGTTATAATTCGGGCGCTACTCAAGTACCGTTTAATGTTTAAACGAGTGAAATAGCTGAGATGATCCTTAGCACCGTGGCTCCATTTTACATTTGGATAGACCCGCCTACTCCAGTCTGCAAAGAGCCCGGTTAGATGGGTCAAGCTGTTGCGATGCATTTTCCGTATCAAAAAATTCATTATGAAATCCACGCACGGAAGGTGGCGTCATGGCGAAGTATGCACCGTAGTGAATTTGCGGATTTGGTCATTCTGAAAGAAAATCAAGAGTGATATTCAAAAATCAAGTCATAGGGCTAAGCGCGTTCAAGAGTGAAATGCATTCAAAGGCATGAGAGTCGGCCAAGGAGGCGACAAAACACAGCAAAAATTCGAATTCCTCTCTACTAAAACTAGACAACATTGACAATGGCGAGCTCAATCTGTCGACAAGGTAAAAATGGGTCAGGATAACCAAACTTGGCATTTTGGCTCCAAGAGAAGCACTTTCTAGGCCAAAAACTGGTCGTTGCTAAGAACACTGTTCAATCCTTTTCAAACGCTGGTTCATTGCTCATGCTAAGATGTAATAGGTCGATGTAACAGCACGAGAATTCGCATACATCGATTGGTTGGTGCCAGTCATTGGGCTCATTCCCTGGCGCTGATACGATTGCTTTGTCCTCTATGGCGATGGATTTTCGGCTTCATTTGTTATCACCTCACTAGTGCCACTGTTAACAATTTCATATGATCTTTCTCGTTTCAAAATCGGCAGTTGCATAGTTTTCTGGTCCTATGGACTTGCTAATCGAATATCAGTGCCATGATTGCTTGTATAGGGTTCGATTAGTTGAGTCACGAACGAAACAAGTCTAGCAAAATTTTAGTCCCAGTGTGCTTGTTCAACCTTGCGCACCATACCCATCGCCTTCTAAACGACCATTCTCAGTAAGTTAGAAGAACTGCTTCAGAACTGGAGAAAGAATGGAATTGCAGTAGAGCGAAACCGTCCCAAAGAGAAAATCTCCTGAGGTCGCTCTGCCACCGACTCATAGATTCTTGGAATTCAGCAAATGAAACTCGCCACTTCAGTGATTTCATTGCTTCTAGATAAGCCTTATAACGTGATTTTTTATGCATTCAAATTTACTAAACATATTCAAATTTGTGAAATTCCCCAAATACATTATGGCGTGGTCACATCAGCATGTACTTTTCCGTTCGGTTCTTTTCATTAATTTTGAAGTCGGAAACTACCGAAACTGGTTCGAAAAAAGTCTTGATCAGTTGGAAGCGTGAATTTGTTGGACGATTTGCACGAGTCCTCAAGTCGGTTAAAATACGAATTCACATACCTTTCGCTAGCTGTTGGCAATTGATCGATCTTGCTCATATGGCGAACGAATATCTCAACCGTTGCGTATATGTGGCATCTCCCCCTTGTTTCAACCATATTCGTTCTTTCAGCTGGTTTGTTTTCTCACTGATGGTTGTTTACACGTTGACAGTGATTGCACTCGTGAAGGTGCCATCCCTAAATAGATGGTCAGGCTGCAAATCAGAAACGTGCTTGCTAATCATGTACCGATCAAAGAATATGTTTGCAGTCGTGGTTTACGCATTTACCATCGTCGTTTTTGCGATTACGAGTAAGGTTTAAAGTTTTGTAAGGCGAGTGACTTTGCCTTGGCTGGAATAAAAAAAAGGGGTGAACTGAAATGCAGTGAAAACAGACCGAGTAGGATGGAACGGATTGGATTGATATTTAATGTTATGTAACGGAATGGAATGCACCTTCTCTTGTTCTTGACGCTGATGAACATAGGTTCTGCGTCGATTTAGTTTTCATTCCTTACGGGACGGATTTCTGTTTAACGTCAGTTGCTCAGAATAAAGGGAGCTTACGTGGAACACTTGTAGTGGAGGTCCTGTCAATTTAAACAAGACGGCACCATTTTGCATATTCCACTTTTTGTTGATCAATTGAGAAAGTAGCTGATAAGTGAACGAATTGCAAAAGCGAGCGCATTCCTCTGACAAGCTTCTTTATGGTTTTTTTTTCAGTTGTGTTGATTTACCGCTCACACAAATTCATAAAATCGTTTCATCGAGGTGATAGCTGCAATAGTTCACGTGGCAAAGCACGATTCCCTTTTTGGAAACTTGCATTGAATGTGGCTACGTTCGCCGGATTCCATTTGCTCTACGTGATATTCGCCCTTTCCATGGTGCTTCAAGAGCGATGTTTCTTCCAAAGGCACTTTGTTACGATGTATCATCTCCTGGGCTATATACGGTGGGCTTTTCTTCAAGAAAATTCAGATTGTTACTGACATGTCTGCACTCTGTCTTCCGACGGGGCTGTACAAAGTGGACGAACTGAGATCCATTTAACTGGTCAGACCATGACGGCAAACAAGAACACTGATCTTTTTAAGGGGTGGAAGTTTTTTGCCATCACTCCACTCACCCTTTGTTTGAAGCAACGGCATTTCCTTTACACAATATAACAATCCCAAACCGCGCGTTTTTGCACACTGTTTTCCAACAAAGTGGGCAAGTTGGCTTTTCACGCCTGTTTTGTGCAAGCAGAGGTCAGTGTGTTGTGAAGGAAGCCACGTTTACCCATCTCCTCCTCTTACCTTTATCCATATACAACTTAGACGAAGCCCTATTCATACACAGGTATACAAAAACCTCTGCATATGTTCACCATGTGCACCCGCATGCTGGTGCCGCTGACATACGTTCCGAATATGCTGGATATATCTAAAAATAAACTTAGTATGAATATATTGTATACTTCTAACAGCAAATAAAAAAATAGATATTTTATAGCTGCACACTCCTTATGCGTATTCTCGCAGATGCGGTGATCGGCTTCGCCACAGACGCCCAGGTGACCGTCTTGCATTGGTATTCTGCTTGTATTTACCGTCTCACTTAGGTTGTGTTGTCTAGCAGACTTCTAATTAGTAGGCCCATGCATATGAACGCTGCCATTTTTGAAATCCCAATGACAAGAAATTGAGACAGTATATCATGATCATTATGTATAAAACGGATTGGTTTTTTCCAAAAGGTGCATAGGAAGGGTATGATTATGACATCTAGACAAAAATGTGACGTCGTAATTTCTGAATTCGATGCTGATGATGGGTTTACTTCATTCATGTGAAATATGGCGTCGAATTTATCAAACATACAAAATGTTGTGATGCCAAGTTTCCAGGTGAACAACGCATATTTCATGCATTCCTGATCTAAAACACGAAATGTACGTTCCATCACATCTATACTATCGATTATTCCATTGGAAAGTTCAGATTCGTACGGTCTTTCTCGATCGATGTGGTATACAACGTAAAGCCACTGTGTCATCACCAAGTGGGACATCGAAACGCAAGAGGTCATCTGAAAGGGATACATCGTCTTCGAGAGAAACATGTGTCAGCGATAATATCATATAGCAGTGTCTTCCAGTTAAATGATAAAGTATATCTGCTAGCCAGATTTCTGACATTTAATATGAAAGCAGTGCTGTTAAGCGAGCCAATTCCAGTCGACGAATAATGCACAAAAGTACAAGGAACAGAAAACACTCATTTCATGATAGCCGCGATGACACTCTGCATGGCCATCTAAGAAAGTGTGGTATTTTTGCAATTCAGCGTTGCAGTGGCGGCCACTGTAAAACGCATTTTCCCAGAATCGACAATTTTGATGCGAAGAGGTCGCTATCTGTGAATTAAACTTTGGTTTCTTTACCACCTCCATTTGAATTACCATAGCCTGTTCGATTTCTCTAAATTATTAATTTCGCTTCAGTGGAGAAATTCTCTCTTTATTTACTCACTTGTTCTGAATTAACGTAAGTGAATAACATAGTTCAAAATGAGAAACGGCTGCATTGCCCCTTCATTCGAAGAGGCACAGCTTTTTCACCAGCCACAAGCGGACATACAAATTATCAAATCTGGTGCTGTGGTATCAGCAAAGCAATCTTTTTTACGAACATTCTGCGCCTCATTATAGTACTGCACGGGTTATCGATGTGAAATCATAGATGGGATGTTGTAAAATTCATGCATGTTCTCTTGCAAGTCAACTGCCTCAAGCGTTTCACGTAAAGGAGGAACCTTTGGGAAGTTGATATAGGATGCCAGTCTAAAGTGCACATGGCAACCATCAAGTCTTTTAAAAAAGTCTTGTTGATTTGAAAGCTGAAAAAGCTAATCAGACGGAAAGATATACATGTGTGCAGACGTTACGGTAACCATACGGTGAGTCGTGATGTCAATGTACCTTCAATGAACTAAATTATGGTAACTTCTTTCGTGGCACATCAAAACAACTGATAGTGCCATGGCGTTTCGGTAGTCTTACTGTTGCAGTCGTCGCTCGAATTTTCTATTCCACCGTGCATGCCTAAAATAACGTCGCAACTTTCTGCGTTATTGATTAGAAAACTTTCACTGTTGTTATTAGTGTTGAAAACTAAATTGTACCAACTTTACGGCGAAGGGCTAACTTTGATCGTATGCATCAAACTAACACTATAAATTGAGAAGGAAATGCAAATTCAAATGTTTTTGCATCATTAGCCGGAAATAATCTGAGAATGGGGGAATTGTTCAGGCAGAATCGAGGACGGAGAAATGCTTTTGAACAAATGACGGGCAGATATGCAGGGGACGTCAACATGAGCTATACTGTCCCTTTCTTTGTTGGTATGCTTGCTCGCCACTCACCTCTATCCTCTGCCTATAATTTGAAATAATACCCCGACGGCAATTTGTAGTCTATCGCTGTTCTCATCCGCTTACATTAACTAGCCTCCTGTGATCAGCATGGCCTATGTTCTAAAACTCCTGCACGATCTATTTGCATAGCGCCGCACACATTCCCGCGCGTCCTACTAATAAGCAGAGAAGTTATCGTTGCAGCGCCATCACCATCATATATGCGCACGATATATCTCCGAGGAAGCAGCGATATAGGATTTGCCGGTTTCTTGCATCGGCGTCAATCAGTCCTCGAATTGCAACGATTTTCTTCGCAGTAATGGGTCAACAACGCCGCCGCGTGAAATATTTGAAGTCTTTACAGAATGCACACATAAACTGTGCAGCAGTTTGCACCATCTCATGCTATAGACAGCTTCATCTGCAGCAGCATCCCGAACCGTTTGTTAAATGGCACAGAAAATTCACATATCGTAGCATGTTTTATAACACATGTTTTGCAGTGCGTTGTGGATGAAATTGAGACTTACTTTGAGCACATACGTACATCTTGAGCGTTATATATTTTCACATGTCGACTGCACTACAGTTTCGTGCAGAGGTCTGTATGCTCGTATCCAAGAGCAGGTGCAACAAACAAAGATCTTGCGTCGATGGTGGTTATTCCCACCGAAATTTTGAGTCTATCGGTCAGTGGTATTTCGAAACGATTTAAAGATCACGTCTACTTCAAAGCAAATCTGCCATAGTAATTTCGACCCGCATCAGAACCAGCCGAAGTTCAGGAACTGAGAAAACACAACCTCTGAGAAAGAACTGAAGAGCTTGTGATCTAGAATGGTGACACCAGCATTGAAAAGCAACCAAACTGGAAAATCCTCCGATACATGAATATGATTTCTGCAAAATCAGCTTGTCGGCACGGTTGAATTGCACGTCCACCATTCTCTGCAAAATTTGGCCATACCTTACTGTCGTTTCCCAGCCTCTGCTATTACTTGCTGCATTCCTTCCCACGAAATCGATCCGTCTCCGTGATGGCAGACATTCGAGCTTTTCTTCCTGCTTAATATTGGTGTTACCATCTTTCAGTAACTGCAAATCAGTTTTGGAAACCGTACCTTCTTCGTTGTGAATCTTCTAAGTGAGTAACTAGTGGATGAGCTAAATAGGGTAACTTGAACAGTTACTGTTCCCACCTTTTTGAACGCTCAAATGTTGATGTTGGAAACTTTGGCCAACAAAATGCCACTAAACTATTCTAAATGATTTCGGCAATGCCAAATACCTCGGTGCTTACCTGAATAAATAGAATATGGATCTGTATTCTTTTGCCCTCTCTCTGCACCAGCTTTCCAGGCAGACTACCTAGTTTGACATGCTGGACTTCCTGCATTCTCAGCTACGATTTTTCCGGGTAGTCGCCATCCTTCTCATGGCAATGACCGACTACGCTACGCAACTTTTTACTTCATTAAAAAGGGTTGCTTTGGATTCTTTCTAAACCTCTCGGATGCCCACTTAATCAACTTTCCGGACGAGCATTTTCGACGGTTTGAACCAGACAGGGAAATTTATTGCTTAAAGCATTTCTGCGCTCCGTTTTTTCCCAGTCTACTCCCACAGCTGTCTCATTCTTGCAGGCAGAAAATTTCCTCTCGTCCGGGGTGTGCCTCAAATGCTGACTTTCTGGTCACGATTTGCACTACAATGCTATGCACTTAAATATTTGTAGTAATTCGCTATTCGGTCGAAAAGTGTGCTGCAAAAAGTTGATGCGAATAACCGTTGTAAGTAGAAACGATGACGAAATAGATACTCAGAAATAACAGTAAACGATGATATGACTTGTCTTCGCAATTGCCTCACTGAACGCTCCACCCACAAGATTCGTTGCACATGGCGATTCTTTTCGTTCTGTGCCATTTAAAGGAAAGCATTCTCGTTTTCATTGCTAAAATAATTTTTGTTTGAAGAGAAAGCGATAACCTTCAATGAATTACTATGATAATCATTCCATAAATTGAGTAGACGTCTACAGATTTTTTTATTCGGTAGAAAAGCTCCGCTGCCATCATTTACGTAACGCAGCTTTGTGCGTTCATCAGTTTTTGCAAACACGGCGTGCGTGGTGCATGCAAATCACAGATGGTCACGTCGATTCTAAAAGAACGCTTTAATGATGCCAGCCCGGATCTGCTTTTAGACCACCGCATTGAAGATAGGACATCCGTGGGGTAACTAGCTTGCCCGCTTCCAATGCTCACATAGCCGCGATTCGTGGACAGCAGTTTAAGGAAATCAGAAGCCTATAGGGCATGAATTTTGAAAAATATTTTTCCATAAGTAGATTTCTATTTTCACTTAAAGACTTCTATGTATCTTGCAGGCATTACGAAGGAGTGACAGAAGGGAACGTCATCAGATCTCAGCGTGGATCCAAACCATCTTTCACTGCCATCTCGGAATGAAGTCGTTCGCAAATTATGAACACAATAATCATTTCTCTCACGACCACTTCGATTTAGCGTCGAATCGTTGGCCTTCATTGCTGAATTTTACGAAAAAAACATGCCATCGGCACAGAAATGATGAGTAGCGCATTGATAAAACACTGTTTGCCTTCAGAACGATTTTTCGGTCATCAACCGGTTCTATCTTCTTGTTTCATTCTTACCTAGACGAACTTTCGGTTTTTGCCTTTGCAATGAGCAGTGGTTAAGGACCTTCTTCTGTCGTATTCTCCTAACTACATGCAAAACTTCATTCGAAAAATTGAGGCGCCATGATCCTCTTGATTGCAATGCACGAATAAGATGGAAAAGGAGTTCTCGCGGTTCTTCTCAACGGTTGTAAAAATATTCTGGATATAAGCGTACAGCTACATATTTATAAGACTATGCTTCTCAACAGTGTTGTTCTTTATGATTGAACATTGTTTATATGTTCCTTGCCATAATCTGCAATTGACAATATTACGAATATTTCCACTAGCAACATCGCTTCATTTCGTGGCTTCGACGTTGCGCTATGAGTGTTACTTTTATCCTGTGGCTAGCACTCTACTTGTTCGACATCACCTTGATTCTATAACAGCAACTGTTGCCCCGAATTCATGTTTGAAATGACTATACATACGGAGTGCTTCGATAATATCTCAGCTGATTATCAGGTCGACCTATTCGAGGTATGCACCTAATTTGATCTTTGTTTGACTCCAAGTAAAGACAGGCGACCCTTACACATTTACGACTCGAATTTTCCACATAAAGCAGAGCTTCCGTAGCGCCTGCGCGTGAAACATGCTCAAGATGCTGGCAGGGTCGTCGCAGGAACAAAAGTAAGGAGAAAGTTGAAGATTTTGAAATTCAAGGCAAAATGCAAAATTCACTGCTCTGCGATTGATTATATAAAGTACTAAAAGTTTATCATATCCGAGTAATATTATATGTGGTTATCCGCCGGTCACTATCTATGACTATACATACGGAGTGCATTTCCATTTCAACATAAGAGGCGATCGATCAGGACGCAAATATCGTAGCAAAAGCAAAAACGAATTTGATCAACTATTTCTATAAATTCTATTTTCTGCTATCGTGAAAACGAATTCCAAAAGAAATCAGCAGCAGTAACAGGCAAGCTTCTTTGATCAGCTTCCCTTCTTTGTTCTCCGTTTTTTTTTTTGACACTCAACATAGTATATTGCATGGAAAATGGGATACAATTTTATAAAGTACAGTGCAACAAATAAAGAATAATAATACATTTGTGACAAGCGTATTACCGCTCACATATCAAATACAGTAGTGACAGCGAGGGAAACATTACAATTTTATCGTACGGCTTTAGTCGTTCCATTTCAACATAACGTTTGAACGACTAATTCTGTTATGGTGATCGTCAGCCGTTTGTAGTTTAAGCAAACCAGGCATGAAGAAATCGATGCTATGTATCGCGTTTATTTTGGATGGGTGCCACTACCGATTGCGATCATCGCAATTCCATTTGCAACCATCTTTGTGATTGGAGCATGTCGAGCAATCACCACAAGACAAGCCAGCAGAAAGTTTTATCTCTTGCTCGTAAACCGCACCATCGGAGATATCTTATACTGCATATCTGCACTGGTGACCTCCTTCTATGTGCTTCATGTGGAACACGTCAGGTGAGTACACATGCCACGAATTTCACGTCCTGACAACCATGAAATTTCAGCGCAGCGAAAAGCTGTATCAGAAAAAAAATCCAGCAGTTAGCGTTTCTCATTGCAAAGACAACATCCTGAAAAGTTTGCCGAATGCTGAAAAGGACTAAACTGCCAAATCTTGTAAGAATAATGAGCTTAAATGAACGAGAGTGCAGGTTACCGGTATCTTTTATGTTATTGAAGAACTACATGTTGACATGCTAGCTTCATTTGCAAGAGAGGTCATGCATCGTTACACATACCTCTAATTCTGCGCTTTGGCAAAATTTTTTTGCGTTTAGCAATCTGCTTGGATGCATTAACTCAACAGCCGACAAAGAGGTAGTTAAAAAATTCGCGGACTTAAATTACTATGTACGTCGAACTGCTATACCAGCAATCAACTCGACTGATCAATTTCGACAGGAACAGTTTCGCCCAAGAGTACACAAAAAAGTCGTCCCCGTGATGCCGGTGATGCGGGGTGCATAGGTGCAGAATTCTGATACTCGAGTTTGTGGGACATGTCATCTTGTGCGCATGCGTAAAATTATCATAATGTGCGTTAATGCAGAAACTTGTGATTGTGAATACAAGTCTGACAAGGAGTCAATTGGGTGGGTACGAGGCACTCTTCATACGAAAATTACCACTAATTGCGAGGCCTATTGCAGTGATATTGTTATTGCTATTATCGAGAACCTCGCCACTGGAAGCGCCTGGTCTGTAATGATTTCTTGTGTCTCCTTGAGCGTTCTTAAACTCTATGCCGTATGGAAACCATTCAGCTACAGGAAAACGGTTACTTTGAAGCGATCCATATATTTAATTGTTTTAAGGTAGGTTTTACTAGTTATAGTTGCTTTGAATATATTTAAGCAAATTTTGACGAAATAAGTTTCAGCCGAAATCAGAACTTGGAACTAGTTGCATAGTCGCGCTATTTCAAAACATTTGCTTCCAATCTTCTCTCTCGTTTCGAAGGAGAACTATTCATAACATGTTTCAGGCCTTTTGCTCAACCCACTTACAGTATCAGCTTCATGACCTTGTGACGTTCAATGTTGTCTGTGGAAATACGTGAAGAATTTTTCAAAATAGAGCACATACACAAAAATTTGTTCGACGCTGTCTACGAAATCAACTAGTATAGATTCACCACTCATCAGCATCAGTAAAACCTGTCGACAATGCTCCCAACGATTTATCGCACTGAAGTAGAATGTTGCATGGGCTGCAACTAATTGCATACCGCATGGAAGCAGCCTAATTTCCAACGAATTTTCTTCTGGACAATTTTTTGACCAGTAGGTGACCATTTCCTAGCTTCATCTAGCTGAACAGAAGAAACCGACTATGCCAGCGTTATCGTTGTCAAAGTTTGCTTCGCATCAAAGAGCAAGGAGCACGTCATCAACGTTGGCGCAATATGCGCTCTGTCTATCGCAATTATCACACCTCAGGAATTAACAATGCTTATCTCTTCTATCTCAGATCTTTTTTTTCGGGACTCGGTCGGCTGCAATTACGTGCCATTTCTCAACACCTGCGTGGCCATAACCGCTTTTTAAATATACAAACAAACGAGAAAGCTAAGACAGGATCAATCTAAGACAACTTTATCTTGTAGCGTATTTAATAGCTCACTGTCGATCTTTCCTAATCAAAATCGTCATCTAGTAGATGCGCCCCAACACAAAGGAATGGACCAAACGGCCGAATAGGGTAACGTTTCGAAAAACAGCCAAATGATATGAACAGCAATGATGGCTTGCAAAATTAGCAAACAAAATTCAGCTGGACTATTTTCGCGATAGTAGTGACATATTCGCTAGTGACAATTGCATTTACTCAAGTGCCCAAATTACGCGAGTGGTCTGGTTGCAAATTTGAAGTATGCTTCACGACTATGGGTCGCAGTCGACATATCGTTGTTCTAATAGTGTACTTCTCGACGCTCATCGTCTTGGCAATTACGGGTATGTATTTGTGACATAATAAGATTTTTTGTGCAGCTTTCTCGAGGGAAACTAGAAAAAAGAAAATGCCAAAATCTTCTAGTGAGATTAGAGTTTAGGAACCTCGTAAGCATATGTACCTCTTTTACCCTGCGACTGAAATGAAACCCAAAGAAAAGGAAACTAACGAAATTCTCCAAAAATAATACTAGTTCCATTTGTAACAGCCAGCAAGTTTTAGTTGTATTGGTCAAGCGAATATCAAGTCCTGCCAATTCCTTCCGAGGCAAAAATCGCCTCGATAACGACAAGCGCCAACGTTTTCCAATATGGAAAGTCACTCTCAACGTTGGCACTTTTACTCTCTTCGGCTCATTCTACGTTTCTTGGTGTATTTTCTTACTCAGCCATCGGGATGGATGCTTTTTCTTACGGAATTTTTTTGAGGTTATGCGACTTCTTGGAATCATAAGGTAAAATTGTTTCACCCTTAAGCTTCAGTCGGAAATGTGCTAATCGATGCTCCCATCAACGAAATGTACTACCTTCGTGGCCTTATGATACCCTCTGATTCAACGAATCATTGCTGCTATCAGCTGCGGAAAGCGTCTCACAGTACATTGTTTTCAATGAATTGAGCCACTTCTAACGCAGTTCTTCATTCACTCAACTCCACGTCTCTATAATGAGGTCCTCCAAATGCCCCAGATGTCAAAAGTTGCCCAAGTCGCTTAGAACCGTGCAACAGTGCAATCATTTTTATGGATACTGTGCATGTATATTTCATGCTAACCAGTAGTTCACGACAACAAAGCGCCAATTCACAACCGTTGCTACAAATGAAAAAAAAAGATAGGAAAATAAGGACTAAGATTTGCAAAAAAGCCACCTAGCGGACCGCACAGTGTGCAAAACACCATTACAACAATTAGGAACGCAGTCATTTGGTGGTCTAACACCTCGGTGCGGCACTGCTTCTTTGATGATATCACTTGCTTAGACTAGCATTCCCACAAATGTGACAGAACGTGCCGGACAAGTTTTTAAAGTTGCAGATGCACGATGCTTCTTCGGGTGCTAATCGATCCAATTATAAGCTTTTTCACTGAGCATCGGGTATACCTCTTTTTCTGTAATTTTCTCTTCGCTGATGTCGTGAGAATGGGATATGAATCAAACATTAAAGTTAAAGCTGTAGAGCGCTGAATTTTTTTCGTACCAGCATAATTAGCAGCTTTCCACCATCGGGATTTATTCCTATTAAGGAAAAATTATTCGAAATTCCAAAGCAATCCCTGCTGGACCCACGAACTGAACGGGTGAAGCATGTCACTAAAAATCTCTGGCGGAAAAATTTTGAGATATATAACTGAACACAGGTGGGTTTTGCGAAAATTCGGCTCTATTTTTCGGTTTTTAAAGGAACTGGCGAACCTGAACAGCAGCCGATGAGAGCTAGCTTTTCATTGGTACTTGCTGTTATTTGATCGTATTTCCGTCCTCGATATTTCAGAAAGCAACGAGAGATGCAGAGTTGTCTTTCCTCAAACACAATAAAGAGAACGAGAACGTATAGTTGTTCTCCTTCTTCTATTTTGACTTTTTCTGTTCATGCAACCACTTAGGGGCAATTGAGCAAACTGGGTTTTCAGATTAGACTCGCAGTTTTATCCTGCTTCCGGCTGCAGCATATGGTAACGCTACACGTGAGAACACCCTCGCAACGACCTGCGACGATCAGCAATCATATTCCTCAAACTATGCTCGTAACTTTAGCACAGACGTCACCATAAAGATGTCGTAAGCACTTCGGCGAAACTTGTTCATAGCGCACTGTGACATTCGACGTATTTTCACACGTTCTGATTGCCTCACTATCGGCACAACTGAGCAATTAATCGCAGAGCGAATAAACTTTGGCTTCCAATTCAAAACACGAAACATGAACGCCACAATTACAAGGGCTCTCTCACATTCAAATACTCAAACTGCAGTTCAGTTGCGCTGAAGACCAATTACAGCGCAATTGGTATTCCTTTCCTTAGTCAATATCCGTATTTTCGATCGCTTCAATCGCGAGGTTGTAGGCGTTTCGATTTTCGAGCTCCTCCATCCTTATGTGCTCATCTTGAAAAATCTCCATAGAAGATCGAATGCCCTTAGAAAAATCTCAGCTCAAAATGCCTTATGATGTGTATGTTTGATGCGTAGGCCAGCTTCACTTTCTGAATAAGAATCCTCAGAAGCACCTCTTGACATAAAAGGTACGACAACGTCGTCCGCGGCATGCCACGGACGACACCCTCACGGAATGAGCCGAAAATGCCAATGTGATGGAGCTCACATTCGCGGAGATGCCGAAATAGTGGTATGAGTGTAGTGATTCGAAGATGACGTAACATTGGATGAAGCGGACAGGTACTGCAACAAAGAAAGATATTAGCTGGCAGCGCACAAAATGTTTTCGTTTTTGTACTCTGGTACATTTTTGATGTCAGACTAACAGCACTGATAACAACGATTAGGACCAAGTTGTGTTGCCTGCTTCATATCGATGAAAGAACGAATATATGCCGTCAACTGATAATACAATGAATATGCACACTGCAAATGATTCACGCTGTCTACAGAAAACGGAACATTCCCCATTCGTTTCCTATTATTCAACATTTCACTTCTCCTTCCTTCATTATGCGATGAATATTTCTTTCAAAGTTTTTAATCACATCGGTTACTTGGTACAAAAATCTTTGTGGTGATCCCGCATAAGTTTACTTAATGTTCTTCAAATTTGAACGATCGTGCTCTAATTCATTCTGTGCAGAAATGTTTTTATATTAACCCCACAGAGTTCATCGAGTAAACGATTGCAATTTTTTCACTTTTTTAAAGCATAATTGGAAGGTGGAAAGCTGAACCATTTTGATCTAGACACAGCATAAAAATCCATAGCTTCTGTTTCGATTATTGTGTGGATTGAAAACCATCGATTTTTAGACTGTGAAATTGGATGTACAAACCTACACTTAGTGAAGTGCATATGCAATAATAAAAAATAGTCCGGAAAGAGCAATGTGAATATCACATAAAGTGGCCAGCAAGCAGTAATGAATATCTTCTATTTCATCAGATCACCTCAATAGTGCATGCACATTTTTTTGCGAGCAAATATTCTCTCCTTCTTAGTTACTGCAAAAGCTGATGTAAAAATTTGAATCTCCATTGTCCCTTACTCCATGAAAATCGCTTGATAAGCGTCAAAGTTTAATCCACCAACTTCGCTATGTTTAGTGCCATACTCATCAAATCTTCGCAGAAGATTTTCTGTCTCATGAGCTGATTAGGGAATAAATAAATGTGCGCACGCAAGTAGAGACCTTACGATCCCAATAATTCTGTATTTCTAAATTGTTTGTGATACTCAGGCACTCATACATACTCAAGGCAGAGTCAAGATTCAGCTGAGATAGTGTAAATTTCATACAATATAAATGTCAAAATTTTAAAATCCTCAACGCAATGTAATATAGAAAATTACTTCTCATCACGTGATTGATTTCTTTGCATTAGCGTTGTGTAGATCATGCAAAGCGAACAAAGGCACTGCAATCGCAAAATGCTTTAGCATTCGTTGTTCCGTATGGCATTTGAAAACGTGCACTTTATATCATTACTTATACGTTATCTACCTCTATATTGTCAAATGCTCTAATCAAATGGTTAAAACAGTCGACATGTCATTCATTGGGCTATAACAAACAGCAAATGCGGCTTGCCCTAACCGCACGTCCATTATCAATGCCCACTATCGGCTCATGATATAATATTCATTGCCCATTATTATTTCATTCGTAGCAACGGTGCTCTAGACTAATAAGGGAAGTTATTTCAGATTATAATGAATTAGCTGGAATGTGTTCAAACTGTTTGTTTGCTTATGCAAGAAAACAAGTACTTGCTGCTTTTAGAAAAGAAATTTCAAACGCCTCATCAAAAAAATTTGCATTTTTATTATAGTATATAATGTATGATGAAGTAACTGACTTTCGAAAAGGAGCTCAGATTCATCGAATGGCCTTTTTTTTCGTAGATTTTTGCAAACGCACATTTTTGATCATTTCGGCTGATATTGGCCGATAGTATCTTCATACTCCAAAAGTCGTATGCGAAAAATCGACAAACTCACTAATACGTTTGCCGTGTGTTGTACAATACAGCAAGATTCCACGTTCCGACCTGGCTGTATATCTTCTATCATCACGCTATTTGAAAAGATCTAAATCTCATTTTCGAAATGACTACCATACATTCATAAAACCTTCAAAATTTCATTTTAAGCCTTATTGTGTTTTTTTCAAAGCTTCCTTTGTAGCAACAGCACATTTCCTAAACACGTACATCAGGGGAGTCGATTTTCGCGTGAGGTAGATCTTAGGTGAAATTTCTTATTCATTTCCACGCTTCTATGCGTCAATCTAGCACACGAGTTAAATCGGTGTGTAATGGATATATTGTATATTTTCTGCTGTTTCCCATATTCTAATTGAAACAGTCGTATCTACCTTGGTCCTTACTTCAAACATCAGCGCACTGTTTACTTGGTGTGTGCACATGTAAACTCGGATTCTAAGCCTCCTTGTTCCTTCCATGTAAGTTATCTCTGAACTCTCACTCTTGGAAGAAGATAAATTTCCCCCGCACCTTCTGATTGAAAAAAAGACCGCATTAGAAAATTGTCGCTGAAAGAGAGCAGACAATGCATTCTGATCTTTCTGTAGTTGTTAAGTTAATCATTATCAAAAGTACCGATGTCGTTTTGCAGGCGGCAAAAGAAATCTATTCTTGGAAAGTGAAAAATGAACGATATCGCTTCACCGACAGATAGTGATGCCTCGTCAGTAGTTGACACTAATACGCCTTCAGTCAGTACGACTGCTCCAAAGAAAAAAGGTGGTCGGCCTCGTAAAGAAGATGCCGCACAGGTGAGTTTCTCCAACCGCTGCTGTATCATTTTCCGCGTGAATACTCTTCATTGTGCCCAGTTTTATCGGTTATTGCTGCTCTTCGTATGTTTGTGAAGTATGAAACGATTACAACTTAACAACGTTCTTAACGTTCGTTATTCTTCCGACGTAACCATCTTAGCCCGAAAGAAAGAAGCTTTTTCTCTTGGAATCATAGGTTTATTGTAGTCGTAGCAGCATGTGTTATCAAAAAAGACATCAAACTTCAGTGTCATCTCTTTCTTTATTGCTCCATATTTCTTTTTCATTAGTTATTTGTCATCGTTGAAATAAGCACCACTGTTGTCCTGATATTTAATGCAGAGCAAGTTTCATGCAAACTTTTCTGTTTTGCGTAATCACATGAGACATGCTTTCAAATGCTACTTGCAAGAACATATTAATAAGTTAACCGTTATAAACACCGTGCCTAACAGAAACTATCATCTTTATTTCCTTCCTTCAGAAAGAGCAAGAATTGAGCTCCGAAGCGAAAGCGAAACGAGATAAGCGTCGCCATGACAATCTTCTCGCAGCGGCCCGTTATCGGCAAAAGAAAGATGAGGCGATAAAAGTTCTTACACAGGTATCTCCTTATCTTTCTTCAGCGTTCCTTCCGATCATAGATGGCGATGAGATGACTGTCATTTGCAGAATAATATCGACGATGAGTCATTTGTAGAGAGTTTGAAAATGCTTAAAAGATTCAGAATCTAATGGCATGAAAGCATAACTTGTGAAACACTTAGGCGCTTACCCTTCCTCAAATCCTGACTGAATCTTCACATCATTAAACATTCCGCATTTCCTAATGCTACTGTGAAACCTCCAAAAATAGTTCAATAGGATAGTCGGATCTGCTCCAGTACAGAGCGCAGAAATGAGCATCTGCTCCAGTACAGAGCGCATATCTTTCCTAACACATCCTTTCCTTTTATTCTGATCGATTGATCATCAACACTCGATTTGTAATTACTTTCGCTGTTTCACTTCTTTTTTTGGAATATGCTTCTTTTCCACTTACGATATAAGAGTGGAGGAAAAATGGGAGCGAAAAGTGAATGAATTCATCGTTGAAATTAATAAAAGAATTAGCGTGTTGTCGTTTACAGCAACTCCAAGCACGAGAGTTGGAAGTCAACGAAAAATATGCAAAAATTATGGAGTTCAAAAATCGAATAGAGAAAATGGAAAGCTTCAGGCAAGACTTCAGTGAACAACTGGCGGAGCTGAAAGCGAAATGGGACAGCGAATTAACTGCAATTGTTGACGCCGCACAGGTACAGGTAATAAAATTACATGCACAAGTTGTTTTCAACACGCTTACTAACTTACACTCAGCATGCTATTTATATGCACAAGTTGGACTCAAAATTATGCTTACGCTACTGGAATATAAAGAAGCGAAAACTGCCCAAAAGCTTATGCAAATATGATCATATTGTTGCAAACGTGAACGTGAGAGCAACCCTTTGTAACCGCGTCCATCAGATCTGCTTGAAATGAATGGAGAAAGAAAAAAAAGTGGAAAAGTGCGCCAAGTGAGCAGGAGGAATATGAGTTCTCGCAATTCCTTTCAGCTTCTCAGCCGGCTTCTTAGTTCGTCGTTAAACAACAGGACATGCACAATGGTCCGTTCACCTTTTAATGTAGTCAACTCGTGATACATACCTTCTATAGAAAAATTTGTTCGTCCAACTTTAGTAGTTATAAGGTGCTATTGCAGGAAACCACACGCAGCGACTCCTCTTTTGTACAGAGCTCAGTGATGCGTGCTTTTTTACTCCAGTATGCTGCGCACATTTCTCTGCTTGTCATGTTGATAAACACTTTCCATAGTGTGTGCGCTGGAGACAGTTCTTCAACAACTTTTCGCGATCACGATTTCGTCAACTGTCTGATAAAATTCCTCAGTTTTGCCCAATCTCAAAAAGTGGCTGTGCATCTCATCGTCTCAAGGGTGCAGACGACAGCAGTACAACAAATGCGATCTATTTTGATAACCATGAACCATATTAGCTCATAAAATTGGCGCAGTTTTCAGGCGAATATAACTCCTCAGAGCTTCTTCAAATGTGAGAAAGGTGACTTCAGACTTTTCAATGCTGGATAGTCAGTGAAGCTACTGGTCATCAAAAGTCAATTTTTAGGCAGTCGAACAATCGACAGTAACAACGAAATCACTTCACTTAAATTCAGTGGCAACATTTTTGACCGATGGCTAATTACAGAAAATTATTGCAGCAAACAACTAGAACGCCAAATGCAACGATGAACACGCCCACTACACCTGCAAGGGGTGTCCTCATTATGCCTGTTATGCGCAATATCTCAACATCACAAACGCATACATATGCGTTATCGAGCAATACGATTGATGCGTCGCTTAATGAGGCCACTGACGTTTCATCTTCTAGCATAAGACCTCCACAAGCAATCCGACAAATTGGTATCGGCTCAACGACTATTTCTCCATCATCACCACGAATTATGGGTCCAAGTTCCATGAAACGGCTACCGAAGCATCTTCCTGCGGAGTACCTACAAGCAGCGATACATCGAGGGATTGACGCGCAACGACAGCCTACTCCTCCAATGATCGACAGTTTTGCACGCGGAGTTGTTGCAGTACCTCTCTTACGAGAAATGGTGCATTCCAGTGCAGCACGTAGTGTGCCACATATGGTTGAACAGGCATCTTCGCAGATGCAAACGGCAGCCAAATTAGGCGACATGCAGCTACCGATGGGGCAG
Organism: Ascaris suum; assembly: GCA_013433145.1. Classification (NCBI taxonomy): domain Eukaryota; kingdom Metazoa; phylum Nematoda; class Chromadorea; order Rhabditida; family Ascarididae; genus Ascaris; species Ascaris suum. Next base: position 10,023,183 of record CM024178.1, on the reverse strand, counting down.
CTAAGGTTACCAGTTGTGAGAAGTAATTCACCTGTAAGCAACAACGCTGCACCTGATGACGGCGTTCTTTCGTTTTTAAGGCTTGATCAACCAAATCCGTATTCCCCTCAGGTAGGTTAGAGTTTCTGATGTTTGTGCTTTTAGAAGCTTGCGATATCTCAGATTTCACGCACTTATTTAAACAAAAAACGTCATCGTCCTCGTTTGTGCTTTAGCCGCAACCTTCTACAAGGCGATTTAACTTTGCTTTTTAGGGAGATATGTTTCTCACCATGAAATCATCTGTAAACTTATGAATGATAGCCCAACTCCTGTGCACCTCCTTAGCTTGTAATTTCACCCACCAAACCATCAAAATGAAAATAATTTTTTGCTAGAGAAAGCAATCATCATTTTAGGCTTGATGCCTCATACCGTGACAGCGAGCGACAATATGCAATTGTGGACTTTGCTATGAATATCACACTAGGTAAATAGATATCTCGATTTCGAGAGCGCATCAAAAGTATGAAGTGCTTGAAGTGAGCTTCGTTCTATTTCAAGGATCATATGGCAACGTCTCCGTCGTCCGCTAAAGAACAGCCACGAATACGAACTTTTACGCATCGAAAAGGAAGGCCACGCCTTGACGAAACACATTCGGTAAATGTTGAAAGCTTTGTCTGTAGAATGGCATGAACCATTCATATGCTATCGATCAAATTCCCGAAGTTCTCGAACGTTTAAAGCATCATGTAATAGACGCCGCCATGGAAAGAATGTAGCAGAGATGACACAGTGAGGAAGGGAGTGGACGAAAAGTTGAAGCATGTGCAATGAGATCGTCATCAGCTGTTTGCTAGCATCGCGGCTACCAAAATTTTGTATTGTTCCTCCATGTTTTAAGAATCATAATAACATTTCTTTCAGGGCCAGGTACTTACAGCAACGAACTGTGAACTTGAAAAATACTCTGCAAGCATATTGCGCTATCAGCAGCCGACAAATGTTGTGCCCAACGAAGCGCCATTGGCTCTGCGTGCTGTACAAAGTAAGTTGCAGCTGCACTATTTTGTATTTTTTGTGCATCCGAAGTACTTTTAGCACCATATATATATATATATATATATATATATATATATATATATATATATATATATATATATATATATATATATATATATATATATATATATATATATATATATATATATATATATATATATATATATATATATATATATATATATATATATATATATATATATATATATATATATATATATATATATATATATATATATATATATATATATATATATATATATATATATATATATATCGTTGTCTTTCGATGCATACTGCAGCGGTATAGCCTTTTTTTTCAAATAAGGTAGCTTGTCGATCGGAAACTGACGTTGCGTCAGCATTCAACGCAGCTGGTCGAGGACTTCAGAATGTTCCTATAGAATTGTTCGTCAGATATATTAACACGCTGAAATAGAGTTTCATAGAGCATTCACTGTTTAGTGAAACAGCGCTTCAACAAAGCCATCACTTTCAAGGAAAAGAAATTGAATAGACACAATCTCTGTTCGCCGTTGTAATGGTAAGTGCCTGAGACTATTAATGTCACTGGTAGTGCTCTTTTGTTAATTGAACGACGTTTGTAGGATGTGAAGATAGCCGTGGAGCGATGCAGCAGAACTCAATCGGAAAACCAATGCGAAGTCTGTTCTCGAAGGTGATTAATCACTAGCCGTACTGCAGAGTCTTGCGAAATATTCGGCCCTCCAATGGGCTCTGAACTGTTTTTGCTTGGTTGCTTGCATTCTTCTCCTGAAATGTACCTCACTTGTGGTCAAGTCACATCTGTGAGACTGTTGTTTTGTGTGCTCGGCAATGCTATAGATTTACTTGGAAGTCATTTATTCAGCTTCTTACAGACTCCAAAGCATTTTCTCACCATCTTCTTCAGAACTTAAGCAGATTTTTCACCATTCATAGCGCAACCAACACCAGATAAACTTCTCAATTTAATAAAGGTCTTGTCAACATAATAATCCTTAAGTTATTTGACTATGATTGAAAAAATTCCTTTCTCACAGAATTACTGGATACGTTGTCATTATTCGCCTTCTGGGTGGCCGAAATGAGAACGAAGCCTGCAACAACAAACAACGACCAACTTCACTTTCATCAGTGACTTTAGAAGAAGACGAGCGAAGAAATGGCGATTCGTGAATAATTTACGGTGCATTTGGCAGAACAACGTTGATTGGTGGCAAAAGAAACAACGTTTGCTGCGGAAATGAAGTCGCCTTCGTCGAGCTCTGAATAGGTCTCCGTTCGTTGAACGCATCTTCTGAGATGATTGCCGTAGCGGTGATGAAGCTTTTATTTCCTATATCAGCTTCACTACAAATTAATCATTAAGAATTATTACTCAAAACACTTTGCACCAACCCGGCGATCCTTTTGACGAAATCCTCGGATTCCTTGTCCGTTGATCCAATGAGAAAACAAAACGAGTATAAAAGAAAAGCGGGAAAGGGCTCTTTACTTGCACAAAACATCCCTCTTATGGCAAACAGAACGAAAGATGCAGCATTCGAACTACATTGTATGACGTAAAATAGAGTCAGAGTGTTCAGTCAAGTAAATTATTATTGTGCACAAGATGCTGTTAGCAATAACAGCACAGCATGTCACGGATGTTAGGAAAAGAGAATCGATAGTTTTGATATGACCACCTGCCATCTCATGCAACAGTACAGATGCTATTATTTCAATTTTCATCCAGTAATATGTTGCACTAATGTTCCTACCTATTCTTATCAGCGTTATGTTTCGAAAACTTCTTCAGTTGAATATGAAGAATACAGAGCCAGGCACAGTTTCGGTACAGGCAAAAACCTAATGTCCACAACACCAATAAGACGATATCTGTTTCGGCTGCAAGCTGCACAATTCGACGTCATCAATGGATGCTGCATATAACCAAGCCTTGAGAGCTTCATCTTAGATCATAGCCCAGGTTTCATTTGGGCTAAATGGAAGTACGTCTGTAATGCTGCAAAGCATCCCCAGTTCTACAGCGTTGTGGACCATAACTGTCATCTATAGTCATGTCACTGCAAACTGCTAGTGATGTTTTTTTTCCTGATCATCGCCACTTCGCTCGTTTCAACGCCAGCCTTCTTAAGCAGTTACCATATAATATGTGAGGAACTTTATAGAGGCACCCGCTTCATCTTACGCTACCTTTACGGAAAAATTTCCTGCATTGTTTAAACATTCTCACGGATATAATGTAATGCACACAAATGCATTCCACTATATCATTTAGTTTTCGCTTTTGAGTGGCAATTTAACAATGCAGCTTATTTGGTTTCTTGCTTGCAAGTAATGTCTGCTCATTTTTCGAGCATCCACATCCAGCTCCGAATGAAATCACTCCTAACTATGGGATTAAAAGTGATGCGACGGAATGTGACTAGAAATGTATTTATATATAGCAGAAAAGTTGCAAATAATTTTTATCCTCCGTCACATTCGTTTTTATGATACGTTTTCTTCAGTGGGAATTAGGGTCGTTGAGACTACGACTTATGCTAGAAAAATAAAGATCTCATTGGGCATGGTTTTTGTTATGCTGAGTGTGTTTCTAATTTTTTTGGGAACGCATCAGTTTGCCTAGTACTACTTGATGTCCTATCATCACTCTACCATCATCGGATTTCCATCTTATTTACATGAAGATATCATTATCGACGAATCAGATCTCTCTTGCTGAGGCGCTCATTGTTTGCAATATCTGTCCTTCGAGTAGGTCGCATTTCAGCATGCCGATGTGAGTTTCCCCGTTGAAATGTCTAAATGCTTATGTTCTTCTGCTGCAAGAGAGCTTTCCTATGGTCTCGTCATTTCGAGCGAAGGCATAAAAACCCAGTTATCAGGACTTACTTGATCTAGTGCACTAAATATGAAATTCACTATTACTTGCAATTTGAACTGAGCCACTCAAATTTCCGATGCGTTTCCTGGTGCAAATTCCTGGTATCTTGCATTGGAAGGGACAGTGCTTTATTTTCTGCTCAAGTGTACTTTCGATTCAACTCTGATTTCACATAGCACCGTATAATGTAGCATTTATTCAGCCAACTTTGCACACACTGCCCCTTTATTGCGTTTGATTTAATGTACTGTTGGCAGATGATTATTTTCCCAATCATACTATGAGTAAACATTGCCAGCTCCTAGGAATACAGATCCAAACATGTGTTGAGTAAAGGAAGGGTAAAACCGGCGGGGAAAATGGGGATGTGTTGAGAGTAGCTCAACAAATGACTATTTCTTCATGAAGTTTGCATGAAGTTGGACCAATCTTGCTCTTCTAAAAGTGCATTTCACAGAGTTGCTCTTCGCATACAATCTCGGTGGCTTAGAAATCCACTCATTAGACCAACAAGTGGACCAACAAGAGCGGGAGCAGACGTAGCGACTGGACCAACAAGAGCCCCACCAGCCACAGGATACAAGAAAGGGATATAACACGATGGAAAGCCGAGACGCCGTAGAACCCAGTTCAAACAACACTGGAATCCAGTCCTTCTTCTAAAAATGTTTTCCTTGAATTGTCTGTTCATTTGTCGCTTGATCGGGAGCCTTTAGGGCTTCAGTTGTTTTGTTGGCCTCCTTTATAGGGGTCAAAACAAGATCTTTCGAAAATGAGCAGATTTTTTTCAACGATTTTTGCTTGAATTTCGAAGTTTCTTCTCATTCCCTCAAATAACACATCTACAGTTTGAATACGCTGAAAAAATTGGAAAAATAATCTCGAATCTTTCGATCTTGTATGAACAGTGGAACGGGAAGAAAACGTAACACCATAATGCTGTTGCTATTATTTTACCACAGAGAGCTGAGAAGTTGACTGCGGACACATTCAACCATATTTGAAATTACCTCACCATACATGGTCGTCATAGGAAGTACTACCATGTATGAATCATGGAAACCAAAAAGAATGTCTCTATCTGACTTCTCGACAAATTGCTTATCGATAAAATTGCTCTTATCATATTTTCAAATTGTAATGGTGACTCACAGTTTAGTGGCGTCTAAAAATAAATTATTCACTAGTCAAAACTGGCGTCAGTGATGTAGTGGTTCCAGTTTCAGTGACAGATAACAGCTCAACAGTTACAGGTAACAAAATGCTTCGACTCAGAAAAATGTGGAATTTCTAAAACGGTATCCAGGACACGGTAAATGACGAAACGCAGAATGTTGGCAATAGCTGGGCACCAAGGGTTCACTAATTAATCGATGAAGAAAATATTCGCACCACCGAAAGCATGAGGAGCTCTTCATCATTCACGAAGGTTTCATCGCACTGGATGCCCATCTCATCATTTCAAAAGAAGTTGCGACAGACCATACAAAACATTCAGCATTTTATCACCGCTGCTATTTCTAAATTTTCTTTCATCTGAGGTTACCAAGGAAGAGCATGTCCCATATAACTCTTCACAGCGTTGCAGATTCACCAATATAATGATTCTTACTAGAATGGCAACAACAAGCGCTTAGCTAAAAGTCGAAATAAATGACCTATGAACTGAAGTTTAATTGCTCTGAAATACTATTAGAATTGCTTGCAGAGACACTGCAGTACTGCAGAAAACGTGGAAAAAGGATTCCCCAAAGTGATTTTTCTTCATTTTTTTCTGTTACAAATTTTCGACACTATCGACTCCGAGTGAGTGATATTGAAAAAATTGCTAAATACGTTCGCACGAAACCTGAGATGTAGATGATTATTCGACGAACAATTGTTGGAAGTTACACTGATTTCTGTCCAATTGGGGGAATGCTATACCAATTCTGAAACAATGATGGCGGTATGTGTTATTCGCCAAAGTGAGTGATGATGTGAGCGACACTGTAACCGGTTTCTTAGAACACTTCCAAGAATACTCTCATATATAAATGTTAAGAACATTGTCCACATCACTAGTGCAAATTCATTTCATTCAATGTCGTCATTTCATCTATTCAAATCAATATTTATTTGCGTTAATTGCACATATTTTTGATACACAGAGAACTTTTCCAGTCTCATATCATTTATATTTTCTTTAATCAGACGCGATTAATAGCCACTCGATTATTTTTGATATTTAATATTCGTAAATTTTTCGATCTTTTCATCCATCTAGCGGCATAAACGTAGCGAATGCTTATTTCTTCGCCGCTACTTTAGATGTTTTCCAAGTATGTGCTTTGATAACGACATGTGACAATGTATCTCATAATCAAACTGAATAGTACGCATCATAACTTCCCATGAACATTATTATTCTACCTAAAACTGTAATTCCATCTATGTTAATATTTACGCTGTGGATAGCCAAGAAAGAGACCCCCACGAAAAAACGGTTAAATGTTTCAGCAGAAGGTAGCGCGATCCTTGTGTGGAGGAAGAAGCTGTTATTTAAATCAAAAATTGCTAGATGCCTTATTTTGTATAGCCATTCCGACTGTGCACTTAAACTGGTGATATACTTTCCTCCGGAATTCAGTGCCTGTTTCAGTTAGATTCGTTTCATATTTGCAGATCTTTTACCACCCCCTTCTGGCTATGTGAATATTAAAATGTACTAGCAGCGATTATAACCTAGAAATCGCGATCGGCAGGATTGTTTCTTTTGTCTCCTGAATTTGTGATATATTGCCTTATCGTTGAATCCCTCGCTAAACTAGAGGGAAAAAACTGAAGAAAGAACACGAATAAGATATCCGTACGTGGTAATTCAAGTATTCCATCAGCAATATGCGGCAGAAAGATTAGCAATACGTACCAAAATTGGCCACTAGAAGTTTTCTGAGTCATCGTGGATCTGTCTACATACTTCTAGTTTCGTTGTCTGTCGATTAACGAGGAAGGAAAAGGCCGGAGGGAGGAGAAAAGAAAGAGGTGGATACACTCCAGAACACCATTAACGCATATAGAAAATGTACTTAACGCGTCGGTAGCAGCGCCGCTCAGAGAACGAATCAATGGTCAATACAATTTTCAATTTTTTTTTTCAGCAAAGTGAATTGTGGCACTCCACATCATGCATCCATTGATAGCACTATTGGCTGCACTTCTTATCGGACCGCCAGTCTTCGCTCAGTACGGTAGCTCTGGAGGATACGGAGGTTCTGAAGCTAACCCTGGGTATGGAGGATCCGGATCATACCCCGGGGATGGAGGTTCTGCAGCTAACCCTGGGTATGGAGGATCCGGATCATACCCCGGGGATGGAGGTTCTGCAGCTAACCCTGGGTACGGAGGATCCGGACCATACCCCGGGGATGGAGGTTCTGCAGCTAACCCTGGGTACGGAGGATCCGGACCATATCCTGGAGACGGAGGTTCTGCAGCTAACCCTGGGTACGGAGGATCCGGACCATATCCTGGGGATGGAGGTTCTGCAGCTAACCCTGGGTACGGAGGATCCGGACCATATCCTGGAGACGGAGGTTCTGCAGCTAACCCTGGGTACGGAGGATCCGGCGGTTATGGTGGGAACGGAGGCTCTGGAGGTTACGGCGGATACGGAGGCTACGGAGGCTTTCCAGGCTACGGTAGTAGCCTCGGCGCTTTCCTAGGAGCGTAAGTTCATTCCCACTGTTTGAGTTTTTTCATAAACAGCATCACATCCATAAGGTTGCTGTTACATTCTCCATCATTCATGTAATTAGTTGTATTCCTCCACGGATGCCCACTTCTAAAAAGGGTAGGGCACAAGTAAATCTAACGTGTATATAAATTAGGTCATGTAACATGTGGATGAGTAGGTGAGTTGTTATTCATCAACCTATCCCGCTTTCCTGCTTTCGCTCTCTACGAAGCGGTTCGTGAACTGTTAAATTTTCTTCAAAACTCCTCTGCTGTTGGAATCATTTCGCGATTTTTTAATAACACTCATTCGTTTTCTCAGATTTGAGTGCGTATAGCCCCATGAAAGGATTGAATTTTTCAACTCGCGAGAGCGTTGGAAAAATTTACGGGTGGCAAGTGGTAAGGTGAAGGGAAAAGAAGAGTAAGAGCATGATGCTTTCCAGCCTTAAAATTGTTTGCCTGGTCAAATGAAAGCACATGTAATCGGAAGAGAGTAATTGGGTAAGGGGTGGGCGAGCGGAAATGGCAATGTGACGATTGGATCCTTGTTAAGGATGTATTATCGAGGGAAGAGTGCTATCATTTTAACATACCCAGCACCGCGCTCATAATTTAGGTGCAGAAGGATTCCTCGGTTACGACGAGGATGCCCAACCACAGTGATTTTGCAGCTTGCAAAGCTTTGCATTTCTGCATAAATTGCTTTCATAGTGGAAAAGTGCAGATAGCAATCCTTGTGTTTTACACCAACACTGATGTTCGCTTCATTCGTAAGATGCCCATTTCACCGACTCACGTCAACGTTCGCGAGCGAATTTGAACATTCCATGTGGCAAACGTGTTAGGTTGTAAGCCATACCGATAAAATAAGGCGAAGGTAGCTTCCAGAGGAATGTGAATCGACAGTTGGAGCCTGACGGTTGAAATCACAAGCAAAGAGCCCCTGTCACATGTTTCTGAAGGCGACCCAAAAACACCTAATGCTTTGAGGTACCGAGAGAAGTACCTAAATACGTAAACTTTGCACCTGAGTCATTCCGCTGAGAAAATTTTGCAGTCGATGAAATGAGTTGACAGTACACAAATCAAGGGGATCGTGATGCACCTTATCAGTTTTCACCATAGATAATCGCAACATATTTCTGCTTCCGTTACCTGCCAACATTTTGTGAAGTCTCATTTTGACAATGAGGTGGCTACATCTGCTCCAACTACAATATGTAAAAGATATGACAATTCGTGACTAATAAGGTACTGCAGTATGAATATGATTAGAATAATGTTTCAGTCAGTATGGCGCTGCGAAAGGTGCGCATCTTGGCTCACAACTTGGCGGCATAATTGGAGCGATCAAGGGGGCTTTTTAAACAAGGGGACCGATTATGGGTTGCAAATGTGTTTCTTCAAGAGCGAATTCGAAGTGCATTCTTCTTCAACAAACTCAACCCGCTGCAGAAAGTTTTAATTCATGCACGAATGTCTGGCTATCTAGTATTTCAAAGTGAACCAACTGAGTTCCTTTATTTTGCACTGTGTCATATCCCATTTGGTTTTGTGGTACATATGGGAAGCTGATTTTATTGCTACAAATGCACATTAACAGTTTTTGCCATAGACATATTTTACCAACTGAGTTTAGATTACATTTTATGCGTGTATATAGCCAATTTCTTCGCTTACGAGCTGTGTTGTATGTGTAAATTACTGTGCTTGCATTTGTACACTTGTATAAAAGTTAAATTGAATTTCTTTTTTTTGCTAATAACCGCTTCCAGTGACTATCCTGTAATTTCGCAATCCCAGAGTGATGTGGATCGTCCCTATCGTCTTCGTTTAGCCAACTTACCTCGACAATAGAGCTTGCGCTCCAATTGCACGCTATTTTAATATGACCAGCGATTACAAGCCTTTATTGCTGCTTTGCGGAACAGATTCGGACAACCGTAGGCAATGGGCATTTCGCTCAAACGGAACCGAAAAATTAAACTCCTGCAACGCGTGATGCAGATTCCAGAACATCCTTCGAAAATCTTGAAAGAATATTACGTTAGCTTAGAAAACAAAGTGAGGATCCGAGCCAGCAACGTGTCCCATGTTGTGGTGACGGAACAGCGAAAGAATGAATCTGAGCTGCAGAATCAAGCCGCATTTATCAATCACACCAGTAAAAGCACGAGGAAATCAAATCACACCTAAAGTTTCTTCGCATTGGCTGCCCACCTCATCATTTCAGAAACATTTGCCATGGGCTCGTTGTGCAAAAAATTTATCAATATTTTTTACAGCATTTGTATATTTCTCTTTCGTAAGAGATCGCTAATGAAGGATGTGAGCAAATCTAAGTATCTATTCATACGGCTGGTTCTGACTATAAGGATCGCCGCAAGCACTCAGCTATAAATTCGAAGTATTACGACTTTCTAACACTATAGGATGTATATAAAGAGGTGGTATTGCACATGACGTTACCGAAAATTACAGATCTAACTTAGACTTAACTTTAGCTGTTATTCCGATTAAACTTTTCCTCACTACTTTACCGATATCGAGTGAGTGGAATTGAAAAAAAAAAAGTGGTGCTAAATATATCTGCATAAAATCTAAGACTGAACACTATTTCAGCGAAAGTTGGGCGTTGCAGAAATTTCTATCAGTAACATACATCAATCTTCACTTTTTGAGTACTTTCATGCAAAAATGATGAAGTTAATGATAGACGCCATTTACCCAGATGAATGGCGACGTAAGCGACACTATAACCAATTTGTGAGAACGCTTTCAAAGAAATTTTCATGAACGCATCAATTGCAAGACAATTGCAGTCATCAGTCTGTATCTCCCGTACACTAACGACAGCAACACTGGCAGTATATTGTCATGCTGCGATCTGTGCAATCAATTTTTAATGCACACATGTGGAATTGCGCAGAAATTAGCACGATGATCTATTTAGAAATTTCTCACCATGTGCACGAATCCCTTTACAACTTGATATTCGATTTTGGGTATAATATTTGCCATCGTCACTTTGTTTAAAAAAATATAATTATGTAGCGGCATTGCCGCATACTTCGACGTAATCGTTGCACTCTTGTTATGATTTGCGTTGAGGCGATTCGCTAAACAAGCCTGTTGCAATGGCAAAGAATACAATTCGTGATAAATTATAAATCAAATGTGACAATAAAGCGTCTGCAAAAAAACCTGTTTTTGCATTTTCTACTCTCATCTACCATACCTATTTAAAAAAAAGTTTCCGAAAACATTCATTCACTATGAGATTTTTTTTCGATAGTAGTGCGCTCAGACTTATTTGTGTAGGAAGGTATTTTTCAATTCATCAAATAGCATTAAAATTCAGTGTAATATAAACAAAGGAAACCAAATATGATCCTTTTCTACTCCATTACACCTTATCATTAATATATAAGCATTCTGTTTATATCTCTGCAAGCAGATCTCTGAAAATCCATTAGTCGTTTTCATCGAGACAATTTTCCTTAATAAAAATTCCACTAGAATTGATACAATTACATTTGACGACCACGGCAATAGGAGTTGTTAATGATATCCAAATGATGAATAATGTCTTCTGATATAAATGTATATTAGAGTAACTTATTTAACCGAATCTATAATTAAAATGTAAAAAACAAAGAGTAAGTTTTCAACTTGTAGGGAAAATAAAAATAGAAAAAAAGAGCAGGATTAGTTAGTTCGCACATCGAGATGATTTTTTAAGTCGACAGTTCAAAGAAATATGGTGATCCAAAGCTATGAGGAGTTGTGAGAGCATACGATAGAATGTCTGAGGATCATACGCTTTTTCATCGAATTAATGCTTCATTTACATTTCGAGGGCTATATTCCTTCCGTCTGTGTGCTTTGGCACATTATGACGGTGTTACGTTTGCACATGTGTGCTTGCGTGTGTACGTGTATTTGCCTTTCCGTTATTTTCAACTTGAGAATCACTAAAGCAAGAGTTATGGAACTCTGTAAGTATAAAGTACCTTTTAGATTGCCCTATAAGTCATATAATTAACATTAAGATAGATCCTGAAGATAAGTTAGAAGGATCTAAAATTGCTAAAAATTCGGATACGATTAACATCGACTGGATGGTCGTAATGAAAGTATCATTTGTAGAATTGTGAGAGCGATTTGGTTAGTGTGCGTATTTCACTTTTTTTAGTAACTTGTGAAATCGGTTGAGCAGCTTAGTGAGGCTGCAAAAAGCGTATACCGCGCCTTATTCTTTGCTACGCCTCTCGACTTGTTCATTTGCAGGATGTTCGCCATTATCTTTGTCGCAATTTTGTTGCTACTTGGTCAGCCCGTACTCTCACAGTGGGGTAATCCTTTCGGAGGCTACGGCAGATATGGTGGGTACGGTGGTAGATATGGCGGGTATGGCCCATACGGCGAGTACGGTGGCAGATATGGTGGATACGGTGGCAGATATGGTGGATACGGTGGCAGATATGGTGGATACGGTGGCAGATATGGTGGATATGGTGGCAGGTTTGGGCATGGTGGACAATCCGGATTTTATGGGCACGATGGATTCGGCGAATATGGAGGATATGGAAGAGGGTAAGTGAAAATCCTTCTACTTTGCTAGCACATATAATGCCCTTAATGTAGTGCCTCTCAACGATTAGTGCACTCCTTCGAGAAAGTATGAATTGAACTGTGCAAGAGAACAACTGCTAAGCTAGCGACGAAATCAAAAACATAGACATGTCGCATACAGAAGAGACCCACTTCCTTGCACCAACGTAAATTTTTAAGCGCCTTTTATGAGTTTCTACAAATGTGCATCGGCAAAGTTTTTCCACACTGAGCTCGGTTAAAAGCGAATGAGCGAATGTGTTCTTGTCTGTCCATCTTGCCTCCATCTTCTACTAGTAGACCACCAAGGTCAGAGTTATAAAACTTGGTGCATATAATCAGCATCAAGAGATGATACCCTGCATCGATTCTTAAATTTGGGCCACCATTCTGGTGGGGGTTGTAAGCATATAGATTGTATTTACTCTCGAGCCCACTGGTTAATTTTTAACCACAGCAGCCAGTCTGATAATCGAGATTACAAACCTTCATTCTTCCAACATGCCCTTCCAGCTTTTACTGAGCGGTTATGGTCAAGACACTTTTCTTTCGTTAGGCATTTGTGCATGCGTACGTGCCAGTTGACCAGGAGAGCTTCGCGGAGATTGGCGCTGCTACATTCACCGCAATCCTCAGCACAATTTTGCCACAATAATTTTTTCTGTGACCTTTGTGGCCACAAAAGTACTATGAAATTTGCATAAGTAAGAAATTGCTATGCGAATCACAGGGTATGAATAAAAGTGTTCAGTTGTGTGTATGTGAGCGTTCGCCTATGGAACAGAGAAAGACCATTCATTTTGTTGCCACATAGACTCAGAAACTATGAAAGGCTTTAAAGGAAGTTTGAAGTATTGGTCTTAGTCTACAAAAATTTTACGGGATGCGAAAATGGAAGTTTCATGCAAAGAGTACGAATCACACCTCTACGGAAGCATGCAGCACAGCCTGTAGAATAGGCGCTTTTTGGGACGCTGCCACTTAGACCAGCAAACTGCATGAAGATTCAAAGCCAACTGCACAAATTGAAGGTAGAAATTTCCTCATATAATCGACTGCCTGCTCAAATTCATCGCGAGGACTTCATTTTTTCCAGACTGATAGGTTCTGAAAATTTGGTAATGATAACAGGGATAAGCTTCTCTAGCTCTGAGAAATTGTAAAAACAATAAGCATAGTGTCTTCAGCGATTATTCATAAATGGACGCCGCAAGCGCTATGCTTGTTCTAACTTTGTATTAGCAACGAAAATTTCAAGATTTGCAAATGCATTTCTGTAAATATCTTCTACAACTTATTGTAACTAACCGCCTTAATGGAAATTTAGCTGAGAATTGATTATTGATTGGCGTATAAGCAAAATGCTTTTCCTTATCAATCAATATCAACATCGTGAGCTTCGTTATTCGCCCACTAAAACCAAACACAGACATACAGGTACGCAAGTACTTCAACATGTGTTTCTGGTGAAGAAAAACACGGATAATGCTACCGATCTTCGCGTTCTTTCAAAGAGATTGTATTGTGTAGAAATATCAAACAAGTGATACTTTAGAATTTTTTTAGTTAATGTGATCGGAAATTTCTGTACGCCTAAATAATTTCTTTCAAAAGCACTGTGGTCATATCTGAATGCTGTATTTTTAAACGACGAGCGCTTTGTTTACAGAATGCAATGAAAGCAGCAAGGTTCAGCAGGGCTTTCATTGACATATTCAATTTTCTTTTTACGTGAGCTCACCTTATCATGAAAGATAAAAACCCAAATTCTACGATCAGACACTGCAACAGGCTTTCCGGAGTGTGGGCAACTCCAAGAAGGGAATGGAGGAATGAGGAAAGGAAGAAAACTAAAAAGGATTATGCTTAAATTCGGCCAACTGAAGGTCCAGTTGAAGGCGCGAATAATTCAAGAGGTCACTGGGTTATGTCTCGTCGTATTTTTTTCATCCAAAATATTTTCTGCTCAGAAAGCGCTAAAATTTTCTTGCCTTTCTTGACCTTCAGTTTTATACTGTACTCTAATGGGACTATTGTAAACCATATGTCGGAAAGAATTAACTTTTTCGAACGTTAAAGCGCACTTTTTCTTAACTTCCATATCACGGGTTATCTTTATTTTTCGTTCATACTGAGAGTTAATTATTTAGACTTTTCACTACGTTCCTTATGTTCTTTTCATTCGAAACAGCCGCATAGCAACGTCTCAAATTAGGCGTAGATCGTTTGCACTGACGATACACTACGGCTGCTCCAATTCATAATGCCGCACTACGAATGTTCAATACGATGTTCACCATATTTCATTTGTTAGTTGATTACTGTTTTGCATAGAAAGGCGACACAGCTGAATGGGAATCCAGTTCAAAGCAGAATAAGACAAGACGTATAATCTTATCGCAGTTTTTTTTTTTTGCGTCACTCGGCAACTAGTGATATTTTTAGTCGAAACTCATATAATACCACAATATTGAAAGAATTGAATAAATTCATATGAGATGAAATAATCATAAAGAGGGCACCACAGTCCATTTAATCAGTCAACATCTATAATCGACCCGCAAATGCAACACCTCGTAAATCATGGCATTTCGCCGAAAACAGCGCACAGGATTTTGTTCCGGCTAAACGTGCATAAAAATTACTTTAATATAAATAAAAGAAATTAGAGTGGATATTCTTACTTTCAGATTCGGCGGTGCATCTCCAGCAGCACAAATCGGCGCACACATAGGCGGCCTGATCGATTCGCTCGGCAAGAAGTGATAGTTCGCATCGGCCACAATCATTAGTTAATTATTACCGTGCATGGCACTCGGCATCCAACTTCCGAAAGACGAGTCAGTTCGACCCGCCCTCCTTTTCCACCCCTTCCCCATCCTCTAAATAAGACCTTAGATATATCTCCAGTAGCTCATTTTCGTCGAATAGAGGAACGATGTCCCCAGTGAGGTCGCATAAACAACGGAATGCCTATGCATACAAGTTGCTTCGTATCTAATTACCAGAATAAGCTCAAGCGACGCAGAACTAGGCCATCTGCTATCGTTACATCTCTAAGGGATCACGGGACCCGCAGTGGGATGCGTCCTATTATATTACGCGAAGCGGTTCAAAAATGAGGAACTAGCCTTGTATTTTCAAACAGAAAATCTCAACATCTACCTCATTTCACCAGTAGATCAGTGGATTCTCGATCTGAACGTTCAAAGTGACGAATATTTCCAAACACGTTATTCGTTATGTTTTCACCTTTCATTGCCACTATAAACAGAGCTTTCTAAATTTGCAGTTGTACTATTTGCGTACATACATATACCCATACTGTTTCATATAATGCGCACTTGGATACTTAGACATTTCTTTCAAAACAAACTAAAGTTTCAGCTATAAAATCTAACAACACGGCGGCAATTGCTAGAAATTAAATGTGGAAAACACGCCACAACATTTCAGTTATATGTGCAATTAACTACGATGAGAGATCGACACATTCAGTTCAACTTAGGGTACATTGATATACGCCACTGCAAAAAGCCCAACCCGTAATCTCATATCTAAATTATAGACGATTGAAAACATAAGCAATTTTGCGTAATTTATCGTTGAATAAGAGGGAAAAAAGGAATGCCACAAAAGGAGACAGCATTAACTACTCGCCACTACCAAATTTCAATTAAACATTAAACAAATAAGGAGTTTACTTGCTATAGCTTATGAACTTAGAAAATATATCGCTGTCTCTAGGCTATTCTGAACAATATCCTAGGCTCGCTTTTTCTCTATAATTTCCGAGATCCTTGATTTTGGTGCAAAAAATATTAAATTATGTTGAAAAATGAGGCTGCCATTTTGCAAGGATATGCGCGAGGACAACGCTCAGCACTACCTTTATCTGTGAGAACACGATATGTTCAAGGTATCTATGACGGTCATCACAAAAGCGGTGAGAAGGCAAGGAATCTTGATGATGATCTATGATTTTGCAACTGGAAGAAAAAGACATGCTAGGGGCCAATCAACCAGCAAGAATCGCAGTTAAGTACACAACGATCGGAACGAGTTCCCCGCTATAGAAAAGCAACTCGTCTTTTGCTGAAACTATTAAGGCAAACAATTTTAAGAGATTTCGCTACGGCATGTGGGTTCAATGTCCTCGACTTTCCACAGTTCTAAAAAATTGTTCTTTCTTACTGTTCATGTTCACATATTTCGTATGCATTTTCCCATTTCGATGCATTGAAATTGAACCTCAAATAGTTCATTGATTAATCAATCTATCGAATTTTTTAATTAATTTGTCGATCTATCGATTAATTAATCACCTAATTAATTAAGACAAATAAATTGAATAAATAAACAAATAAGTGAATAAAATAAATGAAATAAACAACTCGATAAATTGACTTGCTAGTTAACTAATTAACTGGGTGATACGTGAATTAACTGGTGCACTGTCTGATAAATAATTAATTAATAATTAATTAATTAATTAATTAACAAATAATTAATTAATAATTAATTAATAATTCATTTATTTAACTAATTAATTAGTTAAATAAATAAATAAATAAGCATTGCACGATCTGAGAAAAGAATATGCGAAAGCGAATGTGGCAAAGCGATAAGCAAACTTTAACTGTGCTTTCATGAGTGAGCTAACGTAACGGATATGCGAAATAGATCATCAACCGGAAGCGTATAATGAAGCAAAATTTAGTTACATGTATTGGCTATCAAGTCAACGAGAACTGTCCACATAAAATGTGTTGAGGATTAGTGATAATAAGCACTACATACATAAAGTGGAGAGATATTTAATGCTTAAGAAGTATTGCAAAAACTCGATAGACTTTAAATAAATAGAACATAAGGATGTTCACATAGGAAAGTGCAGATTCATCGATGGGACTCGAAATCTGCAAGATCGGATGACCATTAGAAAAATTTGAAGCAACGAAAGAAGAAATCTGGTATTGTCGGCGCTGTGAGATGGATGATCCACAACGACGCCAAGGAGAGCGTAAGAAAGAGATGAGATAATGAATGAATAGGATAGAGGTAAGAGAGGAGAATATGTCAACTTGTTGCTGCGATCTCACAAAGTTTTATTAACTTTCACATTTGATGCATAAATTCAATTGAAAAAGAGAGATGAAGGTATGACATCATTGTTATTTCATTAGCAATCAATTTATAGTTAAATGCAGATTGCCCAATAAGTATGAAAACTTGCCAAAGATGAAACTTTTTCCATCGTTAATAAAGAAAGGGATAAATTTATGGGTACTGATCAAAAATTGAAAATCTTTGCTCCGTAATCCGTAATAAACAAAATATCTTTACAAATGATTCCTCTTCTTCGATTCGCCAAAATACTGAAGCCATTGACGTTTTTCTACGAATGCCGAAATATAATCGCTACGGAGTGCAGGAATTACATCCTCGAAACAAAAGAGAAAAGTGTTATGAGAATATAGGCTTAGCTTTCAACGGTTTCTTCTTCAAAGTAGAACGCATTTGGTGCTCCGCAATAAAACCGAAGCAACGTTATACGGAACATGTTTTCGGCATTGAAGCCTAAGAGGTGTAACAGTCAGCTGGAAAAAAAGCGGGTGGAAAATAGGTACGAGATGGTCACATATTTGTCCCATCATCCGTCATCTCCTCTTTCCTCTTCTGTCACCTCTACATCCACCGTCCGCCCTCCCTCTCCGCTTACGTAAAGGACGTTGAAATATGTAATACCTTGATGGGCAGACCGATCTGCAGCTACGCACCCCTGTACGTATTCATCACTTATTCTAGCTGCATTTTTTGATGAGAAAAAAAAAAAAACATGACGTTATCCCAAACAGATAAAAAGTTCATAATCTGCTGCCTTTCTTCAACTTCGAATCTATCGGCGTGCTTCTCGAAATGCTGATTCCGCAATTTTGAGAGTCTTGGGAGTAGGCTCCTCTGGGACAATAGGGGTAAACAAACTTAGAGAGATCGGAGCTCCTTCTCCGAGACCACCTCCACCAATTTCGTGCGATGATTAGGCGCTAAGAGATGGTAGCCCAATTTCCGCAGTTTCCCAATCTTGGGGGCAAGCATATTTCAGACATCGACGCAAAA
The DNA here is from genome assembly GCA_013433145.1 of Ascaris suum. Classification (NCBI taxonomy): domain Eukaryota; kingdom Metazoa; phylum Nematoda; class Chromadorea; order Rhabditida; family Ascarididae; genus Ascaris; species Ascaris suum. Next base: position 10,004,795 of record CM024178.1, on the reverse strand, counting down.
ATCTTGCTGCAGCGCTATGTTATTGAATGACAGAAACAACGTAATGAATATGTTTATTTAAGCCAAAACTTTCCAAAACTCACCACTCATCCATAAAAATAATAAGCAGCATATCCCTTATTAAGTAAGCGTCACTCATCTTGTCAACAGGCCAACACGACACAACTTTTCAACATTTTTTCACTGAACAAAGCACTGAGATGACTGATGGAACAAAAACCAAACATTTTCCCTTCTCTCCCTTTTTTCCGAGATAAAAAGTGCAGAGCTCTTACCTCATTCACTACTTCAAGAAAGGTTGTAAGTTTCACTCTCTGTGTGACAGAATCCTCAAAACGCGCGCCCTGCTTTTCAATTAGAAACAACATCGCGAGCAAGAGAGCAACCCCATTAGCAAACATCATCATTACTGCAGCCACCTCGGATTCTTGCTGTTACACCACGAAATCCCCCTCTCTCCCTCCACCCTCTCACAAAACACACCTCTCCCTGCAAAAAACTTTGTGGAGCCAAACGAGACTGCACAACATATATCTTCCACATGAACGCTCTATTATCACATATCTTCATCAAACATAGCTCCCTTCTTGGTCTGACTCTCGTGCCACGCCTTGCGGATAGTCCTCTTCATTTCGTCATCTCCTTCATCGTAAAGCTGTTTCATCATATTCATCAATGACTCCTGTGGATCCGCTTTCTCATCGAACTTCGGTGTACTGCAAAATTCCATACGCTCATACGAAAAACTTCTTCATCACTCCTAATACAACAGAACACTCTTCAGCGTTCCTTAATCCCCACTTCAAATCGAAAGACAAAAATAGCATGCTTGGCTAAATGCTCTAAAAATCTTTTGTTATCTAAGCACTGCGAATGAAAACATTTCCAATAACTGTACAGCGAGATAATGCGGCGCGATCGTATTTAAAGTGACAACCGATCCCAGCAAATCGATACAACATACTTTCTTGTAAATAGCCAGTAGCCATAAAAGCGCATTAGCGGTTAGCGATCAACACTCTACTCGCTCATCCTCCAATCATTTGGGAGTAGAAGAGGGGGAGGCAGCCAGTCGCCTCCCCTCACACCCATGCACATAATTCTTTTACCTTAAGGTCAAATCAGCATCTTGCACAGCAAATCGTTCAGATATTTTCACGCACGTTTCGAGCAAGAAATCCCGAAATAACCAAAACAATACTCAGCAAATTGCTTTTCGAGCGCAAATTTTCTGTTACAAGTGCAATTTTTTGATTATTACACAATAGCGACATCAGCTCATAAACACCCATGCCTAGGTACTAAAATCATCCTATGGGACAAACCTTTTTTCCTTGCTCGACATTTCTGCTTTTGTCAAATATTTCCAATGCTCACTTTCCTTAGATTTCTTCAACAAGATCAACAACGAATCCGTCTTCTGCTGAAAACAACAAATCCTTAACGATATGTTCATTATCCATGCATCAAAAGTGTCGGCTCTATATGAAATACTTCACCCTGTAATCTCCCCACTCTTTCGCTCTTCCCATGAAAATTTTATAAGAAAGAGGCATTGTACTATTCAAGGACCGGAAGCTTAATTATTTCGATTCAGGTGAGTGCTTCATCCTTTCGATCGATTAGTAGGTTCTGAAAGACAGTACAGATGCTTAAAAAGAGATTACAATTGATGCATCACAAGTCGACTACAACAGACAGCTGGCTTCATCTATCAACAGATTTTATGTCTACAGCACATTAAAAAATTGCCGAATATGTATGTACGATGCAAAAGAATGGATCACTCGGCAGTGCAGTGACGACAAGGAAGCAGTGACCATAAACCAAGTACTATTCCATTAATTTGGCGAAAGCTGATATTCCACTTTAAAATATTTACACTTTAGGACATTCCCGAGCCACACGAAGCATATACTGGAGCAAACACGGGTGCTGTCGCTTGCAACCATCGCGACTGCCCCCTCGGTACAGATCGTTAAACAAGATGGGGGAAATGCAACTCTCCCCCTCTTACTTGGTCGGATGGGTATAAAGTCAGATTACCACATCATTGTACTCATGACGTTGCGACTTATTAGAACAGACAAAAAGGCAACAAATTGCTCGAAGCTATTACGCATGGGAGGAAACCCGTCTCTGATTTTATCCTAAAAACATAGTACCTTGAAATACGACTTCGTAGGATCGATGGCATTCAGTAGACCTTTCATGATAAGAGAGTAATTGTTGCTCGACACATTGTGTGCGTTCATTTCGAATGAGCTGCAAAAAACAACGTTAAAGCAGCTTCTGCAATATATTCAACATTACATTAAGAAACGATGGCGAGAGCAGGAAGAAAGAGAAAGAATGGCTGAAAAAAACGCTATACTAGCTCATAAACTACAGAGCAAACATGAAATGATGGGTGTCTTGGCGCAGCAAAACTGAAATTACTCTTGAGAGGGGATGGAAAGGATGAAGGAAAGAGTGGTGATAAGAGAAGACGCCGAGGAAACTGAAGGAACGAGGCCGATGTTAACCTTGCAAATTTAACACTTACAGCATTAAAAGAGGTGACTACAATTGACTGCCTCCACACTTCCACAAATCACCTTAGTTGTCCATCGCTGCAGGAGTGGACTGCCCAATATTGCCAGTAACAGAAAATAAACTTAAAGCGAGCTTTTTCGTACCTGTTCCCAGCAGTACCCAAGTTCCCACACCCATAGACGGACAACCGGATAAGATAAAGAAGCTTATTTGCAGAAAGAACATGCAAAAAATATAAGTAAATAAGGATGCTCTGCGCATAAGTACATGGTATGACGCGCCTACGGTAGTATCTCTGTAGCCACTAATTTCAGCTATCAAAATCACTTGAAAAGTAGTGAGAGGAGCTTGATGGTAACACCCGATTTCAGACAAACGTCTTTCTATTTCCCTATTGAAGATCCCAACAGTTTAAATTGGCTAGCCCTAAACAGATAAACGTACAAATAAGCAGGAAATGGACCTTTCCGTAAACTCTATTGAAATTTGCTCACTGGCAACGGATTGAACGTCCGGCATCGTAATGTAGATCTTCACAAATTTGTCACTCTGGTCCCAAGCTGAAATATTTGCTTATTTGCTATTGCACCAACCACATCTTCAACATTTTCTAAGTATCGACAGTTCACCTCACAGCATCTATATTAAACTGCTATTCTAGTTTACTGCCTACGAATAATTTACATGATCGGAAACACAAAAATCACCAGCCAAATTTCCTTAAGTATTGATTAATTCTCCGAAGGTACAAGTACAAGTGCAATCCGAGTCTTCTCAGATCTCCATCACTAGTTGAATAAAGTAGAATTCGGCTTATGTGTGAAATACTGAGCCAATGTTAGGACCAGTCGCTTACCGTAGTTCGTGATCTTTACCGTAGGCAATGGGGTAGCGCTAACTGTCGATGGCATTACCGTTTCGTGCACCACTGCAGCATCCGCATCTCCATTCGGAACAGCCAATTCCTGCTCTTTCAACTAAAATTATGTATCATTACACGAGTTATGAGTGACGAGAATTCAAAAGATAATTTCAGTGCTATTGTAAACCCAGCCGAACCTTTCGGGGCTCAACGGTAGCGAAAATAAACTTAGAGAATCTGAAAAATGCTGTGAAAATAGGAAACCTGTTGTCTTGATCGCCCAACCGACGATTCGTTCAACTACAGTTTCACCTGTCCTCCGCCTACTCTTATAAAACTCCTTGCCGTCAGAGTCCTTCGAGAATGTAAAAGAAACAAAAATTGTCGGAGTTTCTGCTCAAACCTTTAAAATCAAACTTTTTGCAGAGTGATACCTCATTCATTCTACGCTCGCATTCAACTGCCTTCTCATCAAGCCACTTGCGCACCGACTGTCGTGAAGCCATTGATCGCAAATTCTGTAGTTCATGCAAATCCCTTCTCAGCTGAAACAGTTCTTGACTGGCAATACTTTAGTGACGCAGTGGAGGAGATTCACCAACGTAGATTCATGTCCCATCCCTCCAACCTTGAAAAATCCTTAATAATTTTCATCGGAAGGAATTATATCTCTACCGCTGAGCATCGTTAGTCTAATAACAAGTGGCAAAAAGAGACTCTCATTTCCCTCATACCCCTTTCTCCCATTCCATACAACGATCAACCATTCACATCATCATTGAGATATGTACCACTGAGGCGTGCACAAGGGATGCACCGGGTACACATCACACGCTACCGACTGCTCCTTACCCCGCTTTTCTGCTGGATGTCAAAACCCAACAATAAAACTACCATTCCCGATGTTAATTTGAGACAATGAACGAGTCAAACGATGTCCCGAAAATGCTTCTCTTCGAGACGGCAAAAAGCAGCATAGAAAATTAGGAGTTACTGCCTCCTCTCCTCCACTTGGTTTGATATATCCGTGCTTACTGTGCCTCAAAATGCTTCAGTGTTAAATGTCAACGCCTTTGTTTTCCAAACTGCGACCAAATATGACGATGTTTGCTGGAGCATTTTTGTACAATCACGAAATCCGGGTTGCGGCTTTGGAGCGGAACGAGGGGGAAGGGAAAGCTGAAGGTGCTTGGCTTCTTCAAGAATGGCAACGACATAAAAGACGTTAACATCGGTTGCATGATGTTCATTTACTTCATTTACCTTTCCCAATAAAAAGTGGGCCAAACCTTCAAGACCTATCATTCTTTCGCAACTATTGAAATGCTCACCGGATATCTATTTTTGCAACACGATACAAAGGAACGTAGTTACCACCGACCAAGGTTTTCGCAGTTACCCCTGCGCATTTCCATCGAGTTTTCGTAGTCACCTTCAGCACACTCACACCAAGGTTTCCAGCTTGCGCAGCAGAAGTAAAAATTGTGCAGTAGAAAAAAATTCATGCTAGGCCTACTGACGTGTACAGTATACTTGAGAGGAAACAAAGGGGAAAAGGAGGAAGCAGGTGAGGGAATTATTGGCTCAACAGCGCTAGTGATTTGCTCCAGCACAGGGGAGTTCCAGTTCTCCTACTGTCATCTAAAAATCTAGTGGAAGCCTCCTTTCTGCATGTCCTTCACTAAGTCTGTCTATTGCCTATATTGATACATCCCTACTCGATTGGCAATACAGATAGTTCCCGACTATGTCAATTATCAACTTTAACATGATGCCCACTGAAAAAGTAAAAAAGAAAACTGTTGCTTGAAGACGCCGAAGATTCGTACCGAACCACACAGGTATTCGATTCAGTTTCCACTAGTCATCCTACGAATTTCCGCAAATCGACTTCTACGCAGATAAAGCAGTTCCTATACTCTGCTTGAAAATCAAACAGCCATCCTTAAAGTTTTACAGGTCGAGTAATCTTATACAATACTCGGTGATGTTTAGATTTGGAGATTGCAGTAGTTCGGCCAAAATGTTCATTGTAAGGCGATTTTCAACACTGCGACACGAGTCAAGTCTGATAAAACAGTCTGTTAAATATGGGGGCTTCGGTAACGTCGGCAAACTCGGTATCTCAATAAAAACCTGATTGGATCCAAGCTGAGACTGGAGTCGGCGTTTTCTCATCCGCTAACGATTGCCGAAATTGCTTACAAGCCTCGTCTACGTAATCTCCCTCCTTTTGCACCAAGACACAACTAGAGGGGCTGCACTGAACAAATAAGGTGCTCGAAAACCGACGCTCCGAAGAAATATCAAACTTCCGGAATCGGAATCCCCATGTGGTGGGTGCTAACATCCAAACCTAAAGTAGAAGGCCACAGCAATGCAGCAACAGGAGCTGCAAAATCACTGGAACTTCCAGTTATGCAGATGCAGCCCTAGTCAATGTCAAGCGAGTGGCTTTTAGAACGTTTGAAACTGAATGGTTTCTCGTCAAATCTGGTCCCACTCCCATTTCCGGTAGGCCCTCATCTAAACCAAAACTTAACTCCTCCCTCCCACCTCCTCCTCCAACAGCTCTTTGCGTACGGACTTCCGTAACATTCTAGAAACACTCTAAGCAAATGCTGCAACCGGTTTGCTCTAAACATGCAAAATATCGTTTAGGCACGAAAAACAAGCAAAAAATTGCAACATCACAGACCTCAGCAGCAGACTCCATCACTGCTCCCTCAGCGTCCTTTTGAGTCGTCTTGGATATGCAATACCGTTTGAAAGCAACGGGTGATCTAGAAAAAGTCAACCTCAGTGCTGTAATACGCGTCTAACGTCGACTCACTTCAAAATCAAAACGCCTGAAAATATTAGCCCTCAATACTAATAACAGCTCCAATCGAATAAGCGTCAACTCGAAACTCAACAAAAACCCTCAAGTACCAGCCTAAGTTGGGACCGGACCCAATTCTGCCCTAATAAACATGTGTTGGGCCTGGCTTTGGCTGGCTCTCAGTCGCAACCTGAATTGGGGCCGATTTATCCATAAAACGATTCACTACAACTATAAGACAACGCCACTGCAACACCTTACGAGTGAACAATGACTCAGGCATAAGCTTTCGAACATCAGGAAGACGCTAAAGTCTAAAGTTTTTAAATTTAAATGCCAATATTACTACTATTTTCAGCTAAATGGAGAGCTGGGGAATACAATTGGGCAATTCCACATGCATGTTGAAAAATTTTGAAACTCAAGTCACACCTGAATTTCAGAAACCGTTTGAGGTCACGGAAGTAAGCTCCCGACCTCGGCGCCAAAACCCCTCAACAACCAAACCCCCACCTCCCTTCAAAAACTCCCATACAACACCGATCAGCGGAACATTTATTAAGTAGAACCTCACTCCTCCGAATATTTCTCGAAGAGTCTGCCGAGCGCCAATTTTGAATTTATTTATAGACGCTATGCCACAAGCCCCGTAACACCTACTCATCTATCAGCAAGAGTTCAGGTTCATCAAGTTTTTCATGACTGTAGGGGGGAGGGGGAGAGAGGGGAGAGGAGAGGGGGGGGGGTACTTGGTTGAGTTCATTAGAAGCTGGTTTCGCTTCTCAAAAAATCCGAGTCCCTGTAGTTCTTGTAAAATCTGCCGAAATCTAACCTGTATTCTGAAAAAGTGCAGTTTTATGTTGCGTAGTTGACTTTCCAAGTGCGCTTAGTGTTGATAAAAAATAAGGCATAGGTGACCATCTGCGATTTTCTCGGTCTAAAAAACGACCGGAAATATTTCGATAGGTTTCCATACAAAAAAACACCCGAGTATTTCTAAATTCTATTTTATGAGGCAATTATTTGACCAGTTTCTAGCAAATAACGCGTCAGCATTATTGCTAGCTGACGTCTGAGGAATGTGTTATATTGTATTCAATTTCGCAATAGTTATCTGGCTGTTTGCTTACCTATTGCAGCTGAGCAAAGCGATTAGGGGACAAAACGTAATACATAGAGGCGTAGAAAGGATGCAATGGGGGGAGGGGGGGGGGGGGGCGGCAAAGAATAGGAGAAATGAGTGTGCAGTTTGAAAGAATGGTTTCCATGTTTGATTTGCATCATAATGAAGAAGTTTATTTGAAAGTCATGTAATTATGTAAGGTTTAACCGATTGGAGCAAAACCTATCAACCAGAAATACAATCGTGTTTCGATGTCTAATCATATGTGGTCATTATCCGATGTACGTGGGTCGACCGATCGCGATCGCCGCAAGTAGGCGCTTTTAATGGAGATATGCTATAAGTAAGCGAATGTTTTGGAATTGAATGGTCTACAGTGGAATAATCCTTTATGCGCAAACTTTCATAGCTTTTTTCCCCTCTAACATCTACTGGATGCATGTTGTTGCTTTTCAGTTATATATATATATATATATATATATATATATATATATATATATATATATATATATATATATATATATATATATATATATATATATATATATATATATATATATATATATATATATATATATATATATATATATATATATATATATATATATATATATATATATATATATATATCTGATTGCACCGAGCATCCAACGATTTATACGGATTCCATAAGCCGAACAACGCGAACGAGCGCTTAATCGAGAACATTGATTAGGCAAAACTTGCAAAAATCATACACAGTGGCAGGTGTCGACGAATTAAAAGGCAGGTAAACTAGCCAGCGTACACTATTCAGTAGTTGTTGTAGAAGACATGAAAAAAGGGAAAATAGAAGGAATGTGAAGTATAGAGCTATCAATGGCTATTGCTATGTTTATGAACTCATTGGCCAAACAAACAACCGATTAAACGATCAGTGAAAAAAAAGAGCATTTGAAGCGCTCGCCTAGCAACAGTTCGTAATGGGGAACTGGTTTGTGTTGCGAAGATTGACATAAATCCATTACATATGACGAATCGATGTCATTGGGGCAAAGATATTATGCATAAAAGTAGCAAAAAAAAAAGAAAATTCGAAACAATGAATGATATAGCGCATTATTCTATGAAATAATTGCTTAAAAAAATGAAATTATCAAAAAATAAAAACAAATGGAAGTATTTTCAAATAGTTTTCAAGAAAATAATCTTTAAGCTTATAGGCTTATAGTGATTAATAGCTTTCCTTGAACGGTGAGATATGTATGGATTTTCAAATATTTGGACAAAATCTTATGTAGGCTTCATAGATGTAAACGGTATAAGTTTTCATGGAAAATTTTTCATGAAATTTCTGCGAGAAATTCTCCAAATTTGCGCACTATTTGTTCATAATTGAATATTTGCTAATCTTATTGTCAATTAACTATCGAAGAGGTATCCTACAAAGATTGTTGGCAAATTTCCTGGAACTCTTGTTTATTATTTGAAATAGAAAGCGTCATAAATGAACTGCTAGGATGCTATCCAACTCTCTATTGTCGATGAAAATAATCAGTGGAAAAAAAAATTGCTGTATTCACAAGTGCTCGATATTTCAAGGCGAAATGCAATCCATAGCATCAATGAAATGTTGTATTAAGAACGGCAATTTTTGGCCCATTATGCGTTTATTTCTAAAGCACAAATATTCACTTAATAAGCAAATCAGACATTTGGGAACTCTCTTATTATTTAATTAAAAGATTCGTGACGAAGTCAAGAAATTCTGTTAGCTCAACTTTTCACCTATACATCCACAATTATCTCGTTAGCTTGGGAGCATGAAGATTAGTTTCATGAAGCTGCAGAATTATGTGTCACTTTTTTCTGTTATTCTGCATGTGAGATGAAAAATTCGTTGAGTGAGATGAATAAAATGGACAATGAAAGCTTCACGATTGTTTACCTCCATTGATTCGAAGAAGGGAGTAGAATGTCATCATCTCCGTACCAGTCACAACCACCATCCACAGTTTAAATGGACCGGTCACTGTTGTTGAAAACAGTCAGCTGTGCCCAAACCGTAACTGTCGATTTGTTATCCCCTATGTTTCATGTCGGTATTGCTGTGTAAAAATTCAAAATATATAGAAAATAGGGCGAAGGTTTTTTCAAGCCAGTCAATTTACTACCGTTTTGATTCAAATATTAGTTGATAATACTGTTCTCATAAGCTAAAAACGACAAAATCTTTGTACTTTCAGCTGCATCTCTATACAACTTTGTTCCTTTTTTTCTTGCAAAAGAATAAGCATCGATAGAACCGATGTAACATGTATCTGATATATAATATGTAACAAATGGAATTATCTAGTATAATGCGAGGAACTATTATTTGCCTACGTCTAATACTTCCACTGCTAAACATCTTTCGAGTATTTATTTCCGGTGAAATTGAAGCAGGTAATTCGCATTTTTTTATTTCAACTATGTCACTAATTCATATCGCTTTAAGCGAAGCGAGAGCTCCTCACATAGTTTCATACTATACACTATAGGGATTTAAGATCACTGCCTAGTGACGTATGAGCCTTTCAGCACTAGGGAAATTCCTCTCAAATATTGATATTACGGCTGCACGTTGCATCTATGTTCTCCACTGCTTTGAAAAGCAAATTTTATGTATTCTGGCTTAAAACTTACCGCGATCCCCAACCTCGTTCCCAGTCGAAGATGGGTTTAATCCATGATCATACGAAAAGGATTCAACCCGAATATTTCCCAGTGAGCGTACGACTTCAACCCATCCCCACAAGGTCATGGAAAGTCATGGGTAAGCCGTCAGCAGGACCGGAAGAGTGACAAGAACCATATCATGTGTTGGATGTAACTTGGGTCTACTTTCTAGAGAGTACTAGGGTAGCAAAATGTCATGCGCTCACTCAAATAACAATTATTGCAAAAAGTAATCGAAAGAATTTCATCATAAGTTAAACTTACTTTTATAGTGACACACATGCAACAGCTTAGTTCTCTCAACCGTGAGCATCAGTATCAAATGAAAGCATCGAGCAAAATTGCAATGCAATAAGTAGAAAATATATAAGAAAACTATAGTTGTCGAATGATGAAATTGCGTCTGATCGGACGACACAACATTACTGCGACTAGGAACTGATTTGTTATGTGGAATTCTAAACGCAGAGTATGAACTGAGCAAGAAATATGTGTTGTATAGGAATTGCAAGATCAGTTGCAAATATTGCAGTATCGATTGATTCTATAAAACATCAACGCGAATACTCACCCGAGAACGTATCCACCTCGAGCAAAAACGTTACATATCTTCGACCGTGTTATTTTACCAGTTGGTCGCAATATCGACAAGGTATACTTCACTGCTAGTATACTAGATCCTGCATATGAATGACAATAGATGCAAAATCAGAAGTTTATTTTGCAACTCTCGCAATTGCATAAAGGTTGCTTTATTTTCATTGCCACTTTTTTCTCAAACTGTGTCTTTAATTGAGCAGCTGCGTAAAAAGATCCTACACAGGTGTAGGAGGACCTTATTCAAAGGCTGAAATTATTATGTTTTCATGGTGGAAGGTGGTAGGGGTACAGGTGTGCACATGTGCACACCTAATGCACTTTATAAGCAAAATTCAGCTGGAAGCAGAACCATTTTTCGAGTGCGCCTTCACAGAGAAAGCAGAAGGTTTCCCTAGTTTTTCACAATCAATATCCTCTTTGATTCAAAGGAACGAATGTAAGCGATGAAATTAGTAATTCAGGGGATTGGACTGTTTCAAACTCTTCACATTTTTCGGGGGCGAAGTAACCTCGTCAAGCGTTATTCATTGCTACCCACCGTCAGTGCATTTATGACTGTAGCTACTCTTCTATAGAAGGAAAACTCATGATGTATATTTATTTCTTAATTTTCCTACGCAGTCTCTATAAGACGGTGATTTGTATGCAGAACGAGCGAAATATTCTCCCGAAGATTATATTCCTGGTCTTTGTACTCATATCCTTTACGCATTTGCTTGGATGAGCGATGATTTTACAATCAGGTAAGCTAATTTAAGGTAATCGATGGTTTAAATGAGACCTGATGGGATGGAGAGAGTTGAGCGGAGGTGATTAAAAGTAGTCTGGAGTGAGATAACACGTATTAGAGTTGGAAAACGTTTAAGGTCGTTCATGATAGTATGCCTCAAATATTCCGGCTATAGCAGTCTACTTTTGCCGTTTGGTAAAAAATGGGTTCGTATTATCACTGAAGCATCTCAAATGGTGAAGAGATTCCGGAAAGTCAAAACGTTTTCTTTCAAAAAACTCAACAAAATCTACAGTTGTCCGGAGCTTATCTTTTGAAAATTTGATGCAATTTTTTGAAAAAAAGAAATGCGCGTTTGCTGAAATAATTTAATGAGATGTTATTCTTCAAAAAATAAAATTTTGAATGTGATATCTGATGTGTGGATTTTCATCGATCTTTTATTGAGTATCCCGCTTCTCTAGAGCGTTTGATCCAGCCGATTTGCCAAGTGAATGGTCAGGAATTGGGATGTACGCACGTGTTAATCGATTGAAAATAACTGATCCAGAACTTCAAACACTTCTATCGATAGGTGGATGGAATTTTGGAACCCAACTCTTCAAGGTTTCTTTGATAATTTGCATGTATGTTTAAGCAATTTCCACTAGACAGTTAAATGATTTTGCTGCAATAAGCAAAAGTGGTGATCAAGCGTGAAGAACAACCATACAATTTCCTGATAAGGATGATGAATTGGGTAGTTTTGTTCACAGTTACTTATGTGAATTATTTAATCGACAGAATTTCATAATAATTTCTCTATTTTGTAAAACAACGCGTTCAAGATTATGTCATTTTTTCACCATTTGATCGTTAAAGAAAACGATCACCATAATGGCACATATTTTCACACAGGAAAATAGACCCTTCAAATGTTCGTTACGTTTGAGCTAGTTATATTTTTTACGGCTTCATAATTATGACTCGATTATCGAGGACGCCATAAATGATGCATCATTTATAATCTACAGCAAATGTCGCATAATAGAACTGGACGTTCGAAATTCATAAGCTCAGTGATTGAGTTCGTACGCGAACACGATTTCGACGGCGTCGATATAGATTGGGAGTATCCAAAAGGCTACGATGATATCCTCAACTACGCTCTCTTAATTAAGGTTAATTATGGAAATTGTTCGAAGGACCTTGAAAATAAATTTAAACAAAAAATGCGAACTTAAGAACGAGTGTAACTGATGAGAGTAACTCATTCTACTCAAGCTTTTTTGGCATATATCGAAAATGGGCAGAAGTAAATCGTGCTGAAGAGGCTAAGCGATCAGCCATAAATGTAGATTTTTATGTTCATAATAAATGATTGAATGTGGCCAAATAAAACCTTATCTCTTAAAAATGGTGATTTGTAGAGCAAAATATTCAGTGAACAATCTATGTACTTTTAGATTTATTTGTTTGGCTTCGTAAACTTTTCTTTTTTCATTGAAATTTATTTCCAATTCCAGTTTCAGAAACCATTTATATTGAAAGGGTCCAGAGGTAATATGAACCGACCAGTCTAGATAATGCAGAACAATTCTGTGGAATGCCTAACCTGTTAATTTAGATTGTGGAGAAATGGAATTTGGAAAGAACAAACTAATTCCAATATGCAGAAGGAAAAAATAAATAGAAGAAAGAAGCGATTGTGAAGCTTAATTAAAGCGGGAATAAATTAGCATCGTACTGATTTTCATTGCCTTTTAAAAAGTCGAAGTGATTAAAAATGATTGAGCATGAGAGAATTGTAAAATGGAGATCGATTTGAGCGCTGAGAATTGAGATAGTGATACTCGAAGGAATAAGGTAATCACTTGCAGGAATTACGAGAGCGATTCGATGAGGAATTCTCTTCCGGTCGCCGAAATCGCCTGCTCTTAACAGCAGCCGTTTCTGCTAACGAAGAAACAATTCAAAGCGCATACAATATTTCTGAAATTTCGAAGTAAGTTTATCGATCTCAGGTGTCGTTTAGTGAATGATATTAGATGCATGTTTTATTCGCAGTTACAATTTCCCGACCTTTCAGCAATATATAGAAGCAATTGAAATATTGAAGAATATGTAGAAATATATAAATAGCTGTATAAGTTGTATAATAGCTATATAAGTTACCATGAATGAAACGTACCATTCATTCCACCAAAAAATAGCGCCGTTTTTTTGAGCTCGATTATCGTTAATTTGACCATTACTAAAGTACTAGTATCATCGCTCGAGACCATTCCAAAATAAATGAATAGTTGGCTAAAGTCCAGGAAATGGCGGAAGGCGGATGAAGAAATATTAAGCAGTCATAAAAGATGTTCATTGATTTAAAATTTTGCATAAATTCACCGCTCTTGTTTCAGATATGTAGATTTCATTCTTCTTATGTCGTACGATTTTCATGGTGCATGGGAAACGGAAACTGGTATTCATAACGCGCTTTACGCGCGACAAAACGAAACACCCGAACATAAAACTTGGAATATTGTATGTTCTATCGTAATAATTTTGCAATACCAGCGATATCGTATGCATAACATGACATTGTAAGACACCTTATTGCCGTAACTTTTCAACGCTTTGCAAGACTATAAACGATCATCGTTTAAGCAGTTATCATAATGCATTTTAAGTAATATCATTAGTGGTTTTTTAAAGTTTCATAAAGTAGTCTTCTGTGCCGAATATAGTGACACTGTCATTTATGATGAGTGAGGAGATCGGCTTAAGTGCGAGAAACTACATGGCTTGATCTTCGTTCAATAGATCAAATAGGCTGAAAATAGACAAAAACATGAAGTATGACTTTGTTCAGATTTTAATGCAAATTAATGCGAACGAACAAAAAATTCTAATAAAAAATTTATTTTTTCTCGTAAATCTTCCAAAAAAAAGAAAGCTATTTCATTGGTATTATTCATTTGTTGCTTCCTCAATTTCATGCATATTTGATAGGATTGGGCGGCGAATTATTGGGCTAAAGAAGGTATGCCTCGAGAAAAGATAGTTATTGGTATAGCGACGTATGGCAGAGGATGGACGCTCAAAAGCTCTCAGAGAGATGGAATCGGATCTTTAGGCACTGCTTCAAAAGCAACAAAGTTTATTGGAGAGTCTGGTGTTGCAGCCTACTATGAGGTTGCGGTTTCTTTTTATCCCTTTAGTCTCATCTTTTTGAGAATCACTGCAATAGATTGACGGTTTTGGTCAACTTGTGGCCACAGTTCTATTGTCCACTTAAATGCATGAAAATTCTTTTCCGACTTCATGGCTTTTGATGTAGGAGGGGATGTAGAGCCGGAATGATCACGATAGCAATATAAATTGACAGCGTTTATCACTGATTGCGCACATGCATATATCAACCGATACGTTTACTTTCTACTAAAGCAACGGTGCATCGGTCTGGTTGTTTCTAATAGCCATACAAACCGAATTTGAAATTTTGTCAAGATTTTCCATAGCAGTCGTTAAATCCATCGCAGCAGCAAACAAATTTGCGGATTCGACAATATGCTAACTGAACACCAATTCACTCACTTCACAGTCATTTTGGTCGATTCTTAAAGCGGCCAGATAGTAATATACTACTTATCTTTGACTATTAAGGTCAACAAAATTGACGCAGAACTCCAGATCACGAGTTAGTAACCAGTCAAGAAAAAAGCAGCAGAAAAGACCTGAAGTTGTGCATTATGTTACCCAGGGGACCAAGACTTCACTGATTGAAAGGTTACCTAGGCATATTGACTTTTCCAGCTTAATTCGATATCAGTTTCATAAATTAAAGGAATTAAAAATGACGCTTATTTTCTTTGAATAAATGCGAAGAGGATTGCTTCTATGTGAGTTCAAGCTTTCCTCAAAAGAAATACTTTCTACTGTAGATGCCTATTCGACTTCTGTTATTTTTTATTCAAAACAATATTTGAAAGTTTTTTGCTCTCATCAAAAAAATCCCTCCTCTATAAAATCGAGCCGTTTTTCTTGCTCCTTCGCCGCGTGACAACGGATAGATATAAATGAAATGCTGCAGTAACACATTCGTTCGCTAATCTTAACACATAATATTGATCCTGCTTTCTTTAGCTATGCGAAATGCTTGCTGACCGAGCTGAACGACGTTGGGAACCCGAAAACCAAGTGCCATATCTTGTCTATAAGGATCAGTGGTTTACATACGACGATCTCGAATCTGTTAAAAAGAAGGTCTGTTCTCTGCATCCCCATAAGGGATGCTCAAAGATACTCGTTAAAATGTAATAAGAAGTACACCTCAGATGCAAATTGCTTCGCAATTTTTTTTCTTCTTTCGATTTTCACAGCAAGTGTTTCTAAAACGTTGGCACATACGTTTGTATGCACAAATATGTCTATCTGTCTGCCTTTTTCTCTTTGCTGCATCAAGGCCAAGGCTATTTACTAAAGCTGGATGTAAGAAATTTGCTGTACAGCCTATTTCACATGCCTCCTATATATATTATAGATGCCGAAGTGTGCTTAGAGATTTCAACGCGATTTACTATCGGCAAGCTCCCTCCGATCCAAAATATGTCGAGTTGGAAATCCAATCTCTTGTTAAAGGTTCTTAAGCCCGCTGTCATCTTCGATTTAGAAATGCATGAAACATTGAGCATAAGTTGTTTTCCCGGGTCATTTATATAACTTTTATTTCAAGATGGCATGGTTAAAAGAACAACGCTTCGGTGGTGCATTCGTATGGACACTTGATTTCGACGATTTTAATGGTCGATGTGGTAGCAGCAGTGAAGGTGCTTATCCACTTGTTGGCATGGTGGCCCATGAGCTTGCTGGAATGGATTTATCTCCTGTAAGCATCTCTCTGCCTTAAACTTTTCCTAGCAGCTTGTCATATTCGCAATAAATTTTCCCCAAAAATTCTTGCGTCACTGCCTTTAAATTAAGGTAATGAGCTCAAATATATGTTTGTGCTAGAACGCCGTAGAAGCAGTACAAAGATGAGCTCGGTTTGGAAAAACTTCACCTTCTATTTAAAAGATTATTTCTTCATTCCGATGAAAATGCTTAAGGCAACTAATCGAGGATGGATGGATCGCATTGGACAAGGTAAAGGTTTTTACAGATAGGCGACGAACTTTTTTCCAGCACTGCCTGTCACACCTGTCACAAACTATAATTTACGAGTAGGCATTCCCTTTCATAGCGCATACCTCTCCACATTTTAGCTGCTACAGACAAATACATCGAAAAGTATGATTTTACCAGCGGGTTTCTGCTTGCATAGGTGAATAAAATAGATCGAAAAGATGGTTTCGACCAATTCTTGAGTCCATACTTCGACCAGCTAATGCCCATTCGTAACAAAAGGGGGCAATCAATGTTACAAATAACCTTCTATTTAGTTCCAACTTTCTGAATTAATCAACATAATGTTCGTTTATTTTTCCCATCGAAGTGAATAAACAGGCTTCCAGAAAATTAATGTTATACTCTCATTCAGGTGAAGGACACAGTGGGTTCGCAGTCGCCGTCAGCAACGCCCACCTCAACGAAGTCGCCGACGGTCACCGGCTCATAAACACAAAGCCTCGATGAAAGAACTGCTTGTGAACTACACGCCGATGGATTTTATCCATTGCCTAAATCGCTCTCCAAGTTTCTTCTATGTCTTAAAGGTGTTTAGTGTTGATTGGTTGGATATGATGTAACGCTGATGTGATCGATTAGAAAATCATTCATATCCAATTCAAAATTGGCTATGAAATATGCTCCACTCAGCACAGACGAGTTCATGAATACGTCTTAAAGATATATTTTTGAGGTTTTCGAAGGTCACTACATCTAAAAATGATTAAAACTTGTGACTATAAATTTATTCTTTTGCTAACGAATGAATTCAGGAGCGCCTTTCGTCATGGATTGTCCGAAAGGGTTGGAGTTCCATCCAAGACTTCATTACTGCGCAGAGCCTAAGGTAATTTTAAATAAGCGATTATATGCCGGCCTTCTTTGCATACCTTTCTAAGCATTTAAAATCAATAACATGTCAAGTTAAGAAGAAAATTCGATACGGTGCTTTATTGAATAATATTGTCTTTATTCTAGCCAGGAGCATCGTTACGCTTATCTCAGCATGCAAACACTGTTACGGCGGATGTTACAATTACATCACCGGGCACACCAGTAAATTCATGTATGCATTAAATTATCTTATGTTCATATTTCAAGAATGTACTGCATACAGTCATAAAAAAACTTCTTCAATGAAATTTACACTTTCCATTATTTTGAAATGCAAATTTGATGGTAAAATTTGGAAAATTCAAGGAATGTTGACAAAAGATTTTCTCTGTAGAAAATCGCCCATCTTTAGCGCGCTAACTTTTCTTCTTGTAGACGTAATATTCTGATCCGACTAGGATTCTTTATGCTGCATAAAAATGATTAAAAACAGTTTATAACTTCGCATTGCTAAGTGGGATTTAACAAATCGTATGGGAAATCGACAATCGACAAAATAAAGTAGTAATATTTACTGCTATTAAAACTCAACTCTCTCTTTCATCCAACGACTCAATAATAATTCACCAATATCGACCGAAAATATAAGTATACTTCTGGATAATATCTCGCCGTTGAATGTCGACACTGTAGTCGTGGAATTGACATAATCGATGGAGAATTTTACGGTATGGCCCGTATCAATTGGGAACGATACGTTGGTGATATGATACGTAATTGAAGATGCACCGTTGTTATCAAAACTACCCAATACAAGAGTGCAATTCGTACGGTCGTTCTAAATGACAGTATATGAAATACAAGAAAATGAATCAAATAAAGATTAAAAACGTGTTCGCATATTCATACGGGCATTCTAAAAGGTGGCTACTTTTAACTTAATCCTCGTATGGGAAGCTTTTTCAACTCATTTTTCCTCCTCCTCCACTACTCTTCATAAAAGTTAGCAAAAATCTAGTTCTCTCGCAATATTCTTCCATTCATCCACTTTTCTTTCTTCTGTGCATGTGAAGACTAAGAAAGCATCATGGAAAATGCGTTTTCACTAGTTATGCCTATAAGCTATATTTGATTATCCCTGTTATGGATTTTCTTTTTTTTCAAGTGAACTGGTTGCTAAAACCAAGGGAGGTAGTGTCGCAAACCATCGTTAGAATAGCATGAAGCCGGTTTTGATTTTCGATTTCGCAAGTTATCACTTTTGTATTACACAATAAAAAAGAAATGATGCAGTCGTCCTACACATGGATGACAAATGTGTTACAGATGTTCCCTTATGGACAAAATGACTTCCTATAGCGTAAGAGATTTCGCATTTCAAATCACTGATTCTCTCTTGTGTACTTCGGAACGGAAAAATTCTGGAAGACATTACATTCGGAAGCTTCGTTTCTAGAGCTCTGTAAACCATGATGGGTGCGCGAGGCATCCTCCATTTTTCCGGATCCAAAAATGATTTGGGACATTGTACTTCTGGATTTCTCAGATTTCCGCCTTCCCTCTTCATCTCCTTCCCCTCCCCCCCCCCCCCCCACTCTTCTTAAATTTTCTGTTCCTGTTCACGGATAGATTCTATCATCCGGATTCAGTGAAAGGCAAACATCTGAGCGGGGACAATTTCAAGGATGTTGCTATTTTGTGAAATCATGCACTTCAATGACCTCCTGCTCAAGACGATCAGAGTCTTTAAAATATCAAATAAAACGAAGTTGAACCTGAAGAACGAGGTTTAGTTCGAAATCACAAGGCACCGTCAGTTTTGCTCTTCGTTTCCTAAACATGGTACCATCATAACGAAGACGAAGTGATGATTGCGGTTGCCAATGAGAGTCTGGTGTGTTGACGAAATATGTATCTGGCATCCACAGTACTGTTCCACGGGGTACCTTCAATTGCGTCGTATCGTTAAAAAGAAATTTTTGAATATAAATTTATAAACATTCGAGCTTTATAAAGATTGAATTTATATTTGCTCTATAACGAATTATAGGTTTTTCCAACAATATGACAAGTAGAGGACTACATTCTTGACTACCTAACACACAAAAGAAGGGCCTTTCACTGTTAATTTCCCGTTTTAAACATTTACAATAGAATATTTCAGGCGGATATCGGCTAAACTACCATCTTTTCATGAACCAGACAAATGTTATATGTGGGACACAAATGCACATTCCTTGTCCTTTCTGTGGATGCTACTTACGCTTGGTACAATCTCATCACTCAATGAACTAACTGCAAGCACTTGAAGCAGTGAATTTACATGGAGCAGTGGGACGAAAGTAGGACAGGGGCGAGGAAAGGAAAATGGAGATGGCATTTTCTAATATCCCTTAATGTTTTTTTTAAAAAAATTTCCTCTTAATTTGAGAACCATCTCATCATTATAAGATGAGGCAGCTGTCACTTACATTAACGCTTGTCTCGCCTGTAAACTTCAGCCTTAAATCACGCCACGATTCGTAAAGTTCAATAACGAGAAACAACTCTTTATTGAAACCAGTAGACCATTTCGCTTGTTCGATATTTAATGCAACTTCAACCTGAAAGAGGCATCAACAAATAGAAGAAATTAGGCAAGTAGGTCATCTTAATTCACTGAGAAACTTTAATGTAAATCGTGATATTTCATTATAGAATCCACTCGCAATGATTATTTTTTTAATTCAACACTAATAAAACGTATTAATATATGCAGACATATATTAACTCGTTTTATTAGTGTTGAATTGAAATGCGTCCTCTATCACTATAAATGTCAAATTTTAATGATGTTAAAATTTTCAAATCACTTGTCGAGATGTCAAATTTTCAAATCAGTAAGGATGCATTCCAATTTAATGATCTAGGTTGCACTCTGAAAAACGAGAAAGAATACATCATGTTTCGCAATTTACAAACGTCGAACATGTAGTTTTCACATTTTCTTTAGACGAATATATAGTTGAGATAGAAAGGGAAGAGGATTTCTATCGTTTGCAATTTTTGACAGGGATGTGATTTCGAGAGAGGAAAGGAAAGAAAGTACTGATGTATGTTTTAAAAAAAATTGATGAGAAAGATGCATTCGGGAAGGAAGTCTCAGTATTGGTGCTGCTGGCATGTTTTTGCATCTCAATTCTACTGGGAATTTCCGAACTCAAAACACAATACGCCAATGAACCTCAAATATAAACTAATTCGAAGCAACGCTTATATTCAAAGATATGATGGCTTAATGCTTTTGGAGCTTCTCAAAAAACATATCTACTGGAAAAGGGACTCATTACAGGAGAAGAAAACAGGAAAAGGAAATCGTTAGGATTCATCGAAGTGGTTCACTGAAATGATAAAAGCGGCACATACCACTAAAAAACGAGGGGTGATATGTGAAAACAACGCATCCTTGCAAGTGACCTTTGGTAGGGGGGCGACACTGCCAACTTAAAGTTGATATCAGCATAATTAAAATTTTGCTGCTAGTTTTTATTTTTCTCTCTAGTGCCTTTCCTCCCTCTAAGTTTTCTTTTAAAAAGAGGGGCGAAAATTTGTTTTTTTAATAGTGGATTCTCGCCGAATTAAGCAATCTTTGTTTGTCTAGCTGAACTAATGTTAAATTAGATTTTTCTGCCTTCCAAGCGAAAGAAAGCAATGAACAGCGAATAAGCAAATTTGTGCTATGCGGAATGTTGCTTAGAACAATCTGATCGCGTGTTGCTTGCTAATTTATCTATCGAAGAAAGGTTTTATTTCATTTCCGTTTAAAAAAAAGAAATTACTGGATATGTCCCAAAGTATATAGTCTTTTCTAGTCTTTTCGCCGAAACCGATATGCGCGCATATTCTTCCCGCATTGAGACAAGCAAAAAGAGAGCACAATGCTTTAACAGCGATGCTAAATGGAATCTGTTCTCCTGGTTTCTTTTAAGCTGAAAGAACACTAAAAGTGTCGTAAATCCTTATTTTTATTAGCATCCCTTCCTGTCATCCTTTCCTTCCCCTACTCTATTTTTAATTTCATCGACTTCTTACTCGGACTACTGAATATTGCTGAGCCCAAAAAATAAATGCTATTTTCGCATTTCTTTATTTACCTTGTATTTATTGCTATCTGCATCACTTGGGGGAATACCAGTTGAATGTCTTCTATTTGTACTTTCATTCCATTTTTTAAAAACTTTCTATTCACTTGTCGCCTCTCCGCCACATCTGCCAGTGACCAGTCAACCGTATTCTGAGATTGCAACAAAACTGTAGACATTTTAAGCCAAGAAAAGAGCATTATCCTTAGTATGATGATGTGAGAAGATTTAGAATTTCAGATAAGTTTATCCTCATCTATTCATATTATCGTTGAAGATAAACTCGAAATGCTTAACGTTAAAGGATTATGGCAAAGTCTTTATTCGTTCGTTGAAAGTCTTTACTTTCATTTGTTTATTGGATGGCTTTGATATAAAGAAACTAGAGCCTTTACAATAATGATAAACATTTTAAAACAAATAAAATGTGCGAAAATTTTTGACATATATAAGAAGGAATTAATAAAGCGATAGTAGTTGATGTTCACTCTGAACCGAAATGAAAAGTGATTACTACTTGCTGCTTTCAAGGATTTTTTTTTCAAGCAACTTCCAATATCATTTAAAACATTTATTTATCTTTTGAAGGCATTTTAGAGTTCAAATTGCTAGTGCTTTTCGAAGCTATTTTCTTCACACTGAAATACTGTTCCTGTGATAGTGGTTAGGAGGTAGCCACTTATCGATAAATCTAACCAAAGTGAGATATCAAAGCAAAACCTAAGATAACGGAGTAAAGCTGCGATAATTAACCTCAATCGATTTTGTCGGTTCGTCTGCATAATTGGAGTTGTATTCCAATAATAAATCAGAGAATTCAACTCGATTTAATGGACGATTTATGATGACGTCATCGGACGAGGTATAAACAAATGGCAATGAAAGGAGTACTGCGATAATCATCTGAAATAAAAATTATCGTTACTTCGTTAGGAATAAATTCATCGTCCTTATGAATATTTGTAGCAGAAACTATATGAGAGTGAAAATAGTAGTAATAGCGCGTTTCTAAACAACATTTATTTGATTTCGTAAATTTAATGATTTTCAAATTTAGCAGTTGTTGAGTGTTTCAACTTCAAGTTACGAGATTTGATATGTCACCAGTCTCATATTACACAAATTCATTTCTAAGAATTCTATTCTGTTCTATTCCTTTTTATTCTATTCTATGCCATTTTTTAATTTTTTTAAACTTCATATGTTACTTTGTTCTGTTCCATCATATTCCCTTCTATTCTATCATATTTTACCCTGTTCTGTTCTATCGTGAACTTTCCTCTTTTTTTTTAAACTGTAAAACACAGAGTATAAAGTGCTTCAATGACTTCTGAATATGCCGTTGGATACGGAATATGGACTGATGGGTGATGCTGGAATGAACCGAGATCTAAAGAGCTATTCGTCGGATGTGGGTATATTATCCACTCGCTTCATGAAAATCGATCAGCGTATATTATGATTGCCCCTCATATGAACGTAATCGGAAGAAGCCGCTATCTGCGCGTTGGATAGCAGTGAAAACAGCCGATGAAGTAGTGTTCCAAATTTGTAAATTTTTACATTGAATTCAAGAGAATGCTATGGAAATTTAATTCATAAATCAGCAACGAAATGCGTAAGAAATATTTAAAATAACTGAATGATTTCACAATCCCAGAAATTTCTTTTTTTTTTTGCCGAATATTCGATAATGAAATTGTGAAGTAGTGAATTTTTCACCAGATGCAATTTTTTAGCCTTAAGGAACAGAAAGCAAACTTTCAGGTTCCATTGATGCAAAGAATTCGAGAGATTTCGTTTAAAAAGATGCGTTTTGGGCGTGTATCATACAGAAGTATATGATGAACCTTTCTGATGCTACTTCCTCCGAAAATTTCTAAAAGAAATTCCAATAACTAAAAAATGAGTCGGATAAATAAAAATGGAGAACTAGTGAATTCTCAGATCCAGTTATTTCTTTGGACGTTGATTTTGTATGTCGCAACGAGAATTCTGAGAAGCACAAAAATTCCATTGAAGCATTATGCGTAACTATTAAAGGCTGTCTTTAAAAGGTGAATTTTTATGTGAATCACTGCAAGCCACGATTACGCTTTGGAGCGTACGCTTGCAATGATTCGTGTTGAATAAGTGACATTTTATCATACCATTGCTCTCAGATCTTGGGGATAATGACAGGTACAGGATGGGACGGGAAACACATATGCGAGATAATCTAATGCCTAATACAGAGTCAAGCATCCTTTGAAAAAATTGCATTTGATTTGTTAACCTCATGCCTTTAACGTATTTCTCGTTACCATAAAACCCTAATAAACGATGCATTTCGCGCGATATCATCAATCAACGGCATAAAATCAAGTCAAATCTATCACTGTCGATATTTACGAGTAGGTGGAATAAGT
This sequence comes from Ascaris suum, assembly GCA_013433145.1. Classification (NCBI taxonomy): domain Eukaryota; kingdom Metazoa; phylum Nematoda; class Chromadorea; order Rhabditida; family Ascarididae; genus Ascaris; species Ascaris suum. Next base: position 9,980,928 of record CM024178.1, on the reverse strand, counting down.
CACGAAAAGATACCTCCAGGGAATGAACATTTATCATCGAGTCGATCGCGTTATCGCCGCTTCAGCCTCAAAATGTATGCTCACAGAACAGGCAATAAAATTCAATCAACAAATCCTATTGTTTTAGAAATTATGTGTTAAAAAATTCGACAAAAACATCGAATATCTATATTATTAAAATGTTCGATAAAAAATATCGAATATTTATACTACTTTATTGAAGAAAGTCAAGGGATTTCTCTGCATCAAATGCTTCATTCATACGGTTTCTAAAAGAATGAGATTAATTTTCATACTATTTCTCTCGATATGAATTTGAAATTGTCTTCTGAAGTTTTTTTTAGAGAAATGATGCGCCCAAAGCACAAAATTGAAAAGAACGGGAATTGTGCTTGCATATGCGTGAGCAACTTTTTCTATACCCTCTATCTGTACCTAACTGCCAATAGAAAACACTTGCTCTACGATTGTATAGTCACATAAATAAACTAAGAGCGGAATTTGATGAAGCGGTGAACGAAGAAGTGGAAGTCGTTTATGGCGTTTCCTTGCATTGTGGAAGAGGCGGGTCTTCGCATCGCCCTTTGCTGATCTCGTTGGTGACTATTGCTGAGATATAACCTTCATTTTTTTTTTGTTGCAAAATTGCGGTATTTTAAAAGTGAATAAAACCAACAGATTGCGTATAATTTGTAATTTCTCTTATCCAATGCAGCATATAATTCTTTTTATTGCCAAATGGGAACAATAATTCGTCTATCATGCGCCGATAACAGGCTTTTTCTTGTCTTCAGTAGAGCTAAATATTTTTTAGAACTTAGGTCGTAATATTTTTCTACGATTATCTGCGCCTAAGAAAATATTGGTCAGCTTTTATTGACAAGTAAGTTTTTAGCAGCAACAGTATGCGAGTGAAGAAGATAATAAAGCTTACATGATTATATAAGCGAAGTCATTGCGCGTATTGAGGAAAATGAGGGAAAATTCAGAAACCTCTTGAATTTATAGAACTTTATTCTCGTCTCGTGAATAAGTTTTGATGCGTTATTAATGTCATAAGCTTTAAAACAATAAATTTAAAAACAAATAACCATAGCTCTTTTCACTTTCTCGTTATTCATGTGCAAAATGACAGCCTATGAGGAAGATCAATTTATGATTCGGTATGGTCATAAATTTAGGATTTTGAACGTTGCACGCCTCGTATAAGTTAAGGATATATTCTATACAAATAGCATTTTGAATGCATGAAAAAGAGAAGCAAGGTAGTGGTAGGAAAAGATAAACTTTTACAAATAGATAATAAAAATACGGAAAATTTTTCTTCTGTTCAATTTTCTTATCAAAGAATAGGAAATACACTTCATTGCCGGCATTGTTCTTAAAGATTACAGCAGTTAAACGATGCAATCTCTTCACGGCTTTATATTTAAAGCGTTTGCATTGTGAATTTTGAAAAGGTAATATAACGTATCGATAATATGCTTATTAGGTTCGAAACGTTGCATAGTGCCATTTCCTCCCTAAGTGCTTCAATGCAAAAGGTGCGAAGTTTCATCAAGCAATTATTGCTAATTGACTAAGACTTCAGAATTCATCACTATTATTCATTCACAAAGCTCTGCTTCATTAGAGAAATTTCGAGGTTTTTGTTTGTTTTCAGGCTTTTTTCGAATAGTAAAGATAACGATTGATGAACTCGCAAATTTAATTTTAAACATTTCTTAAAAAAACAACGTTTTTTAATCATTCTAAGCTTAACGTCATCGATCTAATCTTTTTTCATCATCACTGCTTGTTTGAACTTTATTATTTTCTTTAATTTCGAAAGCGCACTTGTTATTTACTTGCAGTTTGGAGTAGTTTTCGTTCAGAAAAAAAAAATTGCTAAAAATTTGTTTGGAATATTTGAGCGAGTTTTCGTACTCAGGAACGAGAAAATATTTGCAGTTTTTGAAATAAAGAAGCAAATGCGTCCTTTTAATCCCATCCAAAACAGTGCTCATGCAACAATAAGTTTTGATGATTTGATTTTGATTCCATCTCTGAGCCAATTACCTTGCCATTTTTGCCCTTGGAATTCAATAAATAGCGCGATTTGTGGACGCATTTACCGAGTGATATTTGCTGTCCATGTGGCCAACGATAGAGAGCTGTGATGGAGAATCGATTCATCGCTTTTTTTTCCACCAGATGTGGGAAAATCTTTAATGAAATAATGCCTCGGAAACACTGGTACTATGTCTCAAATGTTCTCATTGAAAGCAGTAAAAGAAAGCTCAAGAATTGTTGCACATTTTTAATACATCGATAAGATCGTCTAATTTCCTGCCATTTTCGTTCGTTGCATCTTTCATTCATTTCTGTGATGTCACTCTTTAATCGATCGAAGAATAACGCAATGAAATAACAACTAATCATTATAATCCTTAGTTCAGTTCAACTAATGGATAGTAAATACTCAGTAAGTTCTCACTATTATACATCAGTTATCATATGCAGCAAGCAATTTTCAAGAATTTGCAACAAGAAATCGCTCGGTAGAAATCGATAGAAAAAAATTGTCTTTAAATCCAAAATAATCGCATATTTTTTCGACTCATCAAGTTATAATAAAATAATAGATGTGTAAATGTCTAAAAAATATGCAATTGTTTTCGCAATAATCATTCCTTTCGTGATTTTTTTTAACGGATAATATTTATTCAGTGACTTTTGTCAAAGCATTGAAAACTATCTGATATTGATGCAGGCATTCTTTGAAATTCAATCGGCCGAAATATCTCGATTCGCTTTTTCATTTGTCATTTTTTGATTATCAATCGATAACTAGATAAAACAGTTCAGCGAATGAATTTTTTAAATTATACCTCCATAATTTAGCGGTTGAATCAATCACTAAGCGGACAGTGAAATTGTTGAGCCAATTCGATTGATTAAACATTTCTAAAGTATCATGAATGGATTCGAGAGGGATTTTTATGCAAAAAAAAAAAAAAAAGAAAAAAGAAAGAAAGTGGATGAGAATATCAGAGAACTTTTCACGATCTCTATTTTTGTATTTCGCTCAAAAGAACAATCACCTTCATAACTGAGCTTCAAATAATAAAGAGCGTTAATGGATGCAAATTTTAACGGTATCAATCGCTTTTAGAAATTTCTTGCAGCTGATTCGTTTTTACTTGGCCTTGATAGATGCGCAAAAAAAATTCGACAGGATGGGTATTTGCGTAAATTTTCCAGCACATTTATAGGCTTATAACTCGTTTCTGAATTCATAGATTAACCTAATCGTTGGTAAAGAGGCATATTATCTCTGAATTTTCGTTGTTTGAATTTCAGTGGTTCTTGAGTTAAAACTACGAGATAGACAAACTCACTAGCATGAGTATAGACATCACATTACGGTAACATGCTTTACAAATTCGCAATAGCGCATTAAAACTATCGAACCGGAACTCAACAGGAGAAGTTAAACAATTTTCATGTGCTCATGTTTGCTTAATTGCACACATATACACAACAATGGTGATCAGAGAGAATCTAATTATCGCTCTCCAGCATTAGCATATAAGATTGAGAAAAACCTCTATGCAAGATTTGTTCTTTGTAAGTGTTACTCATATGAGTGAGGCATTATCAATGAACTAAGCAAACAAGCTTTTTTCCACTAAATTAAAAAAAAAACATCCATTCAATGTTTCTTAAATAACGATTCTGTCCTCGATATATGTTATCATTCATTGATATTCGAATAAGTAACCACGTGATAATAGAGAAAGCATTACTTATAAATGAGGAGGCATTGGTTAGAAATCACACCGATAAGAATGTTGTGAACAAGAAAAGAAATCTGAAGGCAACGGCGGATGAATGTGTTATTCTTGCCTGATTTTAATTTCTGCTATTCCGAATGGTTGCCCATTTTCTTTAATGCAGCAATATTAGAAATGCCGACTATCTATAGCTTGGAATTCACAACGTTCAAAAGTTCTACTCAATCGAAATACACATCATTCGTTTATGATTCTAAAAAAAAAAGACTGCCTTTTTGAATGATCAAAATTCTCTTTTGTTCATTTCCAATTCTTTAGCTAAGCGTTTTTATAGTAGTCTATTTTTTCCAGAAATAGTTTTTCTACTTTCATACATTTACGTTTACCAAATGAACATTACAATACTCTTATTATAACATTTGCAGCACAAGTGAATATTACACTCATTATATAAGGAAGTGTGTTCGATTTTAGATAAAAGTGAGAGTGCATTGCGGTTGTGCACAATGGGGGGAGGCATTAATTGTTGCCTTCACAATATAGCGCTACATTTTGAGGCGTTAATTATACGAAAAGATGTCGCACTTAAGATGGTAATTTCCCTTAGAAAAATTTCCTGAAATATACTTTAGACACGCGCATTTAATATTTGTTTAATATTTGAATAAATTGCGTAGAAAGCCTCCTCTTGTTCATATTCAAATGGACATCCTTAATATTCAAATTCAAATTCTATTCGAGTTTATATTTTATGGGAAGGAAATTAACGAAACATATAGCCCTAACCCCTAAACATGGGCAACCTTTGAACGATTTACAAACTACTATAAGCGCTTTAAAAAAAAAAATTTAATATTTCATTAGCTGAAAGATCAAAGTAAAGTCGCAACGCTATGCAATGCTACTTTCGAAAAAGAAAAGGAAAATGTTGTTCAAACGATAAATCAAATGCGCAGATATAAGTGGAGTAAAAATTGATATATATGATTGCGTACATAGGAAATTTGATGAAAAATATAAAGTAGAAATTGCTTTACAAAATAAAAATATCAATGAAATTTTTTTTTAAAACTTCATTGTTATATTATAATCGTATAGCTACATTCAATGATATAAAATTGGGTCTCTTATTCAATCATCTTTCCCTTATTAAGTAGACTCAATGCTGGATAAACAAATAATTTCTACTCTAAACAACAAAATCACTTAACATTGCATAATTTTATGAGGATTAGAGACGTATAATAGCCGATAGATAAAACATTACTTCAAACAGTAGCGTTTTCTCCCTATTTTCATTTCATTTCAGTGTTTATGATTTCAACATCGATGGTCAACTCGAGTGAAAGCTTGATCGTTTCAGAGAAGTCATTCTTAAATGATGCTGAAATATTCCATACATTAAAGAATTTTTCTAATGTTTCGTAACACTCCTTCATCGAAGGAGCTAGCTCTCCATTTATTTCTCAGCAATTTTAATTGCTGATTCTAAATGAAGCCGTTTTTAAGTCGCATCATGGTTTCTTCGTCTTATATAACGAAATAATTGAAGCGAAATTTTTTTAGCACGAATGAACTGAAAGTTTCTCTAATGTTGTTTTACCGGTGCTACGGCTCCTTTCCTATTCGAATTTCGCTGGCACATTTCCTGATGAGCTTATTCCGAATATGACTAGTTCAACGCCGAATCGCCCCTTCTCATCTCCAATTCATCCCCCAACCGAGAGCTCGGATTCTGACATTACAAGGCTCATGATAGCATTCTTTCGCAAGATAAAAAAAAAGATACCAAGGTAGAACATGATCTATATCAACGTATACATGATGCCTAAGGTCTTGATAGGCAACTAATTTTTATTTCCGCGAAAGCTTACCTACACCATATCTTTTAATAACCACAACAATTGCCCTCTAAATTTCAGTTTTCGTTTTGTGCAATGTTAATTGGCCAGCCAACTATATTCCAATGTTTCACATCTCTACGAAATCAAGCGAGGGTGCTCAAACAGATAAGTGGAAATGATGCTCAGAATGTCGGTAAAGATGAAAATCTTAATATAAAGTCGCACTTAAATAATGATACCTATTATGAAGGTGAGAATATTTCTCTCATCTCGCATGCCTAGAAATACTCCATTATGGTTGGGTTTAGGTGAATGTTAGCATAAAATTAATGAAGAAACATGCCAAAAGTGTTGATAGATATATCAAAATCATCAGTCAAAACCATAGAGAATAAAGTCATGAATAATGCGGAAAGTGTAACAAAGTGCAGAAAGCCAACATCCTAAATACTAAAACATGCGGAAAGAAAGGATTCACCGTGTGATATGAGGAACACTGATCAGAGAGAACCTCCAGCGAGGACCTCCTGCGGGAATCAAAGTTTGGCGTTATTCGCAAATATAAGGCTAATACATCACTACACTTCACTCATTTTTAGCTAGGCTGAAGTAGCTAGGATGTGACAGGAGCTAGAAAGTAGTAGAAGCCGAAATAAGATGGACATTACGGCACAAAAGCCTCCTGAATTGCAGAAATGGCATATCAAATTTCCAGTAGCACATGAACACTCACTTTATTACGAAATCTTAGAAACTAAGACGCCTTGACCGAGAGAAAACATATTAATCAACGCTTGCTTTCCTATCGAAGCGACTGAAGAAGAAGTAGAGAAAGTGGAGGAGGGAGGGCAGAGAAAAGTGAGAGAGCGCGAGAAAGGCAGAAATAGGGAGGTAGGAGAGAGAGGAAAAGCAGAGAGGAGGAAAAAGGAGAAAAGAGAGTGACAGATAGAGGGAGAGAGAGGGAAGCGAGAACGATGCAAAATGTTAGGCAGGATTTTCCGGTTGCCGTGTATGGGGCAAAGAGGGACTCCATATTCAAATTAAAAAAAACGAAACTGAACTTAGCAGGCTTGGAGAAATTGCCTTATATAGTTGAACATGAGTAATAACCATTGTTGTTCGGCAGGTTAACATCAACGAGACTAGAAAATATGGGAAATTTATCCTAAGAAAAAGAAACACATTTCGCTTTCATTACGGATAGCTGGCCTTTAAATGTTTTAACTTAGAGAAAGAACAAAGTCTGATTAGAGTTTATGATTGTTTCATCGCCTAGTGAATATTAAGAAAGGAAGCATGAAACAGCCCACTTGCACTTTCTACTTCCCATCGTTTTGTCCATTGATCATGATCTATAATGTTTTCATTACCTATGTGTGAATGTTCCCATCGTCGATAGCAATAATATTTCGTTTTTTATCCCATCGAATATGGTTTTCTTTGCTGCAACATCTGTCCTGCATCTCCCTCATATTTCTTCAGTAAGTCCGCTGAACCAAAAAGGCGATTGATAGCGAAGATGAGTGAATACGTTTTGCAATGGATAAATGGGAAATGCGATAAGTGAATTGGCTTTCGGAAATTAGAGTGCGATAATTGAAGATATCGATATATACGTTTTAAGCATCGAATGCTATTTGCATTATTAGTTGGTATATGGAGACTGCCTCCCTGATATGCAGAAGCGTTTAAAAAAGAGAGAGAGAGAGAATGGAGGCGAGAAACGAAAAGAAAAGACGAGATATGAAGGATTACAACGGCTTTTTAAAGTGCAACTCGCTAAGAGATGATTGGATGGCAGTGATTTTTCATTTATATTAGCGCATCGAATTTTTTCTACTGATAAAATAAATGCGTTTGCATTGACAAACGAAAAAAACTTCATATTGATTGCTTACAACTTGGAGCCTTTCGACAAAAAAACAACGTCATACTCGATCGAGAAAGAACTCAACGAACGCGAAATCATGCTATATAGCTAATCCCAGGATATAAGAAATCCATGTCCATAGCTTATAAATATGAACTGCTAAAAAACAATTCAACAGTTATTCACAGATAATATATTAATATCTCTCTGACTGTAAAGTATAAGGGTATGGCAAGTATTAATCAAATCTTGTAAGTGGCCACTTTTGCTACTTAAATCTTATAAGGCAGGTTGAATGATGCGATCATTACTTGGAATGAGAAGTGCTAAGAAAAGAAAACGAAAGAACTCGAAAGCGGTCAAGAGGAACTGCCACAAAAATAGCGAACGCTATCGGATGAATATAGAGATAGCGGCCTGTTCCTGCAATATACATTCATCCGTTTGTCGCCTTTCCAGTAAACAAACGCACTCGTCAAATGTTTCGCTGTTTCACAGTCCCGAAGTCAACATGAGAGACAACCTACTTTCTTCTTACGAAGCGTTTTAAAGTATTGACGTGCGGGAAAAAGACTTGCATAATGCCCTTATATAGCCCTCCCTTATATATATATATATATATATATATATATATATATATATATATATATATATATATATATATATATATATATATATATATATATATATATATATATATATATATATATATATATATATATATATATATATATATATATATATATATATATATATAGCGTTTAAAGTAAAAAGGTATATTTGCCAGCGGTTTGATTCATTAATTCGTGGTCACAGCATAATGCTCTCAAGCTTGGAAAAATGGGGAAGGGGGAGGAGGATGGAAGACGTATATTAACAATGAACTTGGGTGTACATGACCAATATTCTTTCAAAAAATTACTTTAATAGTGTTCCTGAATCTACATTGAATCACCTCGTTAGTGAAAATAATACGTGGCAGCACTCATTTAATGACTTATTATTGCCAAACACATATTTAGGTATTTCATAAATGTAAGCATTTCCCCAGCTTCTTGATTTATTGTGGGTGTTCGATTATGGCATAGAATATAACGGATGAGATGTGGCTTCAAAACTAACAAATCATTGTTGATAGTTCATCGAAAATATCAATTTCTTGTTTTACGTCTAATCTAGGATTTGTTAGGACAAGTTCACTTGGCTTAAATACGTACTTTCTAGTGCCGAATTGTGGAGCTTTTCGTCTTGTAATATACAATGCAAGCCTAAGAATTCGTTCTATTCCCTAGCCATATCATTTCCTTTTTCGTTTTCTTTTTTTGACAGACTTTGCTTAGCATTTACGTGCCAAAAGCACAGTCGTCTAACTAATAGCTGGTGGCTTCTTTAAAAGAATATTCGCGGCTTCTATGACGAGACTGTCAATGATAAGACTGATAATATTTAAGTTCAATGATGATTTCGCTGTGATAATATTTAAATTTACTGATGTTATTACTGCTTAATAAACTTTCATCGGTGTTAATTGACATCATCATTGTAAGATATGAATTAATTTTATTCATACTTAGCTGACGAATGTTATAAACAGCACTGACGACTTGTTGTAAGAACGCTATGAAAATAAAAAAGTTCGTGAGATAATTTTTTTCGGCTGGAAATTGGTTACTGAAATTCTTTTCAAAAACTTAGAAAATGCAGCTAGAAATAAAGGCAAATAAAAAATCCAAAAAACAGCATGCATGCCCATTACTCTATCGTCAATATCACGAATATGATACTAGCTTGTTCATCTAGATGAGCAATGCCTTATCATTTATATGTTCTACTCGTTTTCACCTTTCAACTTTAATACAGCAACATTGCTCAGGAAATATTGTTGCCATGAAAAAAAAAGAAGAAAAAACCAAGTAATTTCGATATCAATGATTAAATTCAGTGCTATAAAAATTGGTTCGAAAGTAAAATTCTGCGAGAAATAAATGATATTTTTGGATTATTTATTATGGAAAGAGGTAGTTACTACAAGCGAAAATTCATGCTTAACAATTTTTGCGTCATTGCAATCAAAAGCTCTTTTATTCACTTGCATGCATGCCATTCCGGAGATAAATTTCTATCACAACTACTCGTTCACAAATAATTTTTGTAGTAGTGATATGAGTTAGGAAAATAAACTGATGGAAAAGAGCATCCGAGGATCTGGCGCAATTTGTAATTTTTTAGTTCGACAAATCACACAGACTATCATCATAAGATTTCATGAACTACAAGGTCATGCATCATGCATAATAACACATTCATATTCTACCTAGTCCGTTCGCACGTACAAAAATGCTCTAAATAATTATCGTTCTCTAATGAACTGATCGGTGTAAAATGTATAAAAATTTTTCGATAGTTTTAAATGCCTCTAAATGCCTTTGAAGTTCACTATGAAATGTTCCCATTTCCGTAATTTATAAGAAACGAATTTAGCAACTCTAGTCTTAATACCTGGCGATTTAAAACTATGAATACATAAGCATATACAAGTTTGTATATATATATATATATATATATATATATATATATATATATATATATATATATATATATATATATATATATATATATATATATATATATATATATATATATATATATATATATATATATATATATATATATATATATATATATATGCAAAGAAACGATAATGCTATAAGGCGTTTTGGAAATGCAAATCTGCAAAGATAGAGAAAATATATCAGAAAACATAAAAACTTCCAAATTTTTAAAACATGAGTTTCCGAACCTTAGAACTTAAACGAGACGTTTGGGAATAGGAATGATCACCGGAGGAGTGTATCATTTCTCTATTCGCTAACAAAGCCATCGCGAACAACCATGATTTGAAATCGAATTTATCATTCCCCATGGACAAACTTTACGCTTCTAAGGCATTTAAATCGTTGGAATCGGTCTCCCGTTTGCACTTTATTTTAGTAAAAAATTTAAGGATATTCTCTAAATTGGAATCAAATTCCACTTGATCCATACTTATGATCCTGTTAACAACACTTATTCCCCTTCGATTTCTCTAAAATTTCAACGATCATTTTCAGTCGATGGTTAAACTTCCTTTCAAAACAGCATTCCGCGAATGACGTTAGGGAAGTTCATTGGAGTTGAGGAACACATCTATCACCGTATAAGTATATCGGAAGACCATTTGCTGCTTAACATAAGCGTTGAATTTTTATTATAACATGTTCAGCTGAGTGGTAATTAAATTTAATTGCTCTTTTCCATACACTCATAAAAGAAATGACATTAGTGTCCATTCTAAATTCCGCATAATATCTCTATGAAATTTGCAAAGCCGAATTTCTTATGAAAGTATGCTGAAGGCTGCAATTATTGGATAATATATGGGCCAATACGAAGCGCTTTCAATGTACTGGCAATCATTTAAATTTCCTCTCTATTATAGCTCCATCTCATGCCGCTTGGACAAAGAATAAATACAAATATTATAGTACAAACGTTGCAACATATTTTAAAAAATGAGAACATCAGGAATACAAATCAGTTGAGAACATCAGGTGTTTTCTCGAGTAGTTTGTATGAATAAAGCTGAAGCGAAATCGGTCTGATCGATTGCATTTTTAGGATGAACGCTATGAAGGGATGAATAAACCACTCTCCAAATGTGCCTTTGAGACACCCTTGACTCAAATTACTGGCTAAAAATGCGACTCATCATATCTGTAGAATAATTCGTCATTATCCATCTAGCAGTTAGTGTTTTACCTTGTTTTCATCTCACATTTCAATCAGCAAGTTTCTCTTCGTTGGATATACTCTTTAGCTTAACTGAAATTTCTGTCTTTGGGAAGTTTTTAAGTATTTCTATTTATTAATAATTGAAAATGTTTATACTCTAATAATGAATGGGAATTAATGAACGGGAATTAAATCCTTGGTGCTTAGTATGGTATATAGCAACAGTATATATCAGTAGCGTTTAATGTTCATTTCCTCGAACATGCTCAACTTCACCTACGTATACAGCAATGTTCGGAGTTCACCGCCACCCCCCTTCTCTGGCGAGAATCCTCGCGAGGCCCTCTCGATCAAAAGTGCTCCACTCCGGCGGAGGCCCCCGGTTCCCTGTGGTGCCCGCGTGGTTTTGGTCGTCTCTGTGAGGGACCTCAGAAGCGCGAATACTGCGCTCGCAAGCTGGAAAAAAAATCTTCCATTAAGTCACAGGAACTGTGTCATGCAATTTTTTGAAATGAGAAGCGCTGAAATGCAACGTGGCACACATTTGTCATCAGGTAAATAGCGGTTTATCGTGAAAGATCATATTGAGATAATATGGACGCAATGAAAAGGCATGACGGAAAACCTCATGTGAAATGGAAGTATCTCTCGAAGGAAAGAAAGCACTCGTAAGGTATCAAGAAGCTCTGTGACGTAACTTCAGCGTAGACCTTTGTAATCCAAACGATAAGCAAAAACTATTACTGCGGAAGTTTCACAGTTTTGCTGTCCCATCTTCTCCTCTCATACTTGCCTTTTTTTGTTTCTGGTGTCGAGAAAAACTCGTTTATCGGAGAAGAAGTCGGAACAAAATTTACAAACTATATTCTCCGCGCCTTACAGCACAGACATTTTGAGCATTACCGAAATGCTTTCACACCCGTTTGCAAATTCATTTTGGAATACTGCACTCCCATAAGTCTCGTTACTTGATTTCTGATATCAAGTTACTGGAGAACGTCAAAAACACTTCACCTACATTGCTTTCCACAAAATTTATCGTGGCTCATACAACTTTCGGAATATCGCAGACTAAATTTATTCTTTGTTATAAAGTTGTGTTCGGCTTTTCCGACATCCAAATGTCAGAAATATTTGTTTGTCCCTCCCCGCTGTCGATGTGCACAACAGTTCCAGCTTGCCAAAGCATGTTGCATTACAAGCAATATCCCGCATAATTTCCAATTTCGCTCTACTCGAATCTAGAAGTTGCTTCCCACCGATATCATTAGCGCACCCATTCCTTCAGTTTTTAAGTTTGGCTGAGTATACTTTTGTATGGCTTCCCACCTCGGGACGTTGAAATCAATGAATAAATAAACAAAAGACATGCAACATAGTACCTTTTCAGAGAGTTATGCATAATAAAAAAAACTACCTTTTCAGAGAGTTATGCATAATAAAAAAACAACTGTAGAAACAGCGTTTGATTATCATAAGAAAAAAGCAATCTGCAGGGACGTCACAAAATAGTGCTCTTTGTCTAGTGCGGTTTTTAAATTATAATCTAGTATACTTTGCTTCCTCCAAAGCATTGAAAGCCATAAATTAACACACATACATTGGCACCTAAAGTACCACAAGAAACTTTGATAAAATGCGATAAAATATGCAATTTTTAGCATATGTGCAAACATCACTGAAGAGAACACGATTCTACTCACTGAAGTCGAAAGGTTACGGAGAAGAGGAGCGGCTATCGACACAATCCGATGTTACACTCTGTGGCTTGAAATACTCTGATTATTCTCGCTTGAAGAAATGCTTCGGAAAGAGTAACGAGGACCCTTTCATTCACCTTTTTATCTACCTGACAACGTTAAGAGTTTTTTAATCTCCATCTTCCAAAAATAATCAATACAAAGTCATCCTGAAGAAACAAGATTTACTGCTATTTTCTCCACTACCTTTTGTGTATGAGTAAATTCCTCATAAATGAGAGATGAAGGTTTTATTGACTCGTCAAAAAAATAGCGCAAAGCACCATCAAGGTAACATCAAAACATAGATATGGTATCCAGGGCATTTCAACTGCACGTATTCGAAACGCCACTTCAGCAGATTTTGACCGCAGAATCCGTTCCACCCAAAATGTCTCGACCTCAAGTGGTGCCATGATGCGATCTGTGTATATTGAACGCACCTGAAATTAATAACGAAAATCGACTTATCACTGCTCTTTGACCTGGAAGCAAAAATTCGAAGCCTCAAATCGTTACACTCTTAAAGTTTTATGCATTTTATAAGTCAAGTATTTGTATCCTTCTAGAGATCGGCATTTTACTTGTCTAATCAAACGACAAGGACTGAACTGTAGAGCAAAAATTCATGTCGCTAAAAGGTAAGAAAATTAGAGACAGGTCGGAGGAAAGGGGAGGGAGAAGCGATACGGAGAGTGAATGGAATTTTCTCGATCAAAAGGAGCAGAAATCGTCACCCTTGGCTTTTTCTCTTCTAAACTCCCTGTGTCAATCTTGCTCAACTGGAGCATATTTCCACTGCGCTAACATTTCATCTTTGCCATTAAATTTTTACTGAGTATTTCCGGTAAAAAACTTCCCATTGGCTGAATTTTTGCCACATCTTTCATCAACGAAATCAGTGTTCTTTCTAGTGCAAATATCTTTATTAGTTCATTTTACAGCATTAGATATAAAATGTGATTTCAACTAAATCTAGAGTTTCATATTTACGAGAAAGTTTTCTATTTTATAGATTAGTGATTCGACTCACCGAAAGCATTCTCTGTTGATAGGTGTCGTTTTGAAGAATTTGAAGCATTGCGCTTAGCAATTTTGTGGAGGTAATTTTCCTCTTATGAATAATTTCGGCAAATCCACATTGATATGCTAGAAGTGAATTTTTCATTTGATCGGCAAAGAACGGTATCGTCAATAATGGAACACCAGCACAAATTGCTTCTTTTACGCTGAAAAAAAAAACGTATAAGGTTTTACCAGAGGAAACTTTTTTTCTTGACTTTTTTAAGCAAATATTTAAATATGAGCCAATTTATGCGAAACTTTATCGGGAATTATTGGTCGCATTTGATTTGTATAGAGCATCGCAAACAATTGTTGCCTTATCTTTTTTTTTTTTCTGCACACTTCGTTGGAATATTTCAAAATTCATTCAAACTGAGGTGAACGCTTGCTCTATGCAAAAGCAAGTAGACTATGACTGAGATGACTAAAAAATTTGATTAAATGTGGCGATTGATTCGATGAACGACTGAAGGCGATCATTGATGGTGCAGGTGAAATATAAACTATATTGGTTGATTAAATTGCACTAAGCATTTATTTATTCACTTGCCGATAAAAGTGGCATATGCTTTTGATGGATGATAATGATACTGATAAGTTAGAACTTGAATGCAGCAACAATAACTGATAGCTTACTAATAAATATGTGATGACCTATTAAATAAAGGAATATTATGTGGAAATTTTTTCCCATCTTTTATATATTTTTGAAAAATTCGCATTCCCAAGGCCTCTTATGGTAGCGTCATGCCTTCAACTTGCATTTGATTGCATGTGTATCTGTCTACCCCTCTGTTTGCCTGACTGTCTGCTAAATATTTTCAAATGGAGAACCACTGAAGTCGAGTAGCAAAATTTTGCAACTATAATCGGCGTCTTGGGATGATGACTTGTTACACCGAACTTTTATGTTAATCAATCCATTTCCATATCACCTGAAGGCAACTTAAATCGCTAAAAATTTGCAAACATTTACATCGATCGGATTTTTATTTCATAGAGGTGGAGACAAATAAACGACTTTTTTTAAACGGTTAACTCGAAGAGTGGATTAACAAAGACGCGAAGCTATCATTTCACTTATTTTATTATTTATTGTCAATTTATGAAATCTGTTTGTGAATTGATCAGAGCAAATAATTAAACCTCCTGGCTAGCCTCTTTGGTTTATTCGTGAGGCAAATTTATTTGTTTATTATGTGATATGACATACCTTTTGAGGCCGGCATGAGTGAAGAAAAGTTTAGTTCGATTGTCATGTAAAATAGCACTCTGGGGTGCCCATGAGATAGTCATCACATGAGAAGCAAGGCGTTTAGGCAATTTGATTTTAATGCTCCAGATTACGCGATAATCGACAAGTGAATTGAAAGCTTCGATAAAACTTTTAATAACCTGTAATATTTGAGAAAATGATTAAATAACCATTTTTATGAAAAAATTATTAAGAGGAGCAAAAAAACATAGTTATTTTTTAATAGATAATTATGAAAATTTTTCTCTTGACTTCAAAAAATTCCTTTCTAAAAACAAAAATTTCCCATTAATAAGAAATTATTTTCCATGAAAATTGTTTCTTGAGTTCTTCAAAAATTATCTCTAACAACGGCTGAAATATGTTCATCCTGATGGAAATAATTCGAAAATATTTGAGCTTTCATTTGAATCAATACGTGAAAATTCCAATGAAATTTCTTATTTTTCAGAATGCTATTCATTCAATTCAAATCCATAGCTCATCCTGATCGGAAAAATTCGATAGAAATGAGAGAGAGAAAAAAAAAGAAAAGATAAAGATGATTGATAAAGAAGAGTTGTTATTAATGATTATCGAGCGAACAGTAAAGGAGAACTGAAAGGAAAATAATAAAAGCGGACGAAAGAGAAATTGAACAAATAGCGAGTAATAAATGAACTGGATGAAATATTCTTAAGAGAAGTCTTTTACATTCGGTGGCGCAATTGTCCAATCAACGATCGATCCAAATGCAACATAAACTGTACCACGTGAACGTGGATTAGAAATAAACTCCTCGATATCATTTGGTAGACGCCTTGGAACTTAAACTGCATAATGGGCTCAGAAATTAATTGCGTTTAATACCGATATACTTCAATAATTATATGATATATAAGTTGCAACTATATAAGTTTTCAATTCTCTGTAACCACTTCTATGTGAATAATAAATTTCCCTTCTTAGTGTGCGTTCATTTTGGTGTTCCTTCATTTCCCCCCTAAAGAAAAAAACAAAATTTTCCATAATAAATAAAAATATTTGTTCAATGCTAATAAAAAGTCAGCAGTATATTCAACGAATTAGATATTTATTTAGAAACAATTTCTTATGTTAAAGAAAGCCCCGAAAAGCGTCATTGTGAGAAGTTCTTCAAGTATTTTCACACAATGAGCGTTAATTCAAATTTCCGCACTAAATATTTAACAAGAAACTTTGTTGAGAGAAATATTTCAAAAAGGAAACAATATGAAAATAATATTGAGACAAGTAATAAATGAATTGATTTTTTAAACAGTTTTAAAATGATTTCCACTTAAAATAATCCGCTGAGTTGCTTGAATGTATTCAAAAATCACCTTCACATGGCGTTGTTGTGAAAATTAACATATTGGAAATTGTCGATGGCCAACGATATTTTTGAAAATATTCATCAATCGTTATAGAAGCACTCTAAAATTTCGTTTATAAGAATAAAAAATGCGGACAAAAAATGAAATTTAATTGGCAGAAAACCTTCTGAAATGTCATATGCTATATGCCTCAAGTGAAACACCCCTTCATAGAAACTCGTAGCTGATAGACGATCGGCGTTTTTCCCCCTAGAAACGTGAAAATAGAAACCTCACACAACTTCAATTCAAAAAAAAAAAATTGGTCTTGAAATTGAGAGAATTTTATGTTGTATTCATACAAGAATTAGAAACGAGAGAAATAGTACTTACGGAAATAAGGTCCTTGAAGCCATTATCGAAGCCAGCTTTACGTGCACCATGTTTAATAATACGTTCACCGAGTATACCAATGCTCACTTGTTCGACAAGCACATCACGGAATACCTTCAATCTGCACTCAAAGGAACGAACATCATAGCTCATTCGATCGTGCCTCAAATAGTAACTGAAAAAGCATTTTCATGTGAAAGGATGCAGCACCCGCGCATGAAGCATTTATTATTGAATTCATCAGCTCAAGTAGCGTTGAAATATTTCCCACCATTGGGGGGCAATGGGTTAATATAAGAAAGCATGGGGGGGGGGGGTGCAGTGAAATGGCTGAATTAATATATGAAAGCATGTGTTTTTCGGATACCAAGCCAATGAAACATTTTCGATGAAAATACTTATATTAAAGATGATGTAAATTCGAAGTTCCTTCACTTTAAAATCTATATCAACGTTTCTGATAATCAGGTCTTGGATGAAAGTATTTAATTTGAAAGTTGTAAACCGAAAAGAGATTTTCGAAACTTCAGGATCGTCAGCATGAGATGAAGTCCTCAAAGTCTTAAAACGATGATTCATTTATTGTCAAATAGGAGATCTTATATAAATGATGAAATCTTTAAGCACAATTACAAATAATTATCTCGTAAAATTTGCGCATATATTGATCAAGAGGAGAATCTATTATTTGTGAGAGATTTTTCTTTTATTCATTTAAATTTTAACGAAAAAAAAATGATGAAAATATAAGTAAAAAGCAAATTTTCAATAAACCCAACTTTGGTGTAGCGATCGGATTTCTTGCGAGTGCTTTTAACGTTGAATGCGTGTTGAAGAAATCTGATGGTTTTTCATAGATTATGCTTATAAAGTTTTTCTTCAATGTGAAAACGGAAGCTTCTTTAGAAAAGATTAATTAATTCTTGCGACTGCAATCCGTTTTACTACTAGTAATATCATGGAATGGTCATCGACTTGTTTCGAGTTATAATGGAACTCTCCAATTGGATATTTTCAGGAAGTAATTTCAATATTATTCTATCCGAGCTATTTGTTCGATAAGCGTAATTCTCTGGTCAATACTCTAGACCCTCCTAGTTTCCCACCCTTCCCCCCTTCCCCTCATCCTCCACCCAACGACCGAAAATAGTCATTTTGACCTAATTTATGGCTCAATTCAAGATATCATAATGAAATATATACAAACATTTTTACTGTCGCATCTCTACAGTACGGATGCTTAGCACTGTTGATAAACAGAAAAGATTGAAAGTTGCATTATTTGTTTAGAATTTTGAATGCATATTACACCTGTTGTAGAAAAGAGTGCAATTCGTGTGCCAAAAATTCTCTTCGCATTCAACGATATAGTCGCCGCCGAATTTGGGAACATTTCGTCGGCGATCACCAAATCCCAACTTATATTTAATATACGTTTGAATATTGCTACAAATATTCTTTTTTAATATACAATAATAAAAATATAATAATTGTTTTTAGCATACGATAATAAAATATAAAATGCAATTCAACATATATTGTTTTGTTAATTTACAAAAATAAAAATTCAAAATGGTTATCTCCGGTTTGATATTAGAGTAAAGTTGATTTCATTGAAACTTTAAAAGAACATTGAAATAAGAAAAGTATAGATACATTCAAAGAACGTTAGTAACTATAGAAGATGCACAAAATGTGCATAATGGAAACTATGAATCAAATTCATACCCGATTTTGAAGAATATCGAAAGAATATATCGCCTAGTAAGAATCCACCTTCAATACCATCAGGTATGAAGTCAAGATGCCATGTAAGGAATCCGAATGCATTAAGTGTACGTCCACCGATTTCCATGGGTATAAGAGCTTGAGCATTCACAATATTATCGTTTAACTTAAATCCTGGCTCGAGCGCCTCGGTAAACATTGTCACATGATGACCATGACTTACAAGGCTGTAATATAGTGCACTTTATCGAAATTTAAAAAATTGTTCATCACACTTCGGATAAATTTATATGTATGAATAGCTATAGTGTTATAGCAAACTACTATAGTTTGAAAAAGCTTGAAGGTAGAGGTTAGAATTAAAGGAATATTAATATACAATTCCTAACAATGTTTCGATATTGATCTCCTTTTTGAGGTTATCATCGAGGTATTTGTTACTATCATCGAGGTATTCAACAGCCATCCTATATCTGTTAAATGTTGCTATAATTTCCACTGTAATTATTTTGATAGCACCGTTAAGTGTTGATAAGCAATTTTGAAGATAATTTTGAAATTTATCATTATATAATAAACAAAACGAAAAAATATATAAAGATTAAAAAATAAATAAAGGTAGCAAAGATTTTATCGAATTTCTGCTATAGAATTTATGAGATATTCAAACAAACTTCTTAGCAAGTGGAAGCATCGATAACGCATGACTTTTTGAGTTGTACATATTTGCGAATAGTATATTAGCTGCATCATATTTTGAAAATATTGCAAATGATAGCAAAACGCTCAACAATATCGAGATAACCATAGATTTTTTTTTTACTTCCAGTTCCTAAAAATTTATTTAGTGTAACTTAATGGAAAATAGAAAAAATTCACTAAAAAAATTTAATAAATTTTTTAAATTGCACACTCTCTGATTTGAAATTCTTTTAATCATGGTTGAAATCTTTAAAAGTATAGAGAACGAATAAAGGACTAAATTTAAAGGCATTTTTAATGCTAGAAAATGATAAAGTACTTTTATTGAAAAATCCCTCAGATTAAAAAAAAAAAAACGAGAAAATTCTAAGCCGAGAGAGTTTTTATAACTTAATAAAGAAACGGTGGTTATCGAATATTCAACCATATAGCCTCACCTGCTTTCGCCTTGTCGTTATGCACCTAATGCGACGTTTCCTGATAACGCAAAAATGCATATCACTATGTAAATAATGGAAATTACGTGAATTGCTCATAATTTTCGTTTCTCTTTATTATCATTGCACAACAAATGACAATGATAAGATATACTGTTATCTATATCCCATTAAATTATAGTGAAAGAGTGGACTTTCATTTAAAAATGACAAATTTTTTGATGACTATAGATAAGATTGGTTTTGGACAGCATTCATGAATCTTCACGATGCAAGTACTTCGTTTCGTCAACCGCAATAGTTATGCCGGAAAGTGTGAAAGATATCGTGGTATTAGGCACGACGGGGAGCACTGTGAAGGATGACGGCTTGAGGAGAAGTAAGGAAACATGGAGATGATTTAGCATGTATACTAACTATTTATTAACCATAATTCTTCGGTCGTAAATGCTGTGCTTGAAACGTCTGAAAGGTTGATGCGATTATGGGCTATACTGCACTGGAAACTGTTAAGCAGAAAAGCGGGCTTAGTGCCTTGATTGCTAAAGATGGAGGCGGCGAATGGTGGAGGTGGAAGGGGTCGTTAGGGGGGGGGGGGTGCTTAGCGAAATCAATGAGTGGTTGAGATCGTTAAATCTCTGAGCTCTTTTCACACTATGTATGATGTGTTCAAGCATTTAGTGTTGCACGAAAGATTCGCATACAATTTTACAAGCAAACAAATGAGTAACTAATGAATCATGATTTCTGAGCTAAGCGCAGAATTCAATAGTCAGGATCGCATCTGATTCCGATGATAAATCGTTTAACGTTAACCATTATTCTCGACGCTTAGCACAAGATTATGAAAAGAGCAGAAAAAAAATTCTTTTTGGAAATGCAGATCCGCGGTTTATATCTTGATTAGGACCTACAAGGCTAATACATCACAACACCATTATATCTATCTTCCTATGCTTCTCACACAGAAACGATGCACAACTTCCACGACATTTTGTACCGAAATAATCCTCCAATATGCGTTGTGGAAGTATTTCTTCTAAATGCATGACCTATTTGAAAATTGCGAGATATTCTGCTGTCGCCTCTTCTTCTATAACTCTCCATTAAAATATATTCCATTCAACAATTGATCACCTTCAAATTCATTTAAAAAAACATATCAACGTTCCAACTTTTCGATTTTGAATTCATCCGAACTTCGTTAACAGTTAGACATTCCCTAAAGAAACTACTTCAAAACATCAGCCCTACTTGGCAATTGCTAATCCATTGTCCGTGACAGCTTTATTAAGACGCCCGATTGCTAGAGAATTATTTATTGCAAAACCTGAATAAGCCAACGAGGTGGAAGGATGTAAGTAGTACTATCTCATTACCGTATCCCGAGGATGGATTTTTTCAATTTCGCGCTTTTTCTTCCATTTTCACTCCCGAGGCGAAGAGCACAAGCGTCGCGCGTGAGTGCGCTAGCGTTCACGCGTCGCGTTGCATCTATAGTCTATAGGGCTGCATTCGCAAGTTTCACGTGGGGTTTTTCGGCGGTCGTTGGTGGCGACATCTTTGTATCCTGAGGGTGGGCTCGAGCTTTTTCCGGAACCTCATCAAGTTGAGTACGAAAAGGATGACGGAAGCCGAAAGAAAAAGTTTCATCGCTTATGCCAGTTAGTGTTTTTTTGTTCGAAGGCATTTTACCAAACATTTTTCAAAAATTCTCACATTTGACATTATACAATAGTGTTGATAATAGAAATTCTCGAATTTTAATAATAAAAAAAATTTCTCTCGGATATTAATGAGAATTTCCCAACTGTATTCTTTCCAAGTGTTTGGCTTTTATGAAACTATACAATTATGGAGTTGATGATTGTGGTTTGAGTTGCAATTTTTTGAATCAAAATAACACATTGCAATTTGTAAATGGCTTACAGTTTCGCATATAAATTTCACTCATTTGGAATATGTGTTGAAAAGAGAGAGAGAGAGAGAGGAGGTGAGAGAAAGCCGAATATTTTAATTCCGTTATTCGTTTATGATCGTTTAAAGAAATCATTTGAATAAGTGGTGATTTCAGGAAGTGATAATTTATTGTCTGTGAAAATATTTTAGTGATATACAGTGAACATTTAACTTTACGCAATAATAGTAATTGTAATTACGCAAGCAATTGTAATTATAATGCATTTTTGATGTCAAATCTAATGTTTTTGAACGGGTGTGTGTAATGATAAAATAAGTGGATTAAATATTAGTGTGCTGTAACAGAGAAACTATAAAGCTGTTATATTCGTTTAAGCATTCATGCATCATTTCACGAATGGAGCAATTTACTGTACCACTTAGTTGACTTATTTTATAAATTCAAGCAGAAGTATATTACACTTTTTTTCTGGAAGGAAATATTTCTAACGCTTGGCTAAAATTTGATGAATTAATTATAATATGATGCTGAAGAAACTTTTCAAATACTTGTTTTTCTATGGTTTTATGAATTATTTAATTCGATGAAATAAGGTATTTTAGTTTCTGATGTACGCTAAAACCTTCTAGTTCACTAAAAATGAGGAGCTTTTGAAGGAAATATCCTCACTGACCGAATTCAACTATGCCAATTGAATTTGGCAAATATTATTTGATCCTGTCGTGAAAACTTCCTATCTTTCAATTTTTTTCCATCCCTTTTGTTTAACTATTTATTCTTCTTCAGTGCAAACAATATGGAGGGGTTTTTTTTAAATAAAAGGTTTTTGAACTATGCAATTTCTAATATGAGACACACAGAGCTGTTATTGGAATAGCGTTATGACCTCATAAATTGAAAAAAGATATTTTAATCTCATAAACATTTACTGTAAAAACTTTTTGTCTTGTTTCTTACTTTTTTCCTTTCATTTTTTTTCGTGATTGCAGTGGAGTTTCTCTTTATTTTTCTAGTTTCAATAATTCTTTTAATGCAGTAGATTTTTTCTTTTTGGGGAAAAATCGTATCTTTCATAATGTTAACGACATGGTCATTTAAAAAAGAATCTTATTCAAAAATCTCAGATTTGACTGAATTTTTTTTAAACAAAGAAGTGGACCCATATTATGAATTTCATTTAGTGGGGCGAAGAAGTGGCGTTAATTGTTTCAATGATTTCAATAAAATTGCAAAATCTCTCTTGTTTTTTTTTTGTTTTTGTTCACCCCCCCCTTTTTTTTTTTTAAATTTATCCTCTCTCTCTTCTTTACTTATACTTTTTTTTTCGATTTCCGAAATGAAATTGAACTTTGCTGCAATATTTCAATGTTTCAGCGTCACGTGGTCCGGGCAAAAGACAAATAAAGCCGAATGCGGCCGTTCTTCTAGGCGTTTCCTCGACGAATGAGGCAGATGATGATGACGATGAAGATTTCGTTGGTTAGTTGTGATTAATTAATGACATATTTTACATAAGTTTGGTTATGCTTTTATATTTGTTTTAAAACGATCTATATTTTATCCTTACGTTGGTCCATTTATAGTGTTTTTTCAAGTTACCTTGGTGATTGTCATAAGCTTTGAGATTTTGCCAAAATGAGTAACTATATTCTGTTCTTTTTTTTTGTATTGTCGTGATTCATGCTATTCCATTCGTGAAGGTCAGGGAAAATTTCCAAACGTATTTAGACGTGAAAAGAAATTCGCATGCATTTTTGCAATGGTCAGATTATGGGAGGTCAAATTTTCTATGGTTGTTTTGTGTCGGTTTTTAGATTAATTGAAATATAATGGTGTTGTCTCAAACATTTTAGTTTTTGTTTATAAACTTTGAAATTGAATTGAACTAGATGCAAAAGCGCATGCTGTGCCAACTTTTCTGGTCCATTACCCCAGTTATTATGTATACGTATCGTTGATGCATTAAAGCAGTTCGCTGAGTATAGCTCATTTTCGATTCAATTTTCTACAGCTGTTGCATGAGATATAGTGCAACCGTTTGACTTCTGAAGTTTGGGATTTTTGGCATTGGCAATATACCTGTTCGTAAACCTGAATTAACACAATGGATTTGATGAGTGAAGTATCGCGACGATTTGTCAGTTATTTTTTATAGGCATATGCCTCAGATCGAAGGTTAAGCAAATTGTGCACCTGTCTGCTTCATCCCACTTACCTTCCGACCAAAAGGCGGTTACAGGCTGAGGAATTGTATTAAATAAACTCTTAGGGATCTTTAGTATAGCACATAAGTCTCGAAGGTTTAAATTTAAAAGGGAAATTTTACAGCTGAGGAAAAAGTGGCAAGTTTGAGTTCATCGGATTCGGACAACGAAACGGATTCGGCCACTTCTGATGAAGACGACAGTGAGTCGGAAAGTGGTGCGAGTGATGAAAGAGACGACGACGAGGTTGTGTTCGATTTCACATTGTATGCGAATGACATTCGGTGTTATAATAAAAATTAAATAACATTTTAAAATTCTTCATAATATTTTTGGAAAAATTTGAAAGAAATACAAAAGAAGCTTGATAACAGTAGTTGTTTTATTTTAATGTGTTTTAAAAACTCCAAATGCATTTTTAGTATTCCAGTGAGACTTTAAGTTTTATTAGCTTTGCATGCATGTTTCATTCCTTTTATTGATAAGCCCTTCATTTTTCATTGTTTTTTTCTGCACTAAGTGCAACTGATACGAATGTGAGTTGACGTAATGAAAAGAGAATCATTTACGGGGAGCATTTATTGAAATCAACAGTTGAATCTGCTATCTTATATTAAAATTAGTGGAACAACTATCCGTCTTTCACATTAAAAGTGCTGCTATTATCTGCCGTTTATCAGCGTTAAAAACTGCTACTGCTATCTGCGGTTCAGCGAAGTGTTATCGCCACAGCTTGCTAGCGGGCATGTTGTAATTTGGAAAAGAAACTTGTTTTGCGTTTGTAAGTTTTGTTTTTGCAGCGCGAAACGTTGGAATCGGAAAGGTCGAAAGCCAGTCCTAAGGAGGATGACGAGGTTTGCGTAGTTTTTATTATTGTGTACGACACATTATTATTTATTATTGTTTATTATTGTTTATTATTGTTTAATTATTTTTTACTTGTTATATATATATTATATATATGTATATATATATATATATATATATATATATATATATATATATATATATATATATATATATATATATATATATATATATATATATATACATATATATATATATATATATATATATATATATATATATATATATATATATATATATATATATATATATATATATATATATATATATATATGTGTACATATACGTATATATACATATATACATGTATATATATATATATATATATATATATATATATATATATATATATATATATATATATATATACATGTTGTTGTTTAAAGGAACAGTGATGTTGTTATTGTTTGTTATTATTGTTCCGTAATTTTGAGGTTTGTTTAATCGAGACGATTTGAAATTTTATTCGACAATTAGGATGAAAATTTTTACGTCGGAATGAAGTAGTTGGTAATTTGCATAATCGATGTCATTCTGTATTTGAGAGCAGAGCAGAATGACGCGTGAGCAGCGTAGGACTGTGTCCCACTTCATTCATTTTCGTGAAATTGCATAGCTTAACATTATTGGCCAAATTTTGCTATAGTAAGCTGTAAATCTTACTGCAAAGCTACAAAGGAGGAAAAAAATTTTGTTTTGTTTTCAGCTGATTTTTCATTGAATTTGTGAAAGCATCAAACTTTTTCCAATGTTTCTTTCAGTTGGCTGCAATTTGCTCGAAGTCCTGAAATTTGCTGACAGGTCACACCTCCCCTCTCTCACCTGTCTCCCTCCTTTTTCATCTTCAGAATGCATTGGGCGAAAGGGAACATGCATGTCTGATGAATACGTAAAATAGATTGAGTGCATATTCCATTACGGGTATGTTGTGCTAAAAGCATCTTGCATTGAGCTTTTTATTCTCTAATTTCTTATATCATTTTTTACCACCCTGAAAATTTGCTGATTTTAGCCGAAAAGCTCAGGTAAATAAGGAGAAAGGGAACATTGGGAAGAGGAGAATGCGGCCATTAGGCGGTCGACGTCGACTAATGGAGCTGTAGGTCATCAGTTATTGTGAGGAAGACTGTCTTGGTATGATTTTTACATGTGATGTAATTACGCTTGTTCTTTGTAGCCCACTGCCTATACTCATGGTAGTTTCGACAAGGGAGAGGCGGAAAGGGTTGAAGGAAGGGAGGATGTTCAGCTCGGAGCACCATGTATAATAATTAAAGTTGTTAGAACTCTTAGCAACATATCTATGATATTTTTTCCAGGCTGGTCTTATTTGCGCTCTTTGCCTGAATCAGCGCGATGTGGTTCATAAGGAAGAAGTAATCCAATGTGACAGGTGAGGCGCCTACAGATTTATTCCAAGTTTGTTTGGTGTTTAAGAAAATTGAATCACGAGTTTGTTTCCAGTCAGAAATTGACGATGAAGATGTGCGACCTGTCTGAATATTTACGTCTACGGGCTGAACGTCTCCATAACGAGCTGATGTTTCACCACCTTTGTTGATTTAGTCGATTGCTATACCGGCTTAATTTGCTTATTAATTAACTTGATTTACCCTATGCAGTCATCATTGTAACGCTCGGACGTTTAGTACAAAAATGTGCTGTATTTCTGTCGTTAGAAGGCAACTGGCAAAAGCGGTGTCTTATGCAAGTCATTCAGCTGAAATGAAACGTGATATTTGATTAGTCTGCTAGGGTTTTCATGAACCCCAGTCATTTGTGGCTGATTTGATTGCTGTCGCAGGGATTTTCCTCTCTAGACTTTACTATTTGGCAGGTGCGGGCTAGCTGTTCACGAGAGTTGTTATATGGTGGACAACACAGAAGACTCAGATAGTACGCTATCGAGTGCAGTGACGGAGCCATGGTTTTGTGAGCCATGCCTCTATGGTCTCAAATCGCCTCCCTACTGCGAATTGTGCCCTAGTCGATATGGAGCATTCAAACGCTCGGGTAAACTTTTATTACGTTTTCCTTGTTGCCAAACATCTTTGGTAAGCCGCCTCTCTGTCCCAACTTGTAAGCGTTTGACGGCAGTCATGTTTTAAACTGTTTTTTTCCAGAACATGGAGATCGGTAATATGGCTTGGAGCCGAATCTAGGTGGGAAGCAGCGAGATGATGTAAGAGAGAGTATAGAGGTCAGTTGAAGCAGGGACGAAGGAAACGGGTGGAGGTGGGGGGGGGGGGGGGGAGGGGGGAGAGAGAAGCAAATGTGATTTGAAGTATAAAGCTAAAGCAGAGTGGGTGAAGGTGACCTGATGTGTAGTTTGGAACTTGGCCTAATGAATAACGATTTTGCGACTCTAGAACTGAGCAAAAATACTGTTGCGTCTCCAACAAAACTGGGAAGTTAAAAACGATAAAAACGGTCTTTGTAATGATCCTATCCTATATATGATGATGCGCATGCAGTGCGGATTTTTTTCGTTGTTCATGGGTTGGATGGGGTCGTCTCAAGGGGTCAAGGGATTCGTTTACGAGTCGAAGGGTAGGTTCATCGATCACATTATCAGTTCATTTTCAAATATCCGTACAATTAATCGTGAAGAAGGCAGTTTTAAAGATTTCATCACAATTTTTTAAAATAAAATTGATTCATAAAGTATTACATGCAAAGAGCCTTTTGGAATGTTGGCGTTGATGTATTATGCGTTTATAGATATTGGTGGTGGATGGGTGCATCTTTTATGTGCTCTCTATACACCAGGTATTACATTCGGTGATGTTGATCATCTGAGTGCAGTCAGCTGGCAAGAAGCAGATTATAAATTGTTCGGAAGAAAGGTTTTTTTTTAAATTGTCTATAGATGCTCATTAGCGAGCCAGTTCAGGCTTATGTTTAAATTCACTCTTTAAATGAGTTTATTATGATTTAATAAGTAATACTGTAGGTATGAAACGTTTTTATGGAGGGATATATTTAGAGAAGTTTTAAAAATCCTTAGGCTCACAGTTTCGTTGAAATCTATAAGCCTAAAGTTTATAGTCGTTTCTCGTTTTAGCAGATGTTTGAGGTATACGAATGAAAGTCTGTTCTCTTTGTCTTTTTTTTTGCAATAGATTGGGGTGTTTCCTTATGCAGTTATACATGCAACTGTTGTTTATTAAAATTTGTGGCGATTGGAGGGTTTCGATACTTCGTTGCCTCAAATGTATACATCCTGAATTAATTTAAGCTCTCAATGTTTTAAATATTTTGTGAAGGATTATTACGATGTGGAAATAAGAGGGACATGTTTTTTGACGTTTCAATTGGTCGAAAATAAGAAAGATAATCAAAATTCGTAGTGTTCCATACGAATTCCCATTCTTCTTGCGCAGGTCGTTATCTGTTAGGATTTTGGTGTTTACAACGATGTCTTTCCTTAAGAGGTGGCGATAGTAATTTAATCAGGTAATAAGGATTTATTCACTGAAATGATTTTTATGTGGCATTCGAATAATGGTTTCTCGGTTTCAGCGTTTTTCTTTGCGTATCTGAAAGGAAGAATTTGAGTCTTCTTTAAGCGATGCTTTATTTAATAGGGCGAGATTTGCATTTGTTATTGATTGAACAAACCATAGCTTTTTTGAGGATTGCAAAGAAGAGGACGTAAGATCTAAAGTGTACGTTGTCGTAGTCGTGTAATAAAAATTTAAAGAGTATAGTTGGCATTATTTGTAGCCATGCGCAGTTTGCAAGGATTCACTCACTGCACGTACCGGTATCACTGTGTCGTGTGATGCGGCATTGTGCAAAGCTAGTCTTCACGTTACGTGTGCACAAAGGTCAGTTTTGTCCGAATAGGTTTTTTTACATATGCTCAAGGATTGATTATGTTTCTTAATGAGAGAGGAAAAGGGGGTTGACTGATGAAAAGATTTTTTTTTTGGCACTAAATGGCCACGGGCCTCGGGTATGTTTATATTTAGCTGTGCGTATCTCAACTAGATCCTATCCAGTAATAAAATTATATCGTTCTGTGCTTGTCAATAGCCTCATGTAAGTTGTACTTGCTTTTGCTTATCAATTTGTGAGTATGAGCGTTCTTGCATTGACCTATTATTCGCTATTATTTGCGTGTTGAGCGGCAGGTCAGTGACTGAGGCTGTATAAAGAATCATGATTTGTTAATCGCAAGGTTCTTCTATGCTGTATTAACAAATCAGCCTGTTGTTTTTTGGATGTGGAAATTTTCGCGAAAGAGTAACGCCGTAGATTTGAAATAATTTGAACTTTGATTGCAGATTGGGCTTACTCGTAGATAATTCTGAAGTGGAGAACGGTCAAAATGGCAAAGAGAAGAGCGCAGCCAATAAACAAAAGTGGTGAGTGTTGTTTTTATGGTTGGCATCACAGAGTATAATTTAACTTATTTTGTCTGATGTAAAGAAATTTAAATTGCTTTTTTTTCTGGTCGTTATTCACGGAAAATATATTTACTTGCAAAACGTTATTGTGGATTATGATTGCAGACTAAAAGTTAGCATCATATTCAACATTTCAATTTTAGAGTCTGTCATCTGTGTTGTCGTTTACGGTTTAAAGCAGTCAAAAGGATTTTACAACATTATCCTGTCATCTAGCTTCTGTCCTCTATGTTTCTTTCGTAATTGAAACAGTTCCATATCTCAGGTATTTTGCTGATGCAGAGACTGTGGATCCGCGTTTTCTGACATGTCAACGTCACAGCAATCCCGATATTGCACCTCGTCACAAACAAGCGTATGCAAATTCATCATTTGCCTTTAAGTTTGGTTCCTTTAATTCTCTGGTGGGCTTCATATGCACTTGGATAATTTCATGTGATAGTCTGATTCGCCTTTGTTGTATGAAACCTGCATTTTGTTAATACCAGCGTTGTGTTGTCGTTAGGGCTTTGTATTATTTTACGCAGAGGGGGGCACGCTGAATATAGAGGTTTGCAGCAAGTACCTTAGGATGAACTGACAACGGAAATAGGCATTTCTTGTTTATAAATCTTGAGCTGAATGCGTTCAAATGTTCGGGGTCGCCACCATCTCTCTTCGCGAGGGACTCGTTCACAGGGAGCCTCCACATGAAGATCGCTCATAAATTTTTTACAAAGTGCCCCCGCGCTCAAGTAGCCCCCTGCATCCACGGGGGGTTTTCTTGGACCAAGCACCGCGGAGGGAGCGTGGCCTTGGTCTTCACAAGATGAAAAACGTTCTCGATTAATCAGAGAACATGAGGAAATTGCATGAGGCAGTCTTGGGATGAGAAAAGCCGAAGGAAGACGTGGGACGTAAGTGTTGTTTCAGAGAAAATAATAGTTTATGACGAAGGGTAATATCGGGATATAGTGGATGCAGTTAAAAAGCACAGCGAAGTCGAGACACGCTGTGTTAGATGAGCTCGACCTCGATATTTTATAGTTGACGTTTATAGTGGACGGGATAGTTTATAGTGACTGTAGACGAACATCAAAGTTTGATACAGTCGAGTTTTATATGTGTGCAGACAGCGGTTTGATATAAAAAGAAGTAAAACGTTGGACTTGAAAAAAGCAACTCGTATTAGGACTGTGGTCTTTTTTAACTGCATTATTTTATTGGGAAGATGGCTTAAGATGTAGAAGATTGCGGGTGTAACCATCATATATAAGGACAATGGCGTTCGAAAAACGCGCCATATTACGGACACCGTCTTGTATATCGTAATTCCTCCAGTTTTATTTTGTTTTCAGCATGCTTTTCATAAAAACTGTTCGGTGTCATGCTTAGAGTCATAGATGAAATCAGCTCGGAAGAAATCGATACATGGCACCACTTTTAGCCTCATATGAAAAGAATTCTGCCGAATGAACGAAAACACCCGTAGCCGATTAAGGAGTTCTGTGACGTGTCGCGAAATGGAGACCTGCGTGATCCACACATTGCCTAAAGAAAAAAAACCATCGATTTCAGAGTTCCATCATGCACGATCCCCTCCTCATCCTTCATATTTGCTTTTTATTTTTTTAGTCTGGAAAAGATCTCGTCTGCCGAAGTAATCGTTTACGTGGGCGATGCGCAATTATATTACTAATTTCAAGAGTTGAGAGCAACAGCAGCAAAAACAACGTTTGATCGTTGTTGCGGTAGGAAGAGCAGTTAACAAGAACATCATGTACTAATGGTGGCTGCCGTTTTGTCATGGTTTTTGAACTACATGCTAGTATAACATGGTTCCTCCGAAATCTCGAAAGCATATTGTATCGTAGATCATCGCCTTGAAAATCTCTTATGCTGTGTTATGCTGTCTCTGAGACCTGCAGCTTTCTTAAACTTTGCTCCAGCATGCCTTGTACGAAAACAATAGAGCATAAATATGAAAGCGGCCTCTTGGTAAAACCAGGCGTTTTCGAACCCTCCTCCTCGGGGGAGCCCCAGAGGGGCCCTTTCTTCTCCGGAAATCCCTCGCGTCAATGGGAATCCTCAGGACCCGGAAAGCTCTGCGAGGTATAATTCATAAAGTCACATAGTGGGCCTTTTCCCACACACTAATTTGTTCACAGGTGCCAAAAAAGAATGGCTTGAGAGAGTAATGCAGAGAAGACCGCAGATGGAAGAGAGAATAAATTCGCTTTTGAATATCGTATTTAATTTTCAACGCTTTATGACGCTTATGATAGAATCGTGAATTTTGATGTGTTTGCTGCAGTTCTTATGACTGAACCGTATAAAGACATGAGGTGATGACCTGATTAATTTTATATAGAGTAAGTAAATTTTAGCAGCTGATTATTCTGTTTGTTAGAATTTGGGTCATATTGTGTCGCCTGTTACATGTGGTATTTAATCATTGAAAAGGAAGCTGTGGCAGGTTGGAGGCATTTTTTCTGCAGGGGAAAAGTGGAAGAGGTGATGGTCGATTTCCATTTTAAGGAATCAACTAGAGGTGGAAACACTCGGAAAAACTACGCTCCGTTTTTATCGTTTATGACAATGTAAATGAGATAGAACGAGGTGGTAATGAGCCAAAAAGCTTACAGTGAAACGCGTTGGAAAGCTGTCATCCGAATTTTCTATTGAAAGTTTTCGTAAATTTGTTGGGTGGTTGTAATGTATTTATTTAGGGCCTTCAAAAAATGTCTTAGGTTTTCTTTATTTTAGATAATGCTCACTTTCTTGAAGAATTTTGAGTCGAATTTTTATCTTATGGAACAAAAGATCAAATGTGTAATAAAGATAGAGCCTATTTGAAAAGGTTTTGTTTGCTTGGAGATGAGGAAAAGGATGGAGGAGATTGAGGTATCTGAGGAAAAATCCGCTGGAGATTGAGAAGAGCCTTTATCATAAACGATTATGCGAATGGTGAGGGTGATACTGAAATGGACCTTGAAAGTTATTTATAAGGAGATTGTTTTAGATGCGCTAAATTCTATAAGCAAGAGGAGGAACGCATGCGTATCCTGCATCGACGAGCTCTAACGCCACGAGAGGAAAAAAAGAGGTTTGTCCTTCATTGCGTTGAATACTCGAGAACAGCGTGTTCTCTAATAAAAATTCCTTGTTGCTTCTAATTCACACCGGTATTATTTTATGCATATTAGGTATGTTCGCTCTAATAATTATTGCTTTTGTTGCTGTTCGTTTTTCTCCCATCTGAACAAAGAAGAAATCGCATCCATACTACCTACATCCCACACAATTTGCAGCTTCGTTATATCTATACCTTTTTTTTGCAGATCTTTCAATATGTGGAGGATGAAATGCGAACAAAAGTGACACCTTTTTTGTAATATCTAATTAGATTACGTCATGTTTGGTTACTCTAGAAAAGTGGATAATTATTGTGCTGCTACATTTCAGTCTCTTTTTTGCTGAAATATTTTAGCTGCAGAAGGTTTATTAAAAGATCAAATAAACGTGCGTACATATTGTGATTGAAGGTACACGATGATTTTTGTAAGGTATATAAATGTCATGTTTCCTTCATTGTTTCATGATTGTTTTATTGGTTGTACGAAAACATTATAGGCTCCGTATGCTGGCGAAACATAAGAAGCTACTCAAGAATCTGGTGGGCATATCAATCGCGTGGCCAGAGGTTCGACATTAAGTTTTCATTAAGTTTATTGATAGAAGTATGATTAATTTCCTGCTGCCAGTTGCAATTATTTGTTCTTTTTCTTTTAAGTTTGAAATCGTCTTTATAATTTTTCGCAGTCACGTTTTTTTCTCAATTTCAGAGATTTTTTATTCCAAAGTGGCGCGTTTCAGATTGTTTAGAAATATTTTATTATTTCGGAGATAGGTATTAAATAGTGCTGAATTTAGTTATTATTCTTTTTGAAGCAGAATCTCTTTAGATTGTCTCATGTACTGATATTTCCGTTTATTTTTCGAAATTGCATCGTTACCTGAGGCATGTTTTAGTTGATCGCTTTTAATAACGAAATTCTTCAGTCATACTCGGATTCCTTTTCCAGATGACAACTGTTGAACTGCTGAAGAGAAAGCATTTGGGTTGGCATTTATATATGTGATTTGATTCCCAAACATAAGGTGACAGAGAGTGGAATTTATGGCAAGATAGTAGGGGAGTTGTTCCATCTTAGCTGTTCGATATGCTCTTAAAATGCGGTGTTATCTTCAAATATTTCATACAGCATGACAATAAACGTCCTCGACTATTGAACACGAGTGCGATGTTTCTGGATTTATTCCGTGATAAGGCTGCAGCTGTTGGCGTAAGCGATGAAGAATTTGAGCGTAGTTTCAAGCAGGTCGATGGCGCCGAGCTGCAGTTTCTCACCCCAGGTTTCTCGCATGAGTTCGTGAGGTTGGTTTGTTTTCTTTTATAGTGACATTTTCGGCCAAATTCATTCAAGGATATATCAGTTTCAAATTTTGCATGATCAAACGTTTAGTTTGCCAACAAAGTCAGAATTATATGAACGGCAAGTGTCTGTCTTTTTGGATTGTAGAATTTTCATGTGCAGATGTCAGTTTCACCATCCCTATCTCCGCCTTCAGCGCAGTTAAACAGCCGCTGATATGTGTAGATGGGTTCGTCACGACGTTTACGTATGTCTTCATATTAAATGAAGATATGTATTTCTACTGATATTATGGACGAACTAGGTTGTTGATTATTTCAGATGTTTTGCTTTTCTGTGATATGCATTTCATGACCGAAATTTTTGTGTATTTCTTTCTATATTAAAGGTATAAATGCAACATCATGCAACTCCTAGATGATTAAAAGCACTTGTAATTTTCATTTTAGAATGGAAAGTCGTTTGTATTGCTCCTTTTTTTTACGGAGTTTCCAAATTTTGGGTAAGAATTTCTTCGTTATAATCCAGATATGCTCAGTAAGATTCAACTGTTCATTTGGTGCTGATGTAGTGAAGATTGATTAGAAGTTAAAATGATAACACCGTAACTTCAGCTATTTCGAGGCACGTGAAAATAAGGTGTTTCCAAAGGAACAATCGCGAGTTAAGGAGTTGGAGGCGGAAGCAGTTGAATTGCGCAAACAGCAAAGCATTTTGGAGAAAGAGCTTGCAGATGTTTGTTCACGATTTTCTCTTTGCTTAATTGTTTTGATTTCTAAATAAAACGTGCAGGGGTTTTATTCGAAGAGGGGAACAATATTGAAGCTAGACTGAAATGACCGAAGGCCATTCCTGTTTTGTTTCTTTTTTTATTTGTTTTTTCTAAGATTTTGGTCCATTATTATGCAACAACTAAAGTCAATTTTTGGTCCACATGGCATTTCCTGTGTGTATGGGGTTGCGACTTTTACCATTTTTTGTTTCTCAGTTCTCTTCCCTTCCTGTTCCGTGTTAAAATGAAGATTAAAGGTTTTTGTAGTTCCCTGACTGAAGTTTCATTCTTAGCCTATACTAGTTTTTTTCATTTAATTTAATCACATTGCATGCATTTGAGTTTTCGTTTAATTTGAGAGCGTAAATGCGCGCTAGTGATTGGGCATCCATTGCTGATACTGCATTCTTATGTGAACTTTATGGAAATTTTGGGAAGCTGAGGTATATCTTTTTTCTTTACAATTCATTTCAGGTAGAGAAGACAGTGGGAAGGATGGTTCAAATCCCATCTTCTCGAGAGCGCCCTATGCTACAGGATTGGTACAATACGATGGTTGCGCTAGGTGTGAAGAAGATAAAAAAACCAACCGCACTTACGTGCGATTCATCGTCGAAGTTTGTTTGATTGTTTTGTTCAAGTGGGAAGGGGTTATTGGAGCACAATTTATAGAACATGACCCGTAGCCAGGAGGCGAGCGTAGTGTTTTTGATCTGAATTGTATGTATAACTTGTAGTGAAACTTTCTTATCCACTAGACACTTTCGTAATCTATCTTGTATTGATAGCGATATTGCTGGTACAAAATACGTACCACCAATCTCTGCAAACTGGACTCGCTATTTTCGCTGTTTACGATGAACTAAAGCACAAACATTTATGGACAGGGAGGGTTCTAAGGTTCTTGATGCGTGTATCGCCATCATAGCTTGCTGATTATTTCCGCTCATTTTGATGTCTAGCTCCTTTTAGAGGGTTCAGCGGACCGTTGCATCGTTTGTATGAAGCACCTAAATGCCATTTCTAGGCAGCGCATACCGAAAACACCGATCGGTAGGGCATCTACTTCGACTTCACGCTCAAATGCGACGCCAGTTCTGGTTAAAAGGAATCGGCGTGCTAGCGGAGGTTCGACGTTGGACGATAGTAAAGCTTCCATTATCATAGAACGCACAGCACCACCAATCTGTAGCATTTGTCATAAGGTATGTACACGTATATTACGGCACTGTGGTTCTTTTTTGGCACTAGAGGTGCAAAACTCAAGCGACTCCTCTAACTGCGAAACTGATAAGAAACGGACTTTGATTTTGTTTTGTTTTTTTTTTTTTTTTTTTGAAATAGTGGGAGAATTTATGGGGAAGTCTTTTTGGCAAAAAAGGCTAAGGATATTTTCTTATGGGGATTTCTTTTTTTTGACTGTGTTTTAGATATTCTAGTGAAAATAAAAAGCATATTGGGTTCTTTTGGTTCAACTACATGCTGCATTTTGTTGTTCTACTATCGTCATGCCGCTGCAAATAGCAGTTGTAAAGACCACTCGAATAATTTTTCGCTTTGAGCGGTTATAGTAGAAGAAAAGTAAAAAAAGTTGGAGGATTCTTTTAGTCTCATTCTAAGGAAGATAGCGTTCGTAAAATTATAATTAAATTATTCATAAAAATTAAAAATTGCAATTAAAATAAAAAATTAAAATTCATAACGTAAAATTGCGAAAATCGTTAGAAAAATAGCGTAGAGCAAGAGAGGGGAAAAAAATTCCAATAATGAATTTCAGTCAGCGGATCAACATTTGCTAGTGCTTTGTGATGTGTGCAAAAAGCATTATCATCTGGCTTGTTTGGATCCACCTCTAAGGAAAATGCCAAAAAAGAATCGTAACTGCGGATGGGAATGTTCGATGTGCGCCGAAGAAAGTGACGAGGATGAAGAACAGAATGATGATGAGCATTCGGTTAGATGATTTAATTGTCTGTATTTTTATATCTTATGTAAATGTCAGAAGTGGTTTTGAAATTGCTATTAGGAAGTTTAAATTTACAAATATGTTAGCAATGATGAGATTCGTTATCGGGTTAGGGAATATGGAAATTATCGAGTCAGTTTATATATTATTTTACTTGAGATTCTCAAGTAACCGATGTGATAGAAGAATTATATGATGGGGAATTTCAATCGTAATCCTTTTCAATTAGGAAGGGTGACTGAAATCTTTTTTACCTTAAAGTGCTAGTGTTAGCGATTCAATGCAAAACTGCTATTCGGGTGTGGAGCAGTGATTCGGAAACTTTTCGAGCTCTTCTGCTGTTGCCAAGTAGTCCGTCTGGTTAACAAAAATTAGTTTGATCGGGAGAAAAGCTTGTCAGATCGGTGAAGTTTTCCGGCTCAGCGTGTGAAATTATGCGTCTTCTATCGGAACCTCGGTATTTTAATTAAATTTTTATAGCTAAACGAATCGGAAGGAAGCCAGTCGGCGAGGAAGCTGAGAGATCGTACTGCGATGAGTGAAAAGAGAAAGGAAGAGGAAAAAGTTTGTTTATGCATAATAAGTCGATTTTTATTGGATAAGTCATCTTACAGCATTTAGCAGTATTTGAAATCCTTAGCTTCGTTGTTTCGTTCTTTTTATTCTTATTAATATTTATTATTGTTTAATATTTGTTATTATTATTATCTATTATTATCATCAACTGTTATTATTCATTATTATTATTTATTATTACCATCACACTATTATTATTTACTACTTGTTAGTGTTATTTATCATTTGTTATTTATTATTTATTGTTATTAGTATTTATTATTATTGTTACTGTTGTCACACTGTTATTAATTATTACTACTAAAATATTATTGTTTGTTGTTACTATTATCATACTGTCGCTAATTATTATTGCCATGTTATAATTAATTGTTATTGTTATCATATTACTGTTAATTACTATTCGGACCATTTCTGGTTTAATCTGTCTTGTTCATATCCTTAAATAAACTTTTATTGACTTATTTTAGGCTTTGCAACGTGCTTACCGCTCGGCGATGGCTGCTCAACGAAGACCGCCTATAAAACGTCTTAGTTATGGAAAAGTATGCGATTTTATTCATCCTGCATCCCTCTTTGTCTTTTTTATGTTTAATAAGTTTGTTTTATGATATATACGTTGCTATACATTTTTGCAGCTTAGCTCTAATTGCTTCAATAGTTGTTTTAATATATCAGTGGAGTTGGGATTCAGTGAACTGCCGTCAAGGAGATGGAGGGAGAGGGGGGAGGAGGAATTAGTGTTCAGTATTGTTTCGTTATTGCTTTTCAACGAAAATTCTGCGAGGGAAGGAGGTAGACAGAAATTGTTCGCATTTAGGAATACTCAGAAATCTTATAAGTGGTTGCATCTAAGTAGCGAAAATAAATTGAGTTGGTTTGCCGAGAAGAAGGGTGAAAGGGAGGAATGGTAGATATGGGTTGGCTTCAGGTGACTGCATATTCTCTGTTCTGTTAAATGCTGTTTTAATGCTCAAGAGTATTTACGTGGTTGTGGACTTAAGTTGAGAGGGGAGAAATGTTTGCTATTAGAAGAACGACGCGGCATAAATGTCCCATAGCTAATACATTTGCCTTAGAAAATGCCCATATGTTGAATTCGGATACATTTGTATGCCTTGGTCATCCGCTGTTTATATTGCTTATCAGTTCGTCACGTAAATGATTGATGACTTTTAGGCTGATATTTGTTTCAGTATTGTTTTTCAGACACCCGCAAGGGGCACAGTGATGGCACCGTTGTCGATCGATGTGGGTGAGGATGGAGGTGGTGATGGCGCTTCAGCGTCATTTAGGAAGGCTTCTGGCTCACCATCTTCGCTTTCGCCTTCGTCGCCGATTCAGAAACGATCTCGTGTTTCGCTAAAAAATACAATTGTACAACGCCTTAACGGATCACTGCTTAAGGTTAATGGCGTTCGAAAGAACAATGCTGAGGTTGGCGGTTATGTGATGTTCTCGCACTTCTTGAGCTAATGAGATGAAATCCTTTGTTTTGGAGAACCTTTTAATAAACTTTTTGGCGTTGTTTTCATGATGAAGGGCATAATTATCTGTGCTGTATAAAAATGTGAAGTCTGTTGAATCGGTGCAATTTTTTTTAAAATATAGACTCAGCGATCGCGATAAAAGTTTTAAAACCAGAAGGCATAGCCGGAGTTGATGGCGCAACTCGGAAATGTCTTCCGGTTTTATAATTCTGCCTTGCAGTTTATTACATTTCGCCAATATAAATAAGCATTGTTCTTTCATTATTTTACAGAGCTTAAACAACGGCTTACTCATATTATTCCGAAGATTGGATTTTCCGCGACTTTCGTTTTTTTTTGCGTAAATTTGATGAGAAAGGGTATTATTGCAACTTTAATTCATTCCTGTGCCTCTTCCTTATTTCCTTCAAAGAAGACGATATAACCGTCTGGCGTCTTTGTTTTACTCGTTTTCATGTTTTGCAGATGGCCTTGCGGAAGTCGGATATTGGTTCAGTTGGTGTGATGAAGGATGCGAGGCGTACGAGCTTGTCAGTTGGTATGAAAAGAAGTGGAACGCTTCCACCGGATACACAAAGTTTTAAAATTGCAGATAAGGGACGCTTCACTAACGGGTTGCTCGCAATGATTTCGCCTCGTTAGAATGACAGTGGGGAACGTGGATGATTGGATAAAATTATAGCGGAGGGAGGGGGGGGGGGGGGGAGTTAGGAAGGATACGCTTAGAAACAAGGAATTATTGAAGTTTTCAGTGAGTGGTTTTATTATGAACTTAATTTGTGAGCTATGTATCTGGTGGGTGTTACACTTGAATGTTATCAATGCATTCTCGTTTTGAAATTTGTGAGATTGTTTAAATTATCCTTTGTTGTTTCCCACAACCAAGATTATAAAATAATCAGGGAGGTCTTTCACTCAGCATGGCACAGATGTACAACATGAAGGAAGATGGATGGCGATAAGGGTGCAAGCGAAAGTAATAGATTGTTTTTTTTTTCGATTTGCTATTCCTGATTGTTTGGAATGTGGCGTAGCAGGGTAAGATCAGACCTCTAAATCTTGATGTGATTTCTTGCTCCGAGGGAGACGCTTTGTCATCCACAAGCACCGTGTTAAAGGATCCTGACTACAGGGAAAGGAATCGGTCCAAATATTTGGTGGAGTTGTCACAATCATCGATCGTGAAACAGACTGATGATCGATATTGAAGTAAAGTTGGGGAGCAGACCCTGAGGTCTATAGATAAGGCAACGGCGGTGAAAACGTCCTATTTATAATTGGACTAGATATTTGAATTTTGATCGGTTTGTGAGAATCATTTGCGGAAAATTTTTCATAGGTAGGTGTTTGAGATGATTTTTTCTTCTCAAAAAAGCGCTCAATTTTTTTGCATTGTTTCTCGCATTTGTATCCCTTATTCATTTGCTGGACTTCATATGAAATTGGCTTTCATCCTCTGATTGATTTTTTAATTCTTGTTCTTACTTCGATTTCTTGATTCTTTAGGATTATTAAGAAGATTGTTGAAAAATACTGGTAGTCTTTGCTGTGACTTAGCTTTGTAAAACGTGGATTTACTA
The DNA here is from genome assembly GCA_013433145.1 of Ascaris suum. Classification (NCBI taxonomy): domain Eukaryota; kingdom Metazoa; phylum Nematoda; class Chromadorea; order Rhabditida; family Ascarididae; genus Ascaris; species Ascaris suum. The sequence goes on along the minus strand of CM024178.1, from coordinate 9,940,832 downwards.
AAGATAGTCTATGAAGAGTTTCTTCAAATAAAAAACTCCGGAAAGGTCTTTAAGATGAGGAGAAAAAATGAAGGTAGTAAGGGACGGGGAACGAAGGGAATGATCAGGGAGAAAAAGAACGAGTAACACTTGTTAAAGAACTGCTGGGCATATTGAGCTATAAGTGGCATGTTATGAATTGAATAGAGTAGATTCGTATTTAAATAGATCTAACGTCTTTGCGTAATAATCAATGGGAGAAGAAATACAGATTAAGGCTAAAGTGAAAGGTCAACGTTGGAAATAACATGACAATAAATATGAGTCGACAGTGAATTATATTTTATAAGTCACCCCAGATTTTTTGGCAACTATTGTACTCAGATTGTCGTAGATGATTTATCTGTATAATACAAGAATAAGTTTTGAATGCTTGGATAGTACTTGGCTTTACTTCTTTACATCTAAATTCTTGCACTAAAGTTATTAGGAGTTTCCTACTGGTGGTACGTTTTTCATTTCAAAGAATAGCGAAAAAACCACTTGGAAGTGCATGGGAAGGAGATGGATGTATGGGACGGAAAGGTGGGGTGGTAATAGAGTGGAAGGAATGATAAGAATTATGGGTAACATAACGCTGGCTTTTTTGGAGCAGTGACCTTAATAGGCGCTAAGTAAAAAGGCTGGTAAAGGACGGGGGAGGGGAGGGGTGCATCATACAAGCATAAACGTCCTGAATGACACATTCTAACAATACGGCCATATCCCAAGAAATGAGTTTTCCATTATTGTGGTACTAGATAGGATATCAGGATGCCTGCCACGATGAGACAAGTTTAGGAAGACGATTTGTTCCATTCGACTCGTTAGAAAGTTGAGCGTTGAATGCATTATGAGCAGCTTTTTTGGAAAGGATTTGCAGTAAATAAAATCCCTTTTTTTTGATTATTAAACCCTCTCGAATGATTGTTTTGTTATGAAGCCAGAATTTTGTGTGTAGTCAAGCCGTATTTCAACGGTCTAGGTTAATTCGATCGTAGTTATGATCGCAGTTATTGGTTTGAATCATCCGCATACACATGGATTAAATCGGATCCTGGTGGTTCTTGACCGCTCCAGATGTTCATGGACTGGAACCTAACCGAGCTCGGTCATGGTTGCAACTAGATTTAATCCAGACCTTGTTTCAACGTTTGTTATTATCTAAACCATAACTATAAGCATTTAAAAATATATGTGTGTTCTGATAGGGGAATTATATTTTTTAAACAAGTATTTCTGCTCGGTTGATAATTTAGTGCTGCACTCAGCTATGTAAATACTTCCCATCGAGAACGCAGAATAGGCCGACTTTTTCCTACGATGACTGGAGAGGGAGGGAGTGGGAATTTGAAAGGACAAGAGGTCCTTCACTACATCTTTCCGCATCGCCTTTTCGTCTTTCAATGCTCCGGTAGTTGTTCATTGTGCCTACACGCGTTGATGGAGCCAACTTTGTTCCAAAGCGTTCGTTTCTTTTTTACGATATCATGCAAGCTGAAGGAGTGGGGAGGGAAATGAATGTTTTAGTGTTTGTGTTCATTTTGTGATTTGTTCGGTTATTATTCGGGAGTATTGTTTTTCCTGCCACTTCTGCTTATTACCTGAAAATACCCCTCTTTCTTAAATGTTGATTTTAAATTGTTGCACAATTGTTTTATTTGATAAAAATAATGCAGTTTTATAGATCGTTTCGGACAGATAATACACTTTTGTTGGTACAAAGACATGTTTGGTCGATGGATTGGTATTTTGTTTATTGAGGAAAGCCTCAACATATGTTGCCATCTATAGTTTGCTGTGATAATCATAGAGATTAATGTATGTAACCATATCGCTTCATGTCTAGGCGGCACAGACTTGGACGAGTGTCAAGTTCAGGCCTGACCGAATCCAACTAAAGTCAGAATCCAGACCTGAACTAGTCCAGCCGCAGCCCACTAAAATCCTCGTCATCTCCATGCGCGTTCTCTGCGTGTTGATCTTTGCACCAAGCCTGCGAGAGGTGGGTGCTTGATGGGACAGCTTTGTAGCAAATATGGTGAAATGCGCGCCGCGCACACCACTATATCATGGATTGGATGCTGCAATTTGCAGGTAACCGCGGTCATACAGAGGCTTTCTTCAGAGTCGTCCGTTTGCTTCAGGACGAATTGGGATCAAAGATTGATGCCTGTGCCCCATTTCAGAGCACCTGGGTCATGAATTTCCGCTATTTCGGCATCTCACTTTTCTTCCGGCATCAAAAAGTGGGGTCGGGACATGAATCAGTTATATACGCTACTGTTAGCTCGGCTCTTACTGCGAGATTCGGTCGTCTCCCACGCAGCTTTGCGAATCAAAGGCCTTTATACAGCCAGTCAGGGGTCTTCGATGAATTCCTGACCTGTGCCATGAAGCGGAGGGCTATGATGATCGGATCGTACGCTTGGCTTCTTACCGTGATTCCGGCCTGAACTCTTCTAGTAGTCCTGAATTACTTTAATGGATAAGTACTAACAACTGCCGTAAAAATCGAGTGATGGTGGTAGGTAGTACTAGTAGAATCATTACTGCCAGTTAGTCGATGTTGTTACCTAGTTAGCTGTAGTGCTGAAGCCAGCAGTATTCAGCTAGTCTCTTTTGTAAAACAACCATTAATTATTACTTCCAGAGATTGGATTGCGGGTATAGCCGCCACTGATCACAACTCGCTTAGTATTGGATCACAACTGCTTCAATACCACCAACGGATTGTCGGTCCCCGTCTGGTATTAGATTATTCCCAGCCAGCTTTTACCCTTCTGTTCGTTGGTCGTTAGGGTCGACTGATGTCAGTATGAAACTATTGGTATGTTGCACTGAAATAGGCTCGCTGTTGATGTGCTACTAGTCTCCTTTTAGTCCGCTACTGGCAAACAGTACCTTATTACCAATGCACCTAACCTTCTTTGCCAAGAAAGACCTGGAATTAAATGGCAAAGACCGACGTATTCAAGTGATGTGGAAATGAGGCAGTGGAAACAATTATTAGAAATCATTTAGGTGGAAGAAATATCGTGGAAGATAATATAGCCAGTACCTACATTCCTGTAGAGTATGCGGTAGTAAACCCTCTTAAAACAGTGATTAGCACGTAAAACACTCACGAATAAAGTTTTCGACGTGGATATTCGAATTTTGTGAACAATTAGGTAGAAGTAGGTAAGGTTAGAAATAAATTAGGAATGACACCGTCGTTCAGAGAGTACCTCGGAACTGTTACTAAAAACTGCTTGAGAACTCTCTACCACCTTAAAATTACACAATTATTAAGTGCAGAAAAAACTGCTTATATGTTATAGAAACGACTGTGATAATAAAAATTCGGCTGTTTTTCTCAACTAATGGCACCACTGTAAATTTTTAAAAAAAGCCAAGCTACAACAAGAAAGAAAAAGTTGGAAGATTTGCAAACCTTTCAGCATCTCTAAAAATAGGTTAACATTGATAATCTAGTAGATCATGAATTCCTGAAAACACCTGGGAACGTGGGAAGCAAGTTGATATCTTAATGCTTAAGTGGTTTACTGCATAGGAATGTACGTCCAAATGGTTTATCGCACATATCGACAGAGAGGTTGGCAGTTGGGGGGGGGGGGGTATAACATGGCACCAATATTACCGATACGAGCTAGGCGAAATTTACGCCGGAAAACAGTTCCAAGCAGGGACCGGATAGCCAAATCATAATTTAGCCATAAGATGAGAAGGTGTGATGATCGTTACTGTATGTATCGCAAGTTTTCTTTTACTTAACAGTGAAAATATTTGTCTCTTTAATAGATCTTTTCTTTTGATAATTTTTGCGCCGTATATTTGCATCATCAATATCCGTAATGGCCAATGAATATTCATATAGTGGTGCATCCTCTTGTTTATAATGATACAAATTCGAATAGATTACGTAACAAAGTATCTTACTCGATTCAAATTCACTAGCAGCAGAGAACGATGGCACCCAACTTGCGAACCGCGAACGAAGCCGAACTTGTGCACCACGCTACGTACGCACCACTACCGTATTCTGCATTCCGCATGCAAATAATAAAGCCTATCATGGCAACTCGAAAACTAATAGCAACATGCAATTTTTTTTTGCACTTATTGAATTCAGAACGTCAAATAACGTGTCCATACAAGATTACGTTATTTGACGTTCTGAATTCAACCATTGCAAAAAAATCGCATGCTTTTATTACGTTTTCCAGTTCCTGTGATGCACCAGTACAAGATTGCAGGGAACGATGGGCCGTCCAGCAAGTGCACTTTGCCTACTCCAATTGACCTGAAATATTGTACGGATATGTTATTTGACATTCTGAATTCAATGAGTGCAGAAAATCGCATGCGTCTAAAAAAATTGTATGTTGCTATTTGAAGTTTTTGCGTTGCTCTGACAGGCATCGGCGGGCGGAGTGCAGAATAAGGTAGTGTTGCGTTCGTAGCATGGTGCAAAGTTCAGCACGGTTCGCGGTTCGCAAGTTAGGTGTTATCGTTCTCTGCAATTGTGCCGTATGCCCGACGCTAGTTTGCGGTACTACCGGTATTTTGCGGCGTGTATAACATTTCGGTTTCATTATGGCGAAGTCGCAGAAGTACAGTCAAGAAATAGTCGCCATGAGACGCAAATTTTTTTGCGAGCGGGACTGAATGGTTTTTTCGAGACCGGAGGTGGGAGATTGGTGCTTTTTTTAAGCGGACTCAGAGTGCAATATCCGAATATTAGTTTCACCTGGAGTTCGAGTCGGAGCAGTCATGTTTTGCTGAATTTTTGTATAATTCATGCTCAATTAATGAAATGCCCTAGCTCTATGCCTGTTAAAATGTGGGCTAACAAAATGCAAATAGTGCTTACCGTTCACTTAAGATTGACTTGTTGAAATAAAGGAATAATAATAGCATCTGATATTAATCGCATTTTGATTGTGGGGTTCTGTGAAACAACCGGTACAGTTTTACAAACAAATATTCAAGTTTGTAAAATTGTGCTGATTGTTTCACTTTTTTAATTTGAATTGTTATGTAACTCATGGGATACGTTGAATCTTCCGAGGGCTGGTTTTTTTTTACGCTATGCGGAATAGAACTCCAGTTGGAGCCAGTACAGGAGAGGATTTCGATGAAGTCTAGCTTTGTTCGAGCGAACCGGCCTCTTAAGGTACATGTATGCCATATTTTATATAAAGTTGCATTTAGGCCTACCAGATAAGAGCGTGCCGTTGTGTGACTGCTAATGTTTCTTATTGCTTCCTGATATCACTCAAATAATTTTCCAGTCTAATTCGTGTATTTGCGTCCAACGTCATCGGCATCCGGTTTAGACATTCCTTCTGCGGCGTTTATCTTTCAGGAAACAACATCTCAATCTGTTTATATTTGATTAGCAATTATATTACAATTTGAGAGAGAGAGAGCTTTATTCAGATAAGAGATCGAAGTTTAGTGATCAATGGCGAATCTACTACATCCACCCGAAATAAGGTAACATTAATTTCATGCACTCATTGTTATTGCTTACTATTTTATTATATTTTTACGCGCAGAGTATATTTTATCAAATTGTTGGTTGAAACATCATGTAATCCATCCGAGTGTATGACATCGAATGATGATGAAGCGTTTGATTATCGTCTATATGTATGTCTTCTTTGTTTCGAAAGCGGAATATGACTATATCAGGAATGATTTTTTGGATGGAAGATAAAAATCAATCATAGCGTTTTTGGGGACAGCGAGTGGACATTGAATAAATTGGTTGGGAGTTAATTAATCAAGTATTCCCAGCCTGTAAGAAATATTAAAGAAGTGGGTTTCTGTTTTGAAGTTGTTCGATGGAAGGGAGAGGGAAGGGGTGGGGGGGGGGGGGCAGACGGGTGGTTGCGTCGATGAAAGTATGACATAGGTCACCTTTACCATATCCGCTGCGTTCCGTGCTCGATTGATTTCTGAACTCCATAACTCTTTAATTGAAGAACAGTTGTTTTGACAATAACCAAAGACAATCGCATTAATCGCATTAATGCTGAAAATCGGCTGAAAAATCAATGCATTTTTGTTCATCTCTGGGACCGCAGTTATCTCAAGCACTTCCTTTGCGATGCTTCATTTTTCAAGCAAAGTTTTAAAATGTGCGCTGTGTGTTTCACAATCTTTCGTTTCTTCTCGATGAGGAGGGGGATGGGGAAGGGAGAGAGAACCGACATTTCTATAATTCCATGTGACGCATATCAGTTGCTTTTCAAAAAATCTAAGCCCCGTGAAAAAAAAAAACCGATGTTCTTCGAGACGAATGGAAAACGTTAGCTGATTGCAAAAAGAGTATAGAAATTACGCTCAAGCAAGTGTATTAAAAATAGATATTCAGGCGTCGAAATCAATACAATCGATCATTGCTATACGATGCACTGAAATGTGTGCTTCGTGGAAAAATGAATTGCCATCAAGCATCGATTCGATTTAAAGTGCCGCGCTCGACCATTCAACGAAAATTAAAGTTAGTTACCTGGTCCTGTCGTATGTATTCCAGTACTACCTTAGGTGAACTGCTTTGCTTCCTGCATCCTATTTCTAACCTTTCACAAATATACTCCCTCACTCTCCCTCCCCCCCCCCCCCTGTCTCATCCCATTCCCGTTTATAATGCCGAGGAATTCCTAGCCACAGTGCTTCGTTCGATATAATATGAAATGTTTCTGCTAATTTGTTGTGATGTTTATTACATTTTTATTTCATCATTTAGTTATTCTTTCATTACGTCGATATATTTAGTGCGACATAAAATCATATTTAAAATATCTTTCAAGATATTTAAAATTAAAATTTGTATTTTTAAAAGTTTATTTATTTCTTTTATTTTTATTTAAAAATTAGTTTATTTTTTCATTTTAATTAATAAAAAGTACAGATGATTTTTCTATGGATTGAAATATTCGCCATAAGAAACGCAATCGAGGTTCTTCTGAAGTTACAAGAAGTAACAGGGAAAATTTCTCGTCGTTGCAGAATTATTCTTAAATCGATATTCGTAATCGTGAACGTATCCATGTAATTGTAATATTTTTCTTGTAGTTCTCGGCAATCATTTCAGGATTCAGTTGAGAATATCCATAATTATGCTACCTCTACGAGCCTAAAATTTAAATGCCTCCTGCTTAATTTGGCAAAAAGAAAAAAGTGAGCAGTGTTTAGGAAAACTAGATGGTATATGAAAAGATGACCCAGTCGAATTTAGGGGCATCTTATTTCATTTGGCGCATAATGTCTACTTTTACCGTCCATCTATACCTTTGTTTTTGTAGAATGAGTGTCCTAGCGGTATTTTTGGGAACCTTGGTAACCAACGATGACCCCTCCCAATCTGGAAAGAGGGGGGGCGAAAATGTTGCCTTTATATGAATTGTTTTATTATATATTGCTCAATTCTCATTTTTGTACATATTTTTGAAATGGTAGGATAAGAAATGTATCGGTCATATTTAATCCTCGACCTATGCGATTTGAGTTTGCAGTTGTTATGTGCTGAAGTGTTTTAGTTTATGTCGTGAGCAGCATCGGCTTGCATTGGAGCTTAAACTACAGAAAGAGGTGCCATCTTCTTCTGATGAACATCCCACGGAATCATTACGTGAGGTCTCTTTTTGATAATTTATTCTTTCATATATTGGTGCCTGAGATGGGATGAATCTTTCATATCATATATCATATCATATCGCTTTCGGATATAGATTGATATAAAACGTGATTATCGTTCAAGCTGAATGAATGACGAAGTGATAAAACATTTAGTCGCTATTAAAGGACTTTCCGATTTGTTTTATGCATTGATGATCCGAAATCGACTATAGATGATACACAAGTGAGAAGCTGTGGTTGCCGATCGTTAAGGAAATATCCCGAGGTGATATTTTATAATTATTACGAAACATTTTATGAACATTTCGGTCTTTTTTAGGAGTTGTTTGGTATTGATACTTGTCAACGCAATGATACGCCAGCAAGTATAAATTCATTACTGCTACGAAATGGAGAAATCTGTGAGCCTCTTTCAATGCATTGCCATACAGGTTTCAAACAGGTAGGTCAGTTTTAATTTAGCTATTATAATGAAAAGATTACTTAGTATTACAAGAATATCCGTGTTTGCAATTGTTTTGCTCGATTGTTTATTTTGTTTACTCCTTTTTTAAGAGGGTATAGATAAGAGTATATTTTGAAGTCCGCTTGATGGGAAGTCTGAAATTTTCTAGCTTTCATAAGAGAAAAGTGTGACGTAGTTTTTCATTTGCGAAATAATTGATGAAGAGAACGAGGGAGGCCCTATTTGCGCTTAAATTTTAAGATTTGGGATTCAGTGTTCACGTCTTGTTCCTTCCTATCCTCATGCTCCCTTCCCCCCCCCCCCCCCTCCCCCCATAACCCACCCACCCGTATTCATTGATATAATATGAATGGCAGTGAGCTGTGAATAAGTGCCACATTTGTAATTGTGAAAGAAGCAGAGGTATTTGTATGTTTTGTTTAATTTGTTTCTTCTCTTTTTTTTATCGATCAAGATGCTTTTAACCATTTACCAAATTTTAAATGATGATTTTTTTAGATTTTTTGTCCTTATGAATAAGGCTTCGGCAAGACCATGATATAAAGGAAGGGGGTGGGGGGGGGAGGTGGAATGGAGGAGGAGGATGATACTGGATTAGGGTCGAATACATGAACAGACTTGCTGCAGATCTTATTAGGTAATAGGCTTCAGTAATTTTCATCTTCATAATTTCAGCGAAAATTTAGTGCAAATCTATATCCTATCGGAAATATAGATGCTGATTCAAGTGCTGGAATTGAGCATTTGCATAAGGTGGTTGGTGTACGTTGTGAGTCGGTCAATGAACATGCAAATGATGACAACACCATTGATGCCGTTGCACTCGATCAATATAGTGCCGATCAGGTTCATGATCCGATCATTTTGTTGTTGCTGCTCTTTAGAGGTTATATAGGCCCGATTTTGTGAATGGGCGGATATTTGATGCGTTCCTAAACATGTGTTATAGAAAATTTTTATATTATTATATTTCTAGGGGAATTGGCGCTTTTTGTTTTGCTGAAAGTTAAGGGCAGCTCCATACACTTGGCATTGAAAATGAAGTTACTGCTTTTAATTAAAAGGGATATTATTGTTTTCATTTTGGCTTTTGTGGATATTTCACATATTAGTCATCTCTTCGAAATTCGAAGTGATTTTTAATCTCGCGGGAATAGAGGTTAATTGTTGTGTATATATTTCTGTAAAGTGTCCTTGTTTCGCTTATATGCATCTTAATGTAATATAATAAGCAATGATGCAGCCGATTTACTTTCACTGCTTTTTTAGTAGATTATGTGTACAATTCATTTCCTGTTGTTCACCTTTAGGTTATATGTACAATACATACATCTAAGCAGGTACAAGAGGTTCCTGCTCACTGTGGTGTCAAAAGACTATAACACATAATAAAGTGAAATGATCGTTCTGTCATCTTTTTACTTTCGTGTTTTATAATAATGTTAGAGGTATGGAATGGCTGATCCTTGTATGTTAACGAGTTGTTTGCAGTCAAAATTGTGCATTTGAGGCATGCAGACAGATGTACCAGAGCAGATCAAAAAGAAGGAGAGGGGGAGAGTGTGAGGGGACGTAATAATTAAAATTCCTGAGCAGGGAGGTTTTCAGATTGATTTCTGTGGAGAGGAGCATGTGATCGGTGATGATCTGCCGACGGCCACAGATGGTATATCCGTAACGGTTGATGATGGGGCGATACGTGTGACCGACGTATCAACAAACATACCACAGGAGGCTTGCAATGGTGCAGCAATGTTTTACTGTAGCGATACGTCAACATCCACTGTTGATGAAAGTTTCATTGATACGAATTTTGTGGCATCCGGAAATCAATATGCAAATGTGGTCGATGCAGTATGTGCAAATCAAATGCACATCAGCGATGAAGTCGTTTATGATGAATATATGGGTGTCGATGAAGTGGGTAATATTGTTGCACCACAACAGTTTATTGCTGATCTACAATTACGCTTTGTGGAAGAGGAAGGTTGATATTCATTTTGCATTCCGTAAAATAATCGCTCATTTTCAGATGTTATATTTGTTGATCGTGGTTAATGCTGTTTTTTTTTCTTATGTTTTTTCTTGCATTCGTTTGAAAAATTTTTTATTTGGGATTTTTTTTTTGTTCTGATAGAATATCTTTGTCGATACGATGTTCCGGAATTTATGAGTTAACTTCAGCACTAATTTACTGACCATGTGCTATTTTCTGCGAGAATATATAAGTCTTTGAGAAATTAAGCTTCTTCGTAAACTTCTGGCACCTAGGTAGGGATATTTGATATTTGATGGTTTTAAGCGGCAATTGGAATATATCAAATTCTAAGGTAGTATAGTTTGTTATCCAAGAAGATGAGTGATAAATTCTTAATCAGAAGATTTCTTTACTATTATTAGCCTAACAATAAGAGATGGATTGGATCCGAACTCAGATATGTTGTACAAGAATTGCAAATTGATTTTTAAAATCCCCGAAGCGTTGGGTAATTTTGTAGTGATGAGTCTCTAGCATGACTCAGGTCATGCATTCTCTACTGACCAAGGGGTGAATGATTTCGTCGTCTTTAAGATGCATCATATGGAGGAAAGAGATCCATAAGCTTTTGCGTCCAAGAACGTTACCCTTAATTGTATTTTATGTGTTATTTTCCAGTCATATTTGTTTTTATTTGTTGAATAAACACGAAAATTTTTAAGCAGTTTTTCGAATTGCAGCAGACACTGAAGAAGAGGAGCTTGAAAGGGCTGCCGATCGTTTGAGTGAAGCATTTAGATCCGTCCCATCGAAAATTAAGTTTATCATTGTCTCATTTTTTGATTCTTATAAATTTGCCGTCTTTCCCTTTTTCAGGGAGGGGATATGTGAATAGTCTCAGCTGCGTACCAAATGGCTCGTAAATAAAATGGAAGAAACTTCTTACGCTTTCATTCTCTAGCAAATACTTTAGATGAATCGTATTGTTTTGTTCAGTCGCCTACTGAATTATATCATTATTAAGTGCAAAATATGTTGGAATTACTAATATGCTTATTTTCTTATCTTTTATCTGCATATATTTTGTTTTATATTAATTTGAAACTTTACGAATTTTTAGGCAAATTACCAAAATATTTAAATACGTCATTATCACAACATGCATACACGTCTGGAAGTTATGAATTAGTGAAACCATCGCCAAGCGGAGTTATTATGCCAGCGGAATTGATTGTATTGCGAAGGTCTCAACCTCTTGTAGGTGTTGTTTATATGCTTTGAAGTAATTTTTGTTGCCGAACTATGCGCTTGAATGTTTCAATTTATGTTTGGGCAGTTGCGGTTCCGTTTTTTGCATAAATAGTCTGGAGACTATTATATGTCATCTCTTGTCATCTATCTAGAAAGTAATAGCTTTTGGTGTTAGACGAATTTTTGAAACTTTTTCTGTAATTTTCCACCGAATGAATGAAATAAGATCTCTCGAAATAAGTGACAAACGAATGAATAGATCGTGTATCCTTCTTACCTAGTTTGCAATGAGCATTTTCACTTGCTTTGTTGCAGCCATTTCGTTATGATTTTACTGATGGAGGAGAAGGAGAAGAGCTAATTCGACGGGGTTTTTCCGAATAGGAGGAGGGGATAGAAAGTGGCGAAGGGGATGGAAAAGAATTGTTTTTACTAATTTTATTATCTATTCTTGAGGTGTATATTTGTAGTAGAATTCACTGGACTGTTAACAGCTGATGAGCGTTATCTAATTTCTTTTCAGCAGTTTCAGAATTACGTCTATGTTGGCGAGCAACAAGAGATACAAGGAATGGTTGTTATGGAGAATGTCGATTTTACTGCTCAACGTACTTGAAGGTATTTAAGGTGGTTGATTCTATTAGTCCAGTCATCGTTACTATGCTTTCATATTCTGTTTTAGAATACCTTCAACATATTAATATGCATTATGGTTTTAGTGTCCATCATTATACTCCAGGTTATTTATTTATTCGTATGTTACATCAAGCAGAATGGAAAGGCCCTGTCGATGGCGAAGAAGACTGCATCCCTTGTCCGATTTTTCTCGTAAAGGAATGTAAGCGATGAGCATAAAACGTTGATGCTCAAAAAAGTTTTAGCTTTTATGAGTCGGAGGGCAATCGGCGAATGTTCATTTATTTTCTGCAGTCGCTCGCTTATATCACTTTGAAGAAAGCGGCTTTATTTCTTACAGAAATATGAATTCATCGCTGTATTATAATATCGAAATTTTTACTTCAATCCTATGCAATTTTTAAACTAGTCGGTTTTTTTAGAAACTGCGGTTGTCGTACTGGATATCCACATACATGAACCTTGCTGTTTTAGTTGCTTTTGGGAATTTTGTACTTGGCAGAATTTTTTTCCATTGCAGTGGAAAAGTTTTTCTCCCATGTTCATCGTCATACTTATTGTTTTGCCATATCTTTATAGGTTGCTGCAGAATCACATTTAAGGGAGTATGATGCTTGATATGAGGAAGGAAGGTAAATAAAGGCAAGACGGTTAAACATATCGCACCGACGTTTTACTTATTTGAAAGCCAGTTGCCTCGGAGAAGCTTTTTGAGAAATATTTGTGTGGTCTATTGGATATGCATGGCTTCTTCGTTGCAATAATTATGTGCAAATAATTTATTGTGCAAGTTGTTATCAGCAATATTTCTTACGTTGATGAAGTCTTTTTTGTTTTGTGTTTAATAACTGTGGAGATTTCCATAAGATTTATATAGATCTATTGTATATGAAATGAGTTCGATCAAAATTCTTTAAGTTTTCAAAAACTGTAGCAAGTTTATTACCGAGAAGAGTCTTTTGTAGCAATCTTCTCGAAGATTGAAACCACTATTAATAAATTAATTTAAGGATTCATTACTGATTTCAAATATTCTTGTTAGTTTATCTGTGCTCTATATATTCAGTCATACTTCATGAGAAAGGCGTATATTCAACAAATCAACTTTTATTATTAAAGTCATCTAATTAGCATTTACTTAATGTGTTTAGCTTATTTTCAATGGAATTCATTCTTTTTTTTTCACGCGTATCTACCAGATTATTTGGAATTTTTACACAGAGAATTCGTAAAGTTGATACGCTTATTAGTAGAGGGCTTGCAGTTAGCAGATTTAGATACGTCTGTAGCAGAAAAACTAGCTTGATCTAAGCGTACAAAGCCGAATTCAATCTTTCTTAGACGTGAATAACTGATATAAATTGCAGCGATTGATGATATTTTTTTGCGTTTTTAAATTATTTTAAATGATTCGTTCATTGTAAGAGTACCAATGCGTTTGTTTGTTAGAGTCGGAATTTTTTTTTTTTGTCGTTGTCGATTAGTTAATGAAATATGTCTTGATCATTATGTGCTGGGCATTGTTTCCTTCGGTGTTTTATTATTATAAATATATTTTTTTAATCCTTCAAGCCAATTTTGGGTCCTTATTGCTTCTTCTATACCTTTTTACAGGAAGTTGGCATTTAGGATGAGTAGCTTTCAGTCAAAATCACATGTATAAACTGTGCCCTTCAATTTTTATCTCCTAGATTTTCCATGGGCGGAATATGAGAGCTAATAAGAGTTCTGTTTTAAACGTATTTCCCAATTTGGTTGCAAAAGGAATCGATAAGGAAGGAAGAAAGGGGAAAGCAAAAAAGTGGCTTGAAGAAGGTTATTTCCTCAGCAAATAAGACGATCGTTGTTTTGTCTTCCATTAATGTTTAACAAAAAGTGCCGTTCTCTGATTAGAACAAGGCAATTTTTTGTAATTGATAGAAGTTGAATGATATACTTGTCCATTCTTGTTATATGTCAGATATCTGTTTTTTTCGTTGATTTGTACTATTACTTACTATTTATCAGATTATGGCTATATAATTTTTGTTGTTTGTCAGTAATTACCTACGGAAGTGTTGGCAGGTAAGGTCTTTTTTTGAGAGCACTGAATAAATGCTTTCATAATAATTGTATTGCTTAAATAACCGAATCGGTCATCTCCTGACACTGATCTACTCTTCACATGTGCAAATCTGTTGTTGTTGTTGTATTCAAATAAAAGTAGGGAGATGGGTTTTTTCATCGCTAAGCCGCATTAATTTATTGCCATCTTAAATATTCCAATTTTTCATTCGTGGGAGGGGAGGGAAGGAGTGGGGATTTGAGAAGTTGTGCATGTAGTTGAATGCAAAACTTGCTGGCATGCACGATTCACATGTCGAGGTTTCTCTTTCGATTATGCACACTGTCGAATTCAAGTCTTGCGATTTAATGTCATCGCGTTTCGTTGACGAATCAAAGCATTAAATAGAGATAAGATCTAACTGAGAATACGTAATTAATTTAATTTTTAATTTACGCTGCGTAGCCTTTGAAAGAGGATTAACCTCTTTAAGGATTAAGGATTTTTCCTCAGTTTAAAAGAGGATTAAACATATATTTTAGCGTTTATTCATTAAGCGAGATCCTTTTCTGTCGTTTGGCAATGGGGGTGATAATGGTGCTGTTGGCTTGCTTGTTTGCTGCTATTTGTTTTTATACGAAATTTCCCTACAGTCTTTCTTCAGCTTGTTGGGAAGTTCAAGCGACCCACTAATGGAATGTTTAGAAGAAATTTTTGAGGGATCAGAAATATTTTGATCGTCAATTTTTAAATGTTGAAATGAAGTCATGTTGGCTTTGATTAACGCACGAGAAAATATTCACGTATTGAAAGTTGAATACGAGAAGGGATCTCATACATAAGGGAAGTAATTTGAGAAAAAAAAAGAGCTCATTTTGACCGTTTTTAAGGAAATCACATCGAGCATAAATAGCGCTATGTAGTTTTTTTTGCATTTCTATTGGTCAATCGAAGGAATATTTCCACTAAAAAAGGAAATATTAGAGCATTTTCTCGTTCTTATATTTTTTTCGGTTACGTCTCTCCACCTATCATTCTTCGTGTCATGTTCGTCCTTATTACATTCAAACCGTTTATAGGCAATAATGGGTATAGCATCACGTGGTGCTGCAATAGCGGCTGCTACCATGGTGAATACGGAACGATTCCCACTTATTCTATATAAGAGAATACTGAGGTGAATATTTTCAAATTCGGAATTTGTTGTTAAATTGTGAACACTTCGATTTTTCATCCCATTGGATAATAGAGTTGAAACATAGATTTTTTTTTCTTCACCTGTTAGATCTTCAACCGGCAAAGCTCAAGCGTTTTTCAAATTGCAATCACGTGAACGCTGTATTATCCCAGTAAATCTTATTAGTTACAAGTTGAAGACTTCGGCATACAGTTTTTTTTGTAGTTTTCTCGCCTATAAGGTTACAGCTTATTCGGGTGTAGCATTATTGATGTTGTTTGCTTTCTATGAAATTATTTTGTTTAGCCGGAGGGAAGGGGCGAAGAGGTGGATTCTGAAGAAGACATTTCAGTTCTTCTCATTCTCTGTTCCTCCTCAAGTGAAAAAATTTGCGTTTTCATTGAAGGGATGACTTTGAAGGCAATGAGAGAAATGGGGAGGAGTACGGTGATATTTTATCTTTCTTTCTTACACAATGTCTTCCCCTCGGTAGTGCGGTTGATGGCATTAGTTCGGAACGGAGAAAATAGTCGAATAATGATGGCGCATAAATCTTTGAGGTTAGTTCCGGACTAGTGCAAGATTGCCTGGATAACTGACCGCATCGGGTCGCCGACGAGATCGCAGCAACTAGTCATTCAAAAAATCATCGGAGAATCATCCATAATGGAACACAAAAGCGAATGGATTTTAAAACACGAAAGTAGGAGAGCGGGGGAAAATTTGCTATATATCACTATTTTAGCCTGAAAAGATTCGACGCATGGTATGAGCATCCCCAACATCAGGTTAGGCATAGGATGATGCTCACCTTTAGTTTTAAATAAATGTTCTCAGTTGAAGTTTTTTGCAGTGATATATTTGAAGCATTTTAATCTTTCATTAAAGTTGATGTCTTTTACTTCCAAACAACTAGCCACATTCTTCAGCTATCATTATATATATGGCTTTCCAAAATTTTCCTCTGTTCCTTCATTTCAGGAATCATTTCTATATTTCGTTCCCACTTTATCATGATTATGGAAAGTTGTTTGACCTTCGTGTTGATCGGGTACTGTTTCTAATACTTGTTGCCTTTCTTATCCTCGTCATAAATGTTAGTTTGAGTGGTTATTATGAATGCATAAATTGCACGAATTTTCGACATTTACCTGAGGTAAGGTTTGCCTGAGGCAACAAATGCCTTCCGCATTTACTTCACCAAATTAATTTGGCTCAACTTGCGCACCTCTGTTGGTGATACATCCACTACTGCTTTTTTTACTTCTACGTAAGGGCATTTCATTCAGGTTACATTATGGACTTCCCGAGGAATTACGTTATATTGGCGATAATTATGTGAAAGATGAATTCCGAAGGCACAAGAATGCACCACCTGAGCAAGCACTATTATTTTTGAAAGAATGGACGGTGGGTTTAAGAGTTTAAGAGAATCTCTAGTTGAGTTCACTTAGCTCAAGCTATATGAAGACATAGCTGTAATATTTTGATGAGGCTGGCCACACTTAATTATCAGTAGTGGCACCGCTCCTAAGACTAGAGAATCGTCGTTGCCATCCGATTTTAGATTTTCTTATTTTATTTTAGATTTTCATCTTTTATATAATTTCTGCTTAAGTGATTTGTTAAGCAATTAGATAATCAGATGTTTGCATTATATAATCTTGAGCAAAGCGCAGCGTCTAGAATGAACTCAACCTAATAAATTTATCTTCTATCAGTCACCTTCTGTATAGATCACTGATATTTATGTAACATTTGTAACATTGGATATTAAATATATGAATCATTTAATGTATGCAATAAATATGTAATATATAGTAAAGATAAGTAATAAGCATGAAATAAACAAAAGTAGTAAAACTAGTGACTAGTGATAAAAAAAATATATTATAAGGTCTAATAAAACTGCAGCCGTTAGAAAAACGAATTGCAAAGTGAAGATTCGTATGAGCGACCGGTTACCAGCAAGATAAATCATCAGTAATATTATTTAGGTATTAAAGCAAACGTTTTCTTTGCTATGCAGAGTTGCAAAAAAACTGTCAATTACAGCTTGCTTTTATGGCGCAAATTTTCAACCGTTTTACTTTTATTCCGGAGTCCAGAGAATTTTTATTACGAGCTTATCGACTGTTTAATGTTTTTTTTTATTTTCAGCTATATTTTTTTACCATTTTAGGAGTATTGTATGAGTTTGTCGAAACAACTATCTAATAAAGGAATTGCTCAAGGAGTATTGGGGAAAAACTTGGATCCTGCAATGCTTGATAGTTTTCACGATGAACAACTTCGGCAACTGCTCGACTTGAAGATTGAAGCCGAAAAGCCGAAAATATCAAATGCTTAGTTAGAATTTTTAACAGAGTTAACTGTGCTTCTTTCAACTCATGAGTTAGTGTTTTTAAAATAAAACTGATTGACGTCATTCATTGTAAATAATTATCAGTCATTGATTTGCTTCTCGTGTTGCATCTTTTCACGTCAAAAGATTATTGTTTTTCGAATCGTTTGATGAGCTTTGACGAAAGGTCATCATCCTACAAATATAGTAAATTCGATTGATGTATGTATCGAGTAGAATTTAATTACCGAGTCCAGTTATATATGATCAACCACGAGTTTACGAGTTAAATTATAAATAGTAGATTCAATTAAATGCGAGTAGAGTTAATTTCCTATTAGTTGGCATGCATTGATCAACTTTTTCAAGCATTTCTAAGAAACTGGTATGTGATTCAATGGAACGGAGGTGAATCAGTGGCGATTTTAGCGGGATAGTTAATCGAGGTGAGTTCACGATAGACGGCTTGCTTACAATTACGGTGCTGAATTTTATATGATGAAAGGCCGTTTGTCGTCGTTTCTTTTTATTCTCTCTTGTGATTATTCGTTGCAATTGAATGGGAGAACTCCTGTGAAAGAGTTTGCTTTTAAAATTGGTCCTTATGATACTGAATATGGGATTATGCCAAAGAAGAGTTTATTTATCGCTGTCGTTGTGTATTGTTTGCGATCTATAATGGGACTGTTGAGTAAGGCATGTTGTAATAGAGAAAGTGAAAATGTTTTTCTGTATTTAAATAAGTGGCATTTTATAAACTTCGGTTAGTTGAAGTTGCTAGGCTTACACTTTGAATAGGCATCGACCGGTGAAAACTTCATCCGACAGAAGTTTACAGAATGCGTGTAATAAATCAAGTCGAAATTCATGTTGTAAAGTTTTAATTTTCCGATGACAATGGTCTTTTTTTTGCAAACTTTGCGTCCATTGGATGATGTGAGTTGTCTTAATGCATTTGCAAGATTTTTCGCTCCGCTATAAAGAGTATGCTTAAATGCTGATTGCCGTGAATCCCGTTCACCTGGTTTGAGGCATTGTATGCTTAGGCTTAAGTTTCTAATAAATTCAAATCTATACCTATTTTCGAACAGCGTCAATGTGTTTAATATCAAATAGTGTCGAAAAATATCTCTTATTCAATCAATCCTTTCAAATCTCTTATTGTTATTCAACAATATCCTTCATAGTTATCTCACTCGTTCCATTAATTTCATTATGCATGGGAGGTGAATTTTTTATATGAATGGAAATAATATGGAAAGAGTTGTATCCCTCTTCTTTTCTAATCTTTTATCCTGGACCGTTGAGGTATGCTTATAGATTGTGTTGTTTTACTTCTCGAAAAAAAAGTAGCAAGCTTGGAAGTTATCTTTGCATTACAGTTGTGACATCCCTTAGAAAGTCTTCAACTATCGAAGCCGGCGATTTCAACCATAACATGGAATGCTCGACCAACTTAAGTTTACGCAAAGGTTCGGGCCATCCATGTGCTGGAAGTGGTGAGGTTTCACTCGACCTAGCTACTGGAGATAGTTCTTCAGGTGAAATTCCAGGTGTTTTGTTGTTTGAGGCGGTTGAATTTAAGCACAAGTCGGCACTAACGAAAGAATTAAACCCTTTCAAAATTACAGGTGTAATTGATGGGGGTTCTTTGAAGGAACGGGTTTCAGAAGGTTTATTATGTTTGTTGTCGGCGTTGGATTTGGAAAAAGTCGCTTAAATGAAGTAATTTATGGTCAGAGCACACAGTTGCACCTGTTTCCCACCGACGGCTACCATCCACTTAGCCTAACCTCGTTGGGTCCCCATATCGTGCCGCTTAGTTACCGTGTCATTCACTTAGCCGTCCCACCACGAATACCCCCCCCCCCCCCAAAATAGCAAAGCTGCAGCGCTTGTCATGGTTCCAGGTCTTAGGTTTCATCAAAAAT